>CAMXCT020004581.1:0-19532 GCA_947184155.2 Cladocopium goreaui | reverse complement strand
CTCAGTGCTCTGGGAGATCTTGTCACGTCATGGAGGCGGCCTTATCTTCCACCTTATCTCACGCTTTGTTTGCCATTTTGTCTCCCGCTCTGTTTTCCGGTGCTCTGTGAAATCTGTCACAACATGGATTTCTTATCTCCCACCTGTTTTTCACTCAGTCTCTCACTCTGTCTCCGTGTGGTCTGTGGGATCTTGTCACTGCATGGATGTCTCCCACCTTGTTTCCCAATTTGTCTTGCACTTTGTGTCCCACTCTGTCTCCTAGTGCTTTGTGAGATCTTGTTACGACATGGACGCGGCCTTGTCCCCCACTTTGTCCATCACTCTGTCTCTTAGTGTTTTGGACATAACACATAAGACACTTTATGGACATAACGCAAATTACTGCGCAGACCATAATCAGAAAACAAAGAAATCTATGCACATGACGCAGAGATGACTTGTGCTCTTTGGGACCTATGCTGGTGTAATTGAACAACAGCACAATGTCACCTGAAGATTCCCAGATAGAGAAGGCAATCCGTGTATTGAAATGGTTGGGTGTATTTTACAAAGGCCAAGCTTCTGTTCACCTGGTCGGTCCGCCAAGCCAGGCTGGCCGCCCACCGGGCGCCCTTCTCAGTGGGCGGCCAGCTCTTGCGGCACTCTGAGCACACACAACCGCTCACCGTCTCGCACGCCTCCCCTGGGTGGCTGGCGCCAGGGAGGCCTGCGTCGCCTTTCGGCGACCGCCAGGGCGACCGGGCTGCCCATGCACGTCCCCCTGAGATAGAGCGGCTAGATATTCAGGTCTGAAGATATTCTGCGGGTGAAGGTTCTACACATGCATGCCAAATGTTAAGCCATTAGAGGGTGACGTACTCAACTCGCATTCTCATGAAAACATTGTCAAATTTTTTCTTCCGAACCCAGACCAACAACCTTCAAACTTTAACCCTAAAACCTTCCTGACAAGGGGGGAAGCCATAAGATTCCTGATTCGCGAATCAGGTGCCATCACCCTTTCCAGCACATTTCCCCACCTTAAACTTTAACCCTAAAACTTCCCTGGCAATGGTGGAAGCTTCAAACATCACAAACCCTAAAATCACAAACCTTCAAATTCCTCGTATTTCTATAGGTTTTTCACAGAAGCATTATCACAGAAAACCACGAAACACAACCTAATTCTGCAGATTTTCTCTCTTAGTCAACCTTCAAAATCACAAACCTTCAAATTCCTCGAATTTCTATAGGTTACCCCCCCCATTTAAACCTCCAGCAAAACTACATCACCAAACCCTGCAAAAACCTAAGACCACAAAACCCTAAAATCACACACCCTTTAACCCTAAGATCCCTTAACCCTAAAATCCTGTAACCCTAAACTCCTTTAACCCTAAAATCCTGTAACCCTAAACCCTTTAACCCTAAAATCCTGTAACCATAAACTCCTTTAACCCTAAACTCATTTAACCCTAAATCCTTTAAACCTAAATCCTTTAACCCTAAAATCCTTTAACCCTAAATCCTTTAACCCTAAAATCCTTTAACCCTAAAATCCTTTAACCCTAAAATCCTTTAACCCTAAAATCTTTTAACCCTAATTCCTTTAACCCTAAAAACCTTGGCTCCTGCACGCAGAGGCTTTTACACACAGACGCTTTTACACACAGACCATTTTACACACAGACGCTTTTACACACAAACGCTTTTACACACAGACGCTTTTACACACAAACACTTTCACACACAGAGGCTTTTACACACAACAGCTATTACACACAGAAGCTTTTACACACAAACTCCTTTCCATACAGACGCTTTTACACACAAAAGTTTTTACACACAGACGCTTTTACACACAGAAGCTTTTACACAAAGACGCTTTTACACACAGACCCTTTTACACACAGACGCTTTTACACACAGACACAAGATCACACAGAAGCTTTTACACACAGAAACGTTTATATATACACAGACGCTTTTACACAAAGACCCTTTTACACACAAACGCTTTTACACACAGACGCTTTTACACACAAACGCTTTTACACACAGACGCTTTACACACAGAGGCGTTTACACACGGAGACTTTGACACACAGATGCTTTTACACACAGACGCTTTTACACAGACGCTTTTACACACAGAAGCTTTTACACACAGAAGCTTTTACACACAGACGCTTTCACACACAGAAGCTTTTACACACAGAAGCTTTTACGCGCAGAAGCTCTTACACACAGAGGCTTTTACACGCAGACTCCTTTACACACAGACGCTTTTACGCACAGACGCTTTTATATACAGACCCTTTTACACAGACGCTTTTACACACACTTGCTCAGAAATATCTTATCGAATTACTGATGTGGAATGCATCGTAGGTGCAAAAACACTTCAGTCAAACCTGACAGGAGTAAATGAAAGATCAGTAGTGAAAACCTATGCGGAGGAAATCATACAACTCGTTCTGATGCAGCACATTCATCCTCAAATGACAATGGAAGTTCAGATTACGAAAACCGTGCAAGAAAGGAATTGGAAGACCGATTGGTCGACATGCCGGTTCTTGGCTTGGCCGGTCGCCATTTCTGAACATTGACATCGAAAAAATGAAGCAGGTACGTCACGGTGATCAGCCGTGATATCCGCATGTACTGTGGCCGCTTCGTTGAACCATCGCTCACAATACATGGATGGTCCCCCTGCAAAAAATTGAGTGTTAGAAGTTTTGCATCGATTCAGATGTTTCACACACACGCCCCGCTGCCGCGGGGCATTTTAAGGCCCCGACGAATGAGATGAAGGTGAAAATGAAAGGAAAGTGGAAATGAAATGACGATGAAGATGAGATGACAATTACTTAACCGGAACACAAGAGGTGGAACGCAAAAAGGAAAAGGAAAAGGGAAAACACCAACACCAACACACCTAGCCCAAAGCGGGCAAACCCTGAAAGGGCAAGGGAAAAGAAAAAGCGGACGGACGACGGGCCAAACACAAACCAGAGGAGGGGGGGGCGGACAGAAGCGCCTGACACAACCTACAAGGCGAGAGCCAAAACCTACCTCGGCACGCGAAGGACCCAAACCTGACCTAGAAGGGGAGCACGCATGAGATAGGGGGCCAATGGGGAACTAGTTGATGAAAAGTGATGCATCCCATTGCATGCAAAATTTCGTGATAGGGCTCCAAGGCCCTCGGCATTCATTTCACAACCCTCTGGACAGCTTACGTGTTCAACCCCTGAATTACGTGCACAATTGAACCTCACCAACGACCATAAAAAGAAAGAGTCACCATACCTGCAGGAATGTCCTGATGCCTCCACATGGTCACATGTCATGTTGAAAATTGTCGAGCTCCGTACTCTCTTGGGCAAAGTTGGAAAGGGATTGTTGTCGCAGCCTCAGGCTATGCAGTGGCCCTCTTGTGAAAGTGGTGAGTCCCAAGTACAGCGGGGCAGCTGTTTAACACTCACTCGACCGACGTGTGAAACCATGAAAAAAGGCCAGCTGTTTCACTTTACTTAGATGATTATCAATTCAAAAGTGTAAATTCAGAGGTCGTTTCAACGTGTCAATCTTTAGCCTGGAAAGGCTTTCCCCGAGGGGTTCATGCCACCCTGACGAATCCAGCATGAATCACACACTTGCTCAGAAATATCTTATCGGATTACTGATGTGGAATGCATCGTAGGTGCAAAAACACTTCAGTTAAACCTGGCAGGAGCAAATGAAAGATCAGTAGTGAAAACCTATGCGAAGGAAATCATACAACTCGTTCTGATGCAGCACATTCATCCTCAAATGACAATGGAAGTTCAGATTGCGAAAACCGTGCAACAAAGGAATTGGAAGACCGATTGGTCGACATGCCGGTTCTTGGCTTGGCCGGTCGCCATTTCTGAACATTGACATCGAAAAAATGAAGCAGGTACGTCACGGTGATCAGCCGTGATATCCGCATGTACTGTGGCCGCTTCGTTGAACCATCGCTCACAATACATGGATGGTCCCCCTGCAAAAAATTGAGTGTTAGAAGTTTTGCATCGATTCAGATGTTTCACACACACACATTTTCACACACAGAGGCTTTTACACACAGACGCTTTTACACACAGACGCTTTTACACACAGACACTTTTACACACAAACGCTTTCACACCGAGATGCTTTTACACACAGCCAATTTCACAGAGAGAGGCTTTTACACACAGAAACTTTTACACAGAGGCTTTTTTACACAGACGCTTTTACACACAGAAACTTTTACACACAGACTCCTTTGCACACAGACACTTTTACACCCAGATGCTTTTACACTTTACACACGCTAGACAAGAATGGATCATTATATGATCCGGCAGGAACTGAATCCTGAAACATGCAGATTAGAGATGAAACAACGAAATTAACAATGCATCCTACGAATAATGGACGTTCTGCTGAATGATCTTCATGTTCAGAATCGACATCAAAAAGAATAAATAAACCAGCAATAATATCATCGGCGATGTCTCGGCGAAGTCTAGCCAATAATAACTGTCGGCGACGATGTAGTCGGCGATCATGTAAACAGATTGTTCCAAGTATGTTTTCTACGTCCTTGCTCTGAGGAAGGTTCTGATGCAACTGAACCAATCGTAAATGACCAAAAGTAATTCCAGATTGCGACAACAGTGCAGCAAATTGTGTAATATTGTGGTTGGGGTTCTGAGCTTGGCCCCTTGCTATGTCCGAAAAAAGCAGGTACGTGACAAAGGCGTCCCTTCGTCATATCACAGCAAATGATGAAGCGTCTTCGTTGAGTGGTGACTTCATCATTGCTCACCACTCCCCTGCATAACTAGTGAGAAACGAAAATGAGAAACGAAAATGAAGTTTTACATCTTTACAGATGAGACACACACACACACCCCGCCGTAGCAGGGTTTCATTTTTGGAAGAGCTTGGCGTGCAGATGCGACGATGCACGAGTTGATGTGAACCTGCAAAAAGCTAATATACATACCGGCGATCACTTCATTCAGAAGGGAAATTCGAAGCTTGTTGAAGGATTTGGATCGCATCGTGGAAGCTCATGTGTTCAACCATCCTCCATGTCTCGTTGGGTTCCCCGGGTGCCGCCGCAGCCGTCAATGTATCTGATAATTGTTTGGCTAAATCCTGGATCCTGGTGGCAAGGCCAAGTTCATCTGGAGAAGAGGTCGTCTCAATGGGGACATTGTGAAAAGGATTGTGCCCGTGTAATAGAGGAATCTCAAAATGATGGCGCCAATAGTCTGCAGTTCGTAAAGACCATTCCCAATTGCCGGAGAGACCGTAGAAATAGTGTTCGGGATCACGACATTTGGAAATTCCCGAGGTCGGTATCTCTTCAATGAATAACTCCCTGGTGTTGTTTGAATGAGTAAAGATCTTGAAGTGAATCTGGTGAACCACTCGTGAGGAGAAACGCGCGTGACGAAGAGCGTTGAAAGTTGAGCTATCCTGTGTCGGGAAAGGTACAGCAGGTTGAGGCGGAGCTGAGTATGTGTCCATAGGCGTCGTAGTGCCTGGGTCATTGGGTGTAGTCATTGCTTCTAAGGATGCCGAAGGAGTCGAGATCGTATGGGCAGGAGCTTCAATAGTACTTGCATCAGGATGTGTGGATGGAGTTCCACGGTTCGAAGTCGAAGGCCATCCCAAGCCCGCCACCGTTGCGTCACGCTTGTTCTCCATGGGTGAAACGGTCAATCGAAGGAAGTTGAGAAACCCAAAAGCTGAGGGAACATATAAGGGCCTGTCAAGATCACTGGAAAAGCCATAAATAGACAGGTACTAACGTTGGCGACGTCATAAATTGAAGGATGAAGCGAATACACGACAAAACATGTTTGCACTCAGAGGCACATCAAGATGGTGATGAAATCTTATTGTCTTTTTTCCGCTGTCTGGTCACCGTGTTAAGTTACGGTAGGATCACACCTTGACGAACTTTATGGCATCGAAGTCGCAATACGAAAGGTTGTGAGGTACCTGGTACCAGCCAAGTAGATTCGATGTAGTTGTACTGCCGAATGCGCCATTCAGGTCGGTATTCTTCCAAAAGTTGTATGATGGTCCAATCGATTGGTACTTGGAAAACATCTCCTTGAAGATCTGAGTAGCGGAAATCCAAGTCGGAGGGTACCACATGAATGTCCGATTGGGCGCGTATTCTCGTGGTCAATGCGGTGCGTAAATCTCGAAATGGAAAGATGCCTGCCTCGACAGGTTGAAAATGACGTGCCCAGGTGAAAAGAGCTTCAAGTTCTCCAGCACTGACGTTTCTGAAGTTTGCGTTGGCAAGAACACTGTATAGGGCATGATCAGGTTCGCTGCAATGTGTCAGTTCCTGTAATGGAGAGTAATCCGCCAGGATCAAAACGGGTCTGTGTGGAGGTGGATCGATGTCTCCTGGAAGGCTTCCTGGTCCAGCGAACCATGCGGCAGATCTAGGGCCTTGGGATGTATTAACCGTTGATGTAGCACGATATGGATGAGGGCGAGAAGAAGATGGGGCCATGGCGTCTTAATGAGATAGTTGAGCCAAAGCTGCAAAGTCACCGACAAAGACGGAGAGGAATAACGTAAAAATAATTGAAAGGAGTACTGTACCACGTTGAACACACTTGTAATTCATAAAGAATCGGTCTTCTTTCCTTTCGCAAATCGGAATGATGCGTTACACGCTGGAGTCTGACATATCCATAGGGCCCGGTTCGTCAGGTGGTACTTGTCCATGTGGGTGAGGTAAGGGTGTGGAAGAGACATGAGGGTGAAGAGTTCGGCGAATTGGTTCCGATGGTGAGGATGGTGGTGTAGATCTCCATGGTGGCCAGGATAAAGATGTAGTCGTACCTTGTGAATGATGTTGAGCAGAGCGTCCCCAGCAGGATTGGAGAATATGAATTTGATCAGGTATGGCATCAAACGGTTGTGAGACATGTACATTGGTATGTTCAGGATGTGGAAGAACAGGAAAGGATGTTGCCGTAGATGAAGAAGGCGAAAGAGCGGGTACATCATAGTACTGTCGCCATTGGTTGGCAGTGGTGCGTAGAGCCCGGTCACGCGTGAGGTGCAGGTTCTCCAAATAAGATTCCAAAGGCTTCCAAGTTTCTCTACCATCGTCTGTCCGTTCCAAGATCCAAAGTTCATCAGGTCGAGAAGTGAAGGGGTAAGTGATCTTCTTGATGAAAATAGTATGAACGGTGGTAGAATTAGGAATCATTCTGGCCACGCGAGGAATATATGAAGCAGATGTTGGATCATCAGGTCGTGGAGATGGGGCAATCGAGTTGGTAGAAGTCATCGTGTAGGGTAAAGGGAGCATCCGGGGTGAAACGTCACGAGTGTCGTTCGCCATGTTATGAATAAATATAAATTTGAAAGGTATCTGAAGCCAAATGATACCGAAAAAGAGGTCAAAAAGTAGAGGTTCAAGAGAAGCACCATAAGTCAAAGGTCTCTTCCGCCTAACTCGAAGGAACTGGACGTCAGCGAGTAATAAGAATGATACCAAAGTGAATTTCATAAGTAAAAATTCGACGGTTCCCTGATGAGTCACGGTTTTCTTTTCCTGATTGGCCGCTGTGTGTCTCAGGATCAAGGCGGCAGTCTGGTGGATCTCGTTGCCGTAACGAAAGGATGCCCTCGAGGGATAACTTGAATTTGTACAGCAAAGCCCGTATCGTGTGGATGGGAACATTGACGTTCCATTTACGTGGCAGGCGTAGTGCTTAGCGACATCCACCTTCCTTTTCGGCGGCACGCGTGGCTCTTGTGGCACCGGGCTAGCTCTAGTAGCGGGCTTCGGCGCGTTCGGTCCCCAGTATTTTTTATTTTATATCATTTTATATTAAATTAAATTATATTATTAATTTATATTAATTTATATTTGCGGTTGGGAAAGCAGCACAGAGTACCACTGCACCCCCACTAAGGTCTTTTTAAAGTTTTCACAGTCGTTGAGACGTCCTCCGACTGTTGCAACTATGGCTCAAGCCATTCAATTGGCTCAAGGGCCAACCAAACCAACTGGCTCAATACCGGGTCCAACTTGGAGTGAAAAGGTGCAGCGGCATCTGCCTCTTGGTGGGGACCTCCGGGAAGGGACTCGGTTGTAGTCTGCCTTTAGAACCCGTGGGTTATGAGCCCAACCCCAACGCTGCCCTGAAGCCATGTCGAGCAGCGACTTCACTCAGCGTCGTCGACAAGAATCAGGCGGCTGCTCGTGCTGAAGAAGAACGCGCGGAAACGGCAGATGAAAAGCTGGATCGGCTTCTGGAAGAGATAAGCACACCTGGAAAAGAACATGGGGAAAAAAAACAGGGACAAGATCATTAGACCCGACCCCAAGATCACTGACGGGAAAGGGAGTTGGAGAAAGGGGAATTGCACTGACCGGTGCTAGGGGAAGTGGAGCCCTAGCGCAGGTTGTGGCGGTCCGAGCTCGAGCGGCCAAGCGAATTGCCCAGAATCCGGCTGTTGCGGAAGAAGTCGCAAGACCAGTGTCCTTGCCGCCTGAAGAACCTCCTGGACTTGTAGTGGCACGAGGAAAAGGGAATGGTGATTTGTTGTCTGGTTTGACCCCAGGGGTGAATAGTCTAACTCTATGGAAGTACGAATCGCGCAGACACCAGTAGTTGCCCGGATATCTGAGGGATCTCGTGAACCACCTGTTGTGGGTAATCGAGAAGAAAGACAGGGTGGAAAACACCAAAGCTCAACTGAAGTGGGTGGAGGTGCGGCTGCTGTTGTAGAAACAATTGCTCTTTTGGAGCGACCGGGACGTTCACCTGTTGAATCTCCTGAAGATGCACGCGTCAAACAAGTGGTGCCAACGGCGCCAACAAGTCCACCTGTGGCTTACCAGCCAGCGGGAGCACATGTGGTGTATACCGCAACTGGTGAAGCACAGGGTTTGCAAGCAGCTGGGATGTCCCAGCAATCAGCATGTGCTGGTGTGCCACCTACGGGAATGGCACCTCAGTGGGAAACTGCAGTTGTGGATCCTGGGACGGTAACTGGGGTTATGGCTGTAGAAGAAATGAATCCCTGGAGTGCTGCAAAGCGAGTGGAAGCTCTAACGAGCAGCCCGCAAACTCCAGTGAAGGAGCCGACTTATCCCACAGTGTCGCAAGACCTGATTGATCAGGCTGATGCGAGGGTGAAGAAAAATATGAAGAGTTGAAACAACATATGATGGAAGTCTTTCAGCGGGGCAAGACCGAGATCCAACAAGATCGAGAAAATTGGTTAGCCACGCTGGAAGAGAAACAAACCCTGGAAAGGGCCCAAGAAACAGGAGGGGGTCACAAGGGCTCTGAGTCAAGTGGGGGGTCCTATCACACCGCCTCTCCGGAGCAGAAGAACATCGAGCAGTGTTTTCCTGCGGGGCCATCTCAAGGTGTTCCACTCCAAGGACAACATTTGCTAGATCAACCAGTTCCGGGAGTTCAACATCACCATGATCAAGATCTTCAAATGAAGGCGGGAGGTCCGTTGTGGAATGTGCCTCCTGCGCCCAGGGTCGAACAATGTCTTCGGCCAATGGATGTGTATATGAATCAAGGGTGGCTGAATGGAATGCCACCGGGAGGTATGCCGCAGAGAGCGGCGTCAAAACCACAGATGAGAGCTCCATGTATGGGAGCCACGGAAAACACAAGACACTTTTTCATAGGTGATCAACCTAATCAATGGTATAATCCTCAAGCCCAAGTTGGAGGAGCACCTGCAAGACAAGATCAACGACCTCAAGGAGGTTTTGTATTTCCGGGAAGAAACACCGGACATATGGGTGGGTATGGTTGGCCGGGGGGTCCACCGCCAGGGCATTATGGAAATCCGGGACAAGCACCTGGTCCGCCAGGTGGTCATCAGGGAAATCCAGGTCCGCCAGGTGGTCATCAAGGAAATCCAGGACAAGCTGTACCGCCACAACAACAAGAAGCTGTAGTCCAAGCAGGACCTCAGGCAGGGGGAGAAGTACCAGGCGAAACGCTAAGGTCGGTCGAGCTGCCGAAGCTGGACAGAAATGCAACATCTTTGGACTTTGGAGACTGGCTGACAGATGTCCAACAGATGATTGGGGATGTGAGCTACACCTCAGCGCAATGGTGGGGAGTAGTGATGACTGCTGTTGAACAAGCATACCATCACTGGTTGCAAGCGGATCCACTCATGAGGCTCCGGATGGCGCCTGTGATACCTGACATGGCCCGTGGGTGGCCTCGCGCAGAGAACCGGGTGGTGGGTATGCTGCTTCAAGCCGCCCCCAAGGACATCTACGAGGACCTTGTGGCGAACAGACGCATGTCAGCGGGTCAAGTCATGTTCAAGCTGTACACCGTCTTCCAGCCTGCAGGACAAGTGGAAAGAACTTCTCTGTTACAAATGTTGGTGGACTGGAAGGGCCCATCCAATGATGCTGCAGAGATGGTCAACTCCATCCGGAAATGGAGACGGTGGGTAGCTCGTGCCGAAGAACTTCAATTAGTTTTACCCGATCCTCTAGTTTTGGCCGGAGTGGTTGCAAAAATGAGTGATGTATTAGCCAGGTTGGGGGGAGCTCAGGCGGCCTACCGATTGTCTTCGGTGAGGCAGCATTTGGGCATCGATCTCCGGCCAGGAATGCAAGAGATCAGAACGTTTTCTGAACTTCTTCAAGCTGAAGCTGGTGAAATGGCTCTCCGTCAACCGGGGAACACGATACAGGGCCCAACGACTAAGCCCAACAATGTAGTAGGGGTGAAGTCTATGAGTCGACCGGATCAATCTGGAAGTCCACCAAAGGGCGGTTCAAAAGGAAAACAAGATGATGCAGCTGGCTCTTCAACCGGAAGAAGGGGGGAGAAACCGGAGCTGCCAATTAATGCGGCTAATGTGGTCCACAAGACGGCGTGCGTCAACTGGTTGACTGATAAGGGGTGCCGATATGCAGAACGATGCCGGTTTGTGCACACCGTCTTGGACTCCAAAGATGGCCGATGTTTCAACTGTTCGGGAAAAGGGCACTCCAAGCGTGTGTGTGCTGCTGGAAAAAGAAGTGAGTCACGTGAACCGAAAGGGGGGTCAGTAGGAGAAGGAGATGCGGGCACACCGGAAAGCGTTGAAGGTGGATTGGGTGAGGCAGAAACTGCCGCGCAAATCACTCCGGAAAATGAGGAAGTGATTCAAGAAGTGAACCATCTCCTGCAAAGCATTACTGGACCCATGCCGAAGATCATTGGTAAGAGAGCGGAATGTGGACCGTGCGAAGCGAAAACCCTAAAGGCCACTCCAAAAAATTCTATCAATCCCGGACCCGAACGAGCCGCTCAAGCGGTTCAAGAGGTGAACCACCACATGAAGGGTATCGCGGGCCAATGCTGAAGTCGTTGGGGAATGGCGGGGATCCCGAAGTTGAAGACACGGGTCTCTTGGATGGTGGTGCAACACACCCCCTACGACAGGGTACCAGCGACGAGATCAAGAATGCAGAGCAGGTCACTGTGGAGTTAGCTCACGGAGCCGCGCAGCTCTACCAAAATCCCATGAATGGAACACTTCTATCGGAAGGTCCGGTGGAACCTATAGTTCCTCTCAGAGGACTTGCGGAATTGGGATATACTTTCACATGGTCCCGTGCAGGATGTGCGGTGAAACACCCAAGACTGGGAAAAATCAAATGCTGGGAGCGGTCTGGATGTCCAGTGGTCCGAAGGAATCAAGCCCTGAACTGTGTAGCCAGACAAGCCACATGGATTGCTTCAATGCATGCCTGCTGTGGCAAAAGCTAGGGTCTATAAAATGACAGGGCCTGACCCCCTGCTCACCTATAAAATGGCACAGGGCGTGACACATGCGGGTTGGCAAAAGCCAGGGTCTATAAAATGACAGGGCCTGACCCCCTGCATACACCATAAAACAGGGCCACTGCTGTGGCCACTACACTGCTGTGGCCACTGCAGGTGTTCCCTGCTGGCATTATGCTGCTCTAAGTTTTTCCTCGGGCTTGCTTTGCTTCTGAGATGCCTCTGGCTTCTTTTTGCATGAGCCTATGTGAAACCCCTGCTGGTTTCATATGAACATATATGAATTATGCAACCAGACAAGCCACATGGATTGCTTCAATGCATGCCTGCTCTGGCAAAAGCTAGGGTCTATAAAATGACAGGGCCTGACCCCCTGCATGACCTATAAAATGGCACAGGGGGTGACAAATGCGGGTTGGCAAAAGCCAGGGTCTATAAAATAACAGGGTCAGACCCCCGGCATACACCATAAAACAGGGCCACTGCTGTGGCCACTGCAGGTGTTCCCTGCTGGCATTATGCTGCTCTAAGTTTTTCCTCTGGCTTGCTTTGCTTCTGAGATGCCTCTGGCTTCTTTTTGCATGAGCCTATGTGAAACCCCTGCTGCTTTCATATGAACATATATGAATTATGCAACCAGACAAGCCACATGGATTGCTTCAATGCATGCCTGCTCTGGCAAAAGCTAGGGTCTATAAAATGACAGGGCCTGACCCCCTGCATGACCTATAAAATGGCACAGGGCGTGACACATGCGGGTTGGCAAAAGCCAGGGTCTATAAAATAACAGGGTCAGACCCCCGGCATACACCATAAAACAGGGCCACTGCTGTGGCCACTGCAGGTGTTCCCTGCTGGCATTATGCTGCTCTAAGTTTTTCCTCTGGCTTGCTTTGCTTCTGAGATGCCTCTAGCTTCTTTTTGCATGAGCCTATGTGAAACCCCTGCTGGTTTCATATGAACATATATGAACTGTGCAACCAGACAAGCCACATGGATTGCTTCAATGCATGCCTGCTCTGGCAAAAGCGAGGGTCTATAAAATGACAGGGTCTGACCCCCTGCATGACCTATAAAATGGCACAGGAGGTGACAAATGCGGGTTGGCAAAAGCTAGGGTCTATAAAATGACAGGGCCTGACCCCCTGCATGACTTATAAAATGGCACAGGGCGTGACAAATGCGGGTTGGCAAAAGCCAGGGTCTATAAAATGACAGGGCCTGACGCATACAACATAAAACAGGGCCACTGCTGTGGCCACTGCAGGTGTCCCCTGCTGGCACTATGCTGCCCTAAGTTTTTCCACGGGCTTGCTTTGCTTCTGAGATGCCTCTGGCTTCTTTTTGCATGAGCCAATGTAAATTCCCAGTTGGTTTCATATGAACATATATGAACTGTGCAGCCAGACAAGCCACATGGATTGCTTAAATGCATGCCTGCTCTGGCAAAAGCGAGGGTCTATAAAATGACAGGGTCTGACCCCCTGCATGACCTATAAAATGGCACAGGAGGTGACAAATGCGGGTTGGCAAAAGCTAGGGTCTATAAAATGACAGGGTCTGACCCCCTGCATGATCTATAAAATGGCACAGGGGTGACAAATGCGGGTTGGCAAAAGCTAGGGTCTATAAAATGACAGGTTCTGACCCCCTGCATACACCATAAAACAGGGCCACTGCTGTGGCCACTACACTGCTGTGGCCACTGCAGGTGTTCCCTGCTGGCATTATGCTGCTCTAAGTTTTTCCTGAGGCTTGCTTTGCTTCTGAGATGCCTCTGGCTTCTTTTTGCATGAGCCTATGTGAAACCCCTGCTGGTTTATATGAATATATATGAATTATGCAACCAGACAAGCCACATGGATTGCTTCAATGCACGCCTGCTCTGGCAAAAGCTAGGGCCTATAAAATGACAGGGTCTGACCCCCTGCATGACCTATAAAAAGGCACAGGAGGTGCAAATGCGGGTTAGCAAAAGCTAGGGTATATAAAATGACAGGGTCTGACCCCTTGCATGACCTATAAAATGGCACAGGGCGTGACAAATGCGGGTTGGCAAAAGCCAGGGTCTATAAAATGACAGGGTCAGACCCCCTGCATACACCATAAAACAGGGCCACTGCTGTGGCCACTACACTGCTGTGGCCACTGCAGGTGTTCCCTGCTGGCATTATGCTGCTCTAAGTTTTTCCTCGGGTTTGCTTTGCTTTTGAGGTGCCTCTGGCTTCTGTTTGCATGAGCCTATGTGAATTCCCAGTTGGTTTCATATGACGCGTGCAAGCAGACAAGCCACATGGATTGCTGTGCAAGCAGACAAGCCACATGGATTGCTTCAATGCATGCAGCAGCTTAGTTTCCAAAAGTGAGGCTTTGCGAGAGCCAAACACCAAGGCCCCTGGTGTTCACCTTTCCTTCAATGTGCCCTCTGCTGATGGCCGGGGTCTGTAAATAGGGATATTTTCGCGAAAATTATGCGAAGGAGTGGGCGAAAGTCAAAGTGCATGTTAAAGGGGGCGGGACAGTAAACATTGCCAAAAAAAACTAGTCAGCAACAATCTGTCCTGAGAAGGGATTTCGTGATGCTAGCTGCATGTTTAAAAGGCTATCAAGAAGTAATCCGTGACGTACATCTGGATGTGTCAAAACATGTACGCTTACAAAGAAAACACTTAAACAAACATGATCAAACATACACATGGTTTGAAAGTTATCTTACTGCAAAAACGATCAGGTCTGGGAAAACACATCAACATATTTCTTCCACACACATGTTTTCTATAAAATGACAGGGCTTGACCCCCCAGAAGGTTTGCATAAAATGAAAGCAAATAAATTGTCTATAAAATGGCAGGGCTATACCCCCCCAAAACCATAACATAAAACGTTTTATGGAGGGGGTTGACCCCTGCCATTTTATAGAGGAAAAAGTAACATCCATGTTGGCATTGTCAGCAAATGGGGCACTTGCATCCTAGAACGCAAAACAGCAGGAGGACAAGGCGATCTGCCGCGGCCACTCTGGTGCGAAGTCTCGCGGCAGCTGCAGCCATGAAGAGAAGCGCCCGGCAGCAGACCTCAGCAAAAAGCCATGCGGCGGGGTGTCGCGCGTGATGTGGCACACTTGACAACAGCCATGGTGAAGAAGCCGTGCCGAGGGCAGTTCCGTGCAACGAACGACAACGCCCTGAGGAAAAGCAGCTTCACCCAAGGCATGGCAAGAGAGCAAGAGGGCAAGAGAGCAAGAGGGCAAGAAAGCAAGAGGGCAAGAGAGAATGTGAAGATGCGAAGATGTGAAAATGTGAGGATGTGAAGATGTGAGGATGTGAAGATGTGAGGATGTGAAGATGTGAAGATGACAAGATGTGAAGATGTGAAGATGAGCAGCTGTGAAGATGAGAAGATGTGAAGATGAAAAGATGTGAAGATGTGAAGATGTCAGGATGTGAGGATGAGAAGATGTGATGTGAAGATGAGAAGATCTGCAGATGAGAAGATGTGAGGATGTGAGGATGTGAAGATGTAAAGATGAGAAGATGTGAAGATGAGAAGATGTGAAGATGTGAAGATGAGCAGATGTGAAGATGAGAAGATGTGAAGATAAGATGTGAAGATAAGAAGATGTGAAGATGTGAAGATGACAAGATGTGAAGATGTGAAGATGTGATGTGAAGATGAGAAGATGTGAAGATGTGAGGATGTGACGATGTGAAGATGAGAAGATGTGAAGATGAGAAGATGTGAAGATGTAAGGATGTGAGGATGAGAAGATGTGAGACTTAAAGATGTGATGTGAAGATGTGAAGATGTGAAAATGTTTGACAGACCTCTACTTAGAAGAACCCTTCGCTCAGACACTCTCGGGAAAAACGAAAAATGAGATGAGGGAATGTGTGTGTGTGTACACTGCTATTCACATGCAGAAAACCACAACTGGACATTTAATGACTATACACGTTATGTTTTTCCGAATTCATGCGCTAAAGACTATGCACGTTATGTTTTCCGAATTCATGCGCCAAAGACTATTTAACAGCAGGGGGCTGCAGGGAATGTCATAGTTCTGCAGCCAACGAAGACGGCTATGACATTCTGTGATATCGATCCGGGACGCTGGATCGACGTACCTGCCTAATCATGTCTTTCCATTTCCATGATGGGATGTGGCTAACCCAAGAACCACCTTGCCGATCAATGATTTGGACCTGGTTTCACCTGGTTTCACCTGGTTTCACCTGTTTATCAAGGATGATGGACTCAGGAATCCTACCAGGCATGTACAACCACATCGTCATTGCAGTTCACTTCCAAAAAATCAACAGTGTGCATTAGTCATGTGTCCTATACAGACCATGACCTTATCATCCCTAATGGGGAAGAACAATCTTGGCATAGTGTGCCGAATCCGTCCTCTACGGAGGCAGAAGTTGAGCGAGTAGCCACAGGGGCTGCTAGAAGTGATGGCAACAGCCGAAGGGGGGTCAAGGACAATTGAAGGGTGGCATAAGCCGAAGGAGTGCCCAACGGGCGAATGGTGCCCATAGGGCGAAGGTGGCCATGTGCCGAAGGATATTACTGGCCGGGAACCCTACTTCTTGCTGTCATTTTATGAGTTTTCATCTTCTCTTTCAAATCAATAATAATTGTGAGGACAAGAGATCAATTTGAAGAGATCTAGAATATAGGAAGACCTATCACAAAAGTGTGCGGACACATATAACTTGTGATGCTCGAACCAAGCCGAATGTCAAACACGGTAGGGACCTTATCGCTGCAGATGCGTGTACGATCTTGATTCATGTTTTCGAGGTTTTCTACTGAGCGAACACTTCAAACCAATCCAATAATTGAGACCATAGTTCAGTTATTCAAGAAAAATCGTCGGCCGCGCGCATCTTCTAATGGCCAGTGGGCTAAGCCAGAATCCCACACTGATCACTTTCGATCATGCGCAAGTTGACACATGATTTTTGATTTTTGATGCGCTTTCAATCCGGGTAATGCATTCACTTGGCTCATAGCAAGCTCTTTGACATGTTACGTCAACTTGTTGCTTTTCATTTCTGCACATCTTTCGTCATAATACACCATGCGATAAATGTACTGACAATTCTTGAACAACTCATTTCTTCTTTCGCGTTCAGCAGACTTTTCTTGCGATATGGAACTCCATACAAGAAGCAAAGCTGCCAATGGACCGCCGTTGAGTGCTAATGTTGCGCATCTTCCGTCACAACCGATGGTATTACTGTCTTCACCGTGTGCAGCAGCTCCATTTGTATCACGGTCGACACCTGCATTTTCACCATTTCCCGGACATGCACCAGTTTTACAGACTCCGCCCGGTCCCATTCCTCCACCTCCCCCCTCACATCCTTCCCGTGCAGTTGAACATGGACCTCACCATGCAACCCCCAAGATACAATCTATCGCGGAGTCCTCAGCAAAATCAGGAGTATCACCGGTTCCCATCACGTTGCCAGCTGAACATCCGGAAAGACGTACGCCTACTCCACCATCCGGATTATCGTTGACTGTCAAAGGCATTGTAGGAGAATATAGATTGGAAGCTCAGAGTATTGATCATGCAGGACCCATAGTGCATCTCATGGATCGCATCATGACAGTGGAATCCAATTTGGCACAACAACGTCTTCAAGATCAACAGCTTCAGAATCAACAACTACAATGGCAGATGTGGTCGTCGATGCCTCAGATGTGCAACATGTTGGCTTCAGGTAGCGATCAACCACTTCCCTGTGATGCCATGCAAACAGTTAGTTCTGTCAATGATCCTATCGTGTCAAGTCAGAACACATTGGACCGACCACCACTAAAGCGAGTAAAAGTGAACACGCTAAAACCAGGAGAATGCAAACATACCAGTGATGATGGTGAATTTAGTAGTTTCTATCTTCCGCAGGGAAAGACAGCGTTCAAATTTCTGCAACGATTCACGGTTGGCAGAAACGGTGAGGAAGTAGTGGAACTGCAACATCCTATCCTCCGAAAATGTTTTGTGATTCCATGCATTGCTGGTTTTACATGTACAACTTTACTCCAAAATGAGTCGGACAAAGTCGATTGGGGCCAAGTATACTATGCACTTGTTCTTCGTGTACGATCGGATATTGTACTTACGAAACAACGTGTTCAGAATGCTCTCGTACTCCAGAAAGTGCGCGTGACAGCCTCCAAGTTCGTCCCCAACCTCGATTACTTCTCACCTAGTCGTGGATATTTGACAGAACCTCAACTCAGTATGGCCTCAGGACCGCTCACGGAATTCTTCCTTCAGAAAATTCAGGCACAATTACAGGAGAAAGGTAAGAACATGACACCGACCATACGCTTCGGATGTGCACTCCTTTGCAAAGCGTTTACTATCCATGCAGACAATACTGAACTGTTTGAAGAAGTCTTGGTTCACTTTCGAGACAAGGATGTTCCATTTGCTCTGACTGTCGAATTGAAATCGTTTCCATTTCAACTCCTCGAAGGCACTATGGACATAAAAAGCAAATATGCCTTTGCACACAATTGTTCATTATTGACAGCATGCGGCATTCTAAAAGATGGATGCATTCGCCCATCCGCAGTGGATGAATCAGACACAGATTGGTTACCTGTCCCTGGATTCTACTGTCGAGGAGCCATGATTCAAGAAAACGACCCCAAGGCTGAAAAAGCAAGTATGATTGCAGCTATGGTAAAAGCAGCAAAATACAGCCATTGTCAAGATGGAAACAAACCTTTAAGCATTGTAGGAGTGGCCCATAGTCGACAACATCATCATATTACAGTTCACCAGGGCGGCGTCGTCGCAGAGCAGGCAGCAAGCTTCTTTTACGACGCGGTCCATGGTCAGGGAGACAAGCGATGGTGTTTCAAAAGTCATTTGTGTACAATACAAAGTATTGCTACATACGTTGACGATCGCCATACAGTATGAGGGAACCCTGTCTCACCGTCCAGTTTCTCCACGCACTCATAGGCAGCATCAAAAAACGTGTACCTGCACCACCCAACACTTTATCATGCATTTGGTTTTTCAGATCTTTTCTGTGCATCAATCAGGAATTCAGAAATGATAAGTTTTTCTTTTTCAACCTGCAGGATGTGGTCGAACGTATTGCTGTCCCTTTGTATCGTTTTCTCCCTAGCACGCTTTCGTTCACAGCAATCAAGTTCTTTGGCGATAGTACCTGTGCTCAAGCTTCTGTAGTGTCAGTTGATCGTCCGATCAGTCTTTGGTCCCTCTCCATTGATTCCTGATAGCCTCATGTATTCTCCTCGTCAGTCTCGATCTCGCCATCCTGCTCGACGTTCTCGACACGACTCTAGAGACCGGTCAGTTCATCAATCACGTGGTTCTCGTCAATTTCGAGATCGTTCTAGATCCAGATATGAGAAAAATAGATCTCCACGCAGGTCTACTACGTCACAGGGAGGGCATGAAATTCGACCGGCTCTGTTCGAAGTATGTAGCAAATGGAAGACATCAGAGAGTCACTATGACACCACCCAAGAATATGGATTGAGTTTCCCCAAGGTGGTAGAGGCAACCAAGTGGTCTAGGCAACAACAACTTGCTAACCGTCCAGTGGAAGACATTCGAGCTTATGAGGTTTGCAGTGGAGGTTCATCAAATTGGTCGTTGCGACTGATCTCCAACGGACGCTATGTGTCATTTGAAGCTTTCCGATCCAAAGTAGATGCTAT
>CAMXCT020004580.1:464616-503397 GCA_947184155.2 Cladocopium goreaui | reverse complement strand
CTTCAACGTCGGATTCGGAAAATACTAGGGGCTCGGATTCGGAAACTTGCCTTTCCCCCCGGATTCGGAAACTTCAACGTCGGATTCGGCAACTTCCAGGCCCTCGGATTCGGAAACTTTGTCACCGACAAACTGCATCATTATATATTGGATTCTTGGATGATCAACCGTTCGGATGGCATCACTAAGTATACATCAAAGGGAGGGATTTGCATTGAGGAATACCATTGCATGTACGGCTTTGGGGGGGAAGTTTAGAAAATGACTTGCAATCGTGAAAAGAACTCTATGAAAGGGAAGGGTGTGCATTCAGGAATACCATTGCATGTAGGGCTTTGGGGGGGGAAGTTTAAGAAAGGAATTGCAATCGTGACAAGAACTCTTTGAAAGGGAAGGATTTGCATTCAGGACTACTAGTGCATGTAGGGTTTTGGGGGGGGAAGTTTAGAAAATGACTTGCAATCGTGAAAAAAACTCTATGAACGGGAAGGATGTGCATTCAGGAATACCATTGCATGTAGGGCTTTGGGGGGGGAAGTTTAAGAAAGGACTTGCAATCGTGACACGAACTCTTTGAAAGGGAAGGATTTGCAGTCAGGACTACTATTGCATGTAGGGTTTTGGGGGGGGAAGTTTAGAAAATGACTTGCAATCGTGAAAAGAACTCTATGAAAGGGAAGGATGTGCATTCAGGAATACCATTGCATGTAGGGCTTTGGGGGGGAAGTTTAAGAAAGGACTTGCAATCGTGACAAGAACTCTTTGAAAGGGAAGGATTTGCATTCAGGACTACTATTGCATGTAGGGCTTTAGGGGGGGAAGTTTAGAAAATGACTTGCAATCGTGAAAAGAACTCTATGAACGGGAAGGATGTGCATTCAGGAATACCATTGCATGTAGGGCTTTGGGGGGGGAAGTTTAAGAAAGGACTTGCAATCGTGACAAGAACTCTATCAAAGGGAGGGATTTGCATTGAGGACTGATATTGCATGTAGGGTTTTGGGGGGGAAGTTTAGAAAATGATTTGCAATCGTGACAAGAACTCTATGAAAGGGAAGGGTGTGCATCCAGGAATACCATTGCATGTAGGGCTTTAGGGGGGGGAAGTTTAGAAAATGACTTGCAATCGTGACAAGAACTCTATGGAAGGGAGGGATTTGCATTGAGGAATACCATTGCATGTAGGGCTTTGGGGGGGAAGTTTAAGAAAGGAATTGCAATCGTGACAAGAACTCTATGAAAGGGAGGGATTTGCATTGAGGAATACCATTGCATGTAGGGCTTTGGGGGAGGAAGTTTGGAAAATGATTAGCAATCGTGAAAAGAACTCTATGAAAGGGAAGGGTGTGCATTCAGGAATACCATTGCATGTAGGGCTTTGGGGGGGGAAGTTTAAGAAAGGACTTGCAATCGTGACAAGAACTCTATGAAAGGGAAGGATGTGCATTCAGGACTACTATTGCATGTAGGGTTTTGGGGGGGGAAGTTTAGAAAATGACTTGCAAGCGTGAAAAGAACCCTATGAAAGGGAAGGATGTGCATTCAGGAATACCATTGCATGTAGGGCTTTGGGGGGGAAGTTTAGAAAAGGATGATTTGCAATCGTGACAAGAACTCTATGGAGTTTCTGAATTGGGAGACGTATAGAGTTTCTGCATCGGGAGAGAGTGGAGTTGCTGAATCGGGTCGGCCCGGAGTTTCTGAATCGGGAGAGAGTGGAGTTTCTGAATCGGGGCAACCTGGAGTTTCTGAATCGGGTCGATCCGGAGTTTCTGAATCGGGGCAACCCGGAGTTTCTGAATCGGGACACGCTGGAGTTTCTGAATCGGGGCAACCCGGAGTTTCTGAATCGGGGCAACCCGGAGTTTCTGAATCGGGGCACCGTGGAGTTTCTGAATCGGGTCGATCCGGAGTTTCTGAATCGGGGCAACCCGGAGTTTCTGAATCGGGACACGCTGGAGTTTCTGAATCGGGGCAACCCGGAGTTTCTGAATCGGGGCAACCTGGAGTTTCTGAATCGGGGCAACCCGGAGTTTCTGAATCGGGGCACCCTGGAGTTTCTGAATCGGGGCAACCTGGAGTTTCTGAATCGGGGCAACCTGGAGTTTCTGAATCGGGGCAACCTGGAGTTTCTGAATCGGGGCAACCTGGAGTTTCTGAATCGGGGCAACTGGAGTTTCTGAATCGGGGCAACCTGGAGTTTCTGAATCGGGGCAACCTGGAGTTTCTGAATCGTGACAACCAGGAGTTTCTTGAATCCTTGGAGTTTCTGAATCGGAGTTTCTGAATCGGAGTTTCTGAATCGGGGAAAGTTTCTGAATCGCAATATATCCGTTCTTGTAGACATTCTTCTCAACTTGCATGTGCCTAGTTTTGAAAAAAGAAACTGAGAACATATCTTGCTATGCAGAGAAATCCTTGCTGGATTTTTCCGCAAAACACCATTAGAGCTTCGCAGGTGGCCAAGACTCACGGGTGAGGAGAAAATGATGTGAGAACGGTTTCTGTTCATATGCTGTTTCATTTGATGCTATCTCACTTCCTATTCTGGAAAGGAAATTCTTGACATTTCTTGACATCCTGGCCATGGAGCTTCTTCCATATTCATTTTATATCATTTCATCATGTCATATTCTGTGCCTTAATCCTTGGCATCCCACCCCTGGAGCTGAATCGATGTGTGAGACAGTCGGCACGAAGCAGGACAAATGCACCAGGTCTGCAGGATCGCCGGAGCAAGACGAGTAAGACGTGCTTTTTAGACGTGCAACAAGTCTTGACAAGTCTCAACAAGTCTGTAAGAGTTGCAGCAAGTTGCAACATGTAAAAACCAAAGAGAATCCCGAAGACACATAAGATATGGTTCAGTTGCTGTTTTGAACAAAAACGGAAAAGGAAACAACGAAAATCATACGCTTGGGCTACTGGACTCACCAATTGGGTATCCGTATTCCTTTGCTTGTTGCACTCCTAGATGCACAGAGACATCATGGAGATGCAAAACAATTGCAACCAACCAGTTTATGCTCGCCTAAACTGTGACTATTGGTCAAGGATGGTTAAGGCTTCGGTTAAGGTGTCGTCTCTTTGGATTTCATCTTGGTTTTAAAAGCCCAGCCAATAGTCTGCCTCAGCTGCAGTCGATGTGTCCCAGCATCTTCAGTCAAAGGGCGCAACTCCAGGCCTCAAAGTGGCAAACACACAGACACACTGCTGACACACGTTTTGCAAGGATATCATTCCATATCATTCCTCTATCTTCCATCTTGATAGAGGCCACTGTGTGTAAAACAAGTGGAAGGTACTGGTGGCCAAACAAACAGGAGTTGAGTAAGAATGTCCTGGCTAGAAAGGCCCAAAGAAGTGTGTCCAAGTCCATCTACCAGAACGCAAGCAAACCATGAAGTGGTGAGTTTTGTGCAAAAGCATCGAAATCCCTTCAAAGAATACGTTCAACAATCAGGACAGAATCTTGCCCAAAAGTAAAGAGTAGTAAAGAAAATCGAGTACTCTAAGTGGCTCTGTCGATTTTTGCCTGGAAACTTTGAGAAAACAAACCACTCGAATGTGCAGCGATGTCCACTCTGAGTGAAGCGGCTGCCTGGCTCTGGTCCCAAGCCTGAGTAGCCAACATGCACAGGTCGACCAAAAATAGAACATTCAAGGAAATACAAAAAATGACAAAACACGTCGCAAAAACATGTATATCTGTATTATATTATATACATATCATATACATACATATATATATATATACACATGAATGGAGGACGAAATTACTTGTTTATTTTCCTGCCATGCGCGAATTAAAGGGTCGTCCGCCCTCGGTAGTGAGGATTTCTGCCTTCACAGACTTTGAGGCGGCTCATGCAAAACAGGGGTATCGGTATAGGTTCGTCCCCTATCAGTAATGAAGGTTTTGCACACCCCTCGGCAAGGCCGAGGCGTAGCAACACTGAATTAGTATTACAATGGTTTTGTCGCTTGCTCATATATAATTTCCATTAAATTCCATTTGTTGGAATGACTTTCTTCGGTGTAGATCCCGTCAGATTTCCTAGAAGTCTTAGACTATTCTTCAGACTATCACCCTTCAACCAATGAGGCCATGGTTGATTGCTCCGCTTTGAAAGTGCTTCAACATCTTCCAAAATGTCTGAAGGCCGCTCCCTCACAGGTGAGCTTGCAGAATCCCGGATAGTGATTGCATGCATTGCATTCCGGTCTGCCATAGTAACTATAGTAGACAGTAGTAGACTTGTTGCTGAGCTTTCCTTGAGCTCTGCACACACCAGCATCATGAAGCGATGCCTTTGGAAAATGTGGATCCACCTTGATGTCAAGGGTGAATCAATGACTTCAAGTTTTCCCATGACCGAGAAATCCAACACCAAGACACCAAAAGACCAAACTGGACCAAACACCACTGAGGCCGGGACTTCAGGATGGCGTCACTGCTACGCTTCGGTGGCTTAGGCTTGTCACCACGAGTTTGACCAGCCTTGCCGCTTCAGTCGCTTCATCAAAAAAATATAGTTTCGAAATGCGAAGAGCCAAATAAATGCAAAAAAGAAAAGCAGCTGTACATGCAAGCATAGAATCAAGGATGAACAAATCTCAAAATGTCTGGTGCATTTTTTGCACATACAGTAGCCACACAAGCTGTAATGGATCTTATGGCTGTCTTGCACAAGCCCCTTCGGCCCCATGCGCATGTGCACTGCCTCAAGTAACATGAAAGGGCTTCGGGACGTCACCTGTCACGTAACCACGATAACTTGGTTGATGTCAATGGGAAATCGTGCCAACGCCGCCAACGCAACAGGATTGCATTTTTTTCACGTGTCTTATGTGTCTTATGTGTCTTCATGGTTGCGTCCTAAGGCCTAAGGTATTCGCCCCCAGGTCAGGACAGCTCGGACCATCGGGTTTTCATGGTTTCACATGTTTCGCACCTGAAAGTCCAAGATGTTTGGTGCCTCGGCATGTCATGGACATTCGTATCTAGAGTACTGAAGCCGGAAAAGCATGACAGATTTGTGGTTGACAAATCTTTGGGACAAGTGAATTGACCACATTGAGCATGGTATGATTCTACAAGGCAGAGAGAATGCATATTGTGTTCAAATTGGTTCAGAAGTTGAGTGACATCACCAAAAACTTTCCCATTCCAAAATAGGTATGAATTCTCTGAGAAAAGGACCCAAGTGGCCACTTGAGAGGCCCTCTCTGATATCTCAGCAGTGAGTTGCACAAGCCCAGGCCTGGCATTCCGACATACCATTATTCCGAAATTCTATAGAATTTAGTAAACACCTCATGTTTACTTCAACAAAGGATGAAACCTTTAAAACAAGGAATGGCCAAAGTGATCATTTTGTTACCTTCCTTTGCAGACTTTGTGCAAAATGCCTTCAATATGCCGTGAAGCTGGTGCTGGAGTGCTGGATCTACTGTGGGCATTGCTGCGATCAGAATGTTCAAGTAGCGCGGTTCGGAAGCCCCAGTTTAATGCAAGGCAAACTGACTGACAAAAACGTTCGCACCTATTTCACCACTAAAGATTCAACGGATAGATTCAAGCGGGCGGACGGTCACCGCACAAGGTCTTGCATATCGAGAGAGATTTTGTCTTCTACTTCGCTTGCAACACAGGAGATACCAAAAATACATAAGATGCCCAGGGATTGTCGGTAAAACGTGCCAGTCACACATGGATCCTGATTGTAGCGGACCACCTTTGACTATCTCATGGTCATATTCCTTGGACTTGCCCTCTTCCTTCGACAAGCATGTATCTCTTCTAAGCTTGTGGAATTCAGAACGTGTATCTGCGGCATGTCAAGTCGAAAGGCAAATCTCTTCCAAAGGTCGACAGAGAAAGGTGAAGGAAAATCATGTCTTTGCGTATCATACCATAGATTTGGGATGATTTGGGGGTCACAGGATGCTTGTCAACTCCATTGCCATGTTTCAACAGTCATCAAAAACATCATTTGGTCAACGACGTTTTGCCAACTGCCTACATCATCGCAGCAATGCTGCAACATGACAAGTCTAGTTTCAGGAAGGTTCAGGTGACCCAGGTGACCCTCAAACTCATTGCACGGACCTTCATCGAAACTCAAACATCTCAAACCATCTCAAACCATCATCATCACATCATCATCGTCGATTTCCAGCTTCAACTGCAATTCCTCCCCAAGCTCCATGAAAGTCTCCAGCAGGGCGCACCTACAGATATTGCAAGTTGTTAGGACTTTCTTTACAAGGGGCAAAGGGAGACAAACCAAAACAAAGAGGAAAATGATTGAAATTGCTGGAAATGTGTTCAGCGGAGGCATTATGTCATTATGTAACTTTCTGCATGACGATATGAGGCGACTGGAAAACTGAAGGCAACGCTCGATGCAACTTGAGCTGAGATCCCTGACCGCTGGCTGCCTTCGCTTCCCAAGAGGCCTTCATAGATATCCTCTGCTGGCCTCCAGAGATTCGCTGGACATTGGAGTGTAAAGGTGCAACTTTGGTGGATGCAACCTGTACAACTTGTTCCATAACAGTTGTAAATCTGTCCAAAATTGCTGAAAGACAGGATTTGAGCATTTCTTTGGCTTTCACATGCCTGAAGAAACTGCCGTCAGATTCCAGCACCGGCCTGCACGGCCGCCACTTGGTGTCAAACCAAGATCCAAGTTTTGGCAAATCATATCAGTAAAGACCCGGCTGAGCTACGAGTTTTGAGCACTTCTTCTGCTTTTACCTCCAAAATTTTGCAGGACTTGATCGCTTTTCACTGCACAAATACAAAGTTGAGCCCTTTGCACTTCTTCGCTGACAATCCTTCTGGAGATTTGTTTGGCCCTCAGTTGCCATTGGTGCACTGAATAAGATCATCACAAAACATCTTGTAGAAATACTGTATCCAGGAAAGGGAAGGGCTTCGACGGATTCTTCTTGTGTGAGCAAACTTTTCAGGAAATAGAGACCCGATTGAATCACACTGATGTGATGAGCTGCACGGAAACATGGAATTCTTCAGCACATCTCAGTACAGCTTGTCTGAAGCTGTTCAACTGAATATGGTCGGCCCGTTTGCTATTCTGAAAGCCATCCTTGACATCCTCAAGTCAGTTTTCCACTCTCCAACGAACAGCTGGCTGAGCAAGAGACAGGGGAAGTTCCTCTGTATGGAAGCCTTTTCCTTGGCATCCACAACCAAGGCTGCGATGTCTGTTCAAAAGGAGTAAACAGAAGCATCTTCTTCTACCACCATGGCATGGTATGGCATGGTATGGCATGGTATGGCATGGTATGGCACGAGCAAGGCAGGGCCCAATGTTGTCCTTTTGCTTCCCAATTCTTCTCAAATCTGCTCACT
Source organism: Cladocopium goreaui (assembly GCA_947184155.2). NCBI lineage: Eukaryota > Dinophyceae > Suessiales > Symbiodiniaceae > Cladocopium > Cladocopium goreaui. The sequence goes on along the minus strand of CAMXCT020004580.1, from coordinate 496,016 downwards.
TCGCCCCTTTCATCCTAATTTAAAAGGTTTGTGAATGTCAAATAATGTCAATCGTTTTCAAATCACATAAGTTTTTCGAGTTTCAATCGTTTTTCGCGCCTTCGCGCCTTTTTCTGCGCTCCATGGAGCTCCACGGGTCGCTTTTCACTAGCGCCTGGCCTTGCGGCGCTGCCGTAGTGCGGCAATGGCCTCTGTGACGTCTTCGTCGTCTTCCCTGGCAAGGCGCAAAGTCTTCAGCGTCCTTAGCTCGGGACGGGACGTGTCAAAGCTCACTGAACCAGTAACAGCAGTAACAGCAGTAACAGAACCCACAGTCGTCTTTAGGATCCGGTAGGATCAGGACATCTTCCAAGGAAGCTGAAGTAGAGATGTGCCATCCAAGAGGGGGCCAAAAAATCTTGGATGTAAGAATAAGGCAAACACTTCAGCAGGATGCACATGCTGCCACATGCAGAGTTTGATCTTTTCTGTGAATATGCTTCTATTGAGAGCAAAAGGGATATCCATCAAAAGCGTCCTGTCCATGTAACAATACCGAACAGTACCCAATGTTTCAAAGCCAATAAAGTGCAATCTGCAAAGAGGAATGTGTAGGGAAGCACCAGAACTTCATCTCCGAATCAAGCAAATATTCCTGTCAAAATGTTGCATATAATATAATTGTGCATTACATTGTTTAAATAAAAGGTGTACAGACAGTGCAAGGCTCTCCAAAGCTACATCCCTAGCCATGCTGGCTCTCCAGGGTCGCCGGCAAATGGTGAAGGAATGCCTGGCATGTACACATAGAGAATCAACCAAGCAAACAAACTCTTCTTGTCTGCGGCATGGATATAATCCACTTTCAGATCTGAAAATGTACCCCAATGACCTCTGAACTTTGCATAACCTCAGCAGATTCTTCAGGTAGATACCAACACTGAACAAGTCCATCCAAAACCTCCGCTTATCTCTGTTTGCCTGCAAGAATTCCGCAGGTGATGCAGCATCTCCTCGCGAAATCAACATGAATCTGCCATAAATCTGATATAAATTACACATTCAATTACTATAAGTAGTTTCTAGTGCACGTTTCTAGTGCACATCACATGCTCTTCCAAAGCTTAGAGCGGGTAGCTGAAGCTCGGCTGAATGTCCAAGGAGTACAGAAAACGATGTGATGCCTATGAATGAAACTTTTCGAAGGAAACTTTTCACAATTTTAGCCCAAAGACATTTGAAGAAAGGATGATGACCACATTCATTTGAAGATTCTCATGTGGGCAATGAAACCGCTTTATTTTATGAAGTTGCCTTCTGTGTCTTATCAGTCTTCCACCTTTGAAGCCTCAACAAACCTACTCCAGGAGGATATCTCACAGATTTTTAAGTACAGCCGGAGTATGTAGTCTGCAGATACCGATGAGTGACAAACCGTTGGGCAAACACATGTAGACTGCAGTCCCCGGGCATGTAGAGAAGCTCACCAGCGCGCAGCGTGCCAGCCCAACCATCCACAGGGATTGGAGGCTGGCTAAAGAAGTCATAGGCCCAGGTGAACCTGCACTCAGACCATGAGAAACAGAGAAACGGAATGGAAAACAAAAATTTTGCAAGATCAAGATTATCAAGACAATACTGAGTGGACTGTGCTGAGTGGACTATGCTTTTGGCCCCAACGGCAACGAATCCGCTTGACATGGACACAGACTGTGTGAAATTCCAGTGGAGTTTGCAAATACCTTGTGCATCCTTCTGCTCTGATTTGGCCGTACATCTTGAGTAAGGTGCAGCATATCCCAAAATACCAGCTCATGCGTTGCCCCTTTCTAAACCTGCCATTTGGACTCCAAACTCAAAACTTAAATTTGCTGCGAAGTTGCTGACTTATCCTTGGTTTCCGCACGGAAGGTCTGAGGCTATGCATCGCCACAAAAACCCGTCAAGGCTTGGACTGCACCATTGGCTGCAGATCTGTTCATATCCCATGGCAGTCCAAGTTGATGTCTTACCCCCGCCTTGTTTTTGATTTTTTGTTGCTGGATAGTGGTCTCTTCCGCCAGGCTGACAAGTCTTTAGCCAAGTGGCGAATCGAAGCCTGCTCGACAAAAAAGGGTAGCTCATCAGCACAAGGGTGCGGTGAGCTTTGCCATGTGAAAATATGCCAACTCATGTCTTCACATCTGTCTACAATATGTCAACATATGGCTAGCCATATGTCAACATATCACCTTATGTCAAACTCGCATAACCTCGCAACCTTGTCTTCAGGTCTCCCAGCCTGGCACCTTTAGCCTGGCCATCTGTCGTCGTGCGTGTGGCTGCAGCATAACGACGTCTTTGCCTGGGACGGCGGCGAAGGCAGTGAAGACTCTGAAGAGTCTGAAGACGGAAGATCTGCAAATGTCTGCATCACGCTAAGCGGTTCAAACGGTTCAAAGCTACAGCCAAATCCTCTTCAAATTTTGCACGCCCTTCAAGGTCACCCTTCTATATTCCAATCTAGTGAAGAGGAAAGCTCTTTCCGAGTCTCGGGCAACCACTGTGCAGCACACACAGCACATCACCTGGAACAACTTGACATTTCACATCCGAATAAATGTCATAAGTTCAAACAAAAACCTAGACCTAAAACGGCCTTGCCCTTCTGCCTCTAATTTCCCCGGCCTTTCCAATTTTAGATCCTTTGGGAGAATTAAGGAAAAGCGCAAGGACTTGAGCCACTTTAACACATCCGAAGCTTCTATCCAGAGATGTCCCTGCAATTCCGTGCATTCATGTCTAATCATATTGGACTCATTAGACTCATATTAGACTCATGTTAGACTCATATTAGACTCATAGTAGACCCATATTAGACTCATAGTAGACTCATAGTTGCCTGTGTATTGCTTGCTTCCACTCTTTTTGAATCCAAGTGGCCATCAGGAAGATCCCGATGTAATGGGTAGGAGTAGCTCTTTGGCCCTCCATAGAAGGCGCGCGCCTCGCTTTCCTAGGGAAATGCTCTCCAAATATCAGCAAAACAAGGGAAGCGGACAGTTTCAGATTTGATGAAGAAAAAGAATATACAAAAAAGAATGTGGAAAAGAAGTGCTGGCAAATTTGCAAATCAAAAACTTTCAATAGGCGACGCAACAAATGCCCTCTGAGATTCGTGACGCAGTCCAACCTCGCGAATTTCCTCCAGGGTTTTCCATTTGGCCTGCTAGGCAAGATGTCAGCAAGAATGGTTTCTTGTCATTGAAACGAAAGCACAGCAAAGAGAAATCAAAACTCAATGAGAAAAAATCGGGCAATTTCCTCCAAGAACTTCCAAGACGGCTGAGACAACAACAGACAGCAATCTCCAGTCTAAATCAGGCCACCTTGTGTCCTTTCAAGCGCTCCAAGACATGCGTCTCATACTTTGTGAGTTCGGCATCAGGCCGCAATTCAGGACAAATCTCCTCCCTTGGACCAGCACAGACCAGAGAGTCGATGTGTTGATAAATCAAGTAAGAGCTCATTGAACTGGATTCAGAAGGCTTAGATGCAGGGAGACTTAAGGACAATTCAGAAACCAATTTGAAAAAACAACTTGAAACAATCTGAAAAAGAACACGAAAAACATGTCACTTACCTTTGATGGCCTCAGCGTTGCCAGGTTTTGTTTTTTTTAACATTGCTCTCATGCTCTCATACATGTATAGCAAAAATGTATATATAAACATGGTACAAATACTTTTTGACCAGACACACGATCTTATCTGCCAGGTAAACCTCAGACACAGGGTGCTTCACACTGGTTTGCCTTCTCCAGAACACCAGCCCTAGAAATGGAATTGAAATCTTCTCTTGACAGTCAAATGTAGTGGTTTTTACAAAAAAAACTGAAAGGTTCTTCAGTATTTGCTTTGCGTGCAGGCCACATTTCTTCACTAGCAGTTTCACACTGTATCAATGCACATTTGCAGTCGAAGCACAAAAGGAAAATTGATTTGCTGGCATCATGCATTCTGTCCTATGCTAACCCCATCCTATAGAGCAATAGGTTGATGTGGGTGAACCAATGTTTCAATGTAATTGAAAATATGTGTTCGTGGTCAATTGTTCACATGCTTTTGGGGACGATTAGTCTTGCAAAAACAGCGTGACAACAGGCGTGTGACAGGTTTGAACGAGATGAAGAGCCTTTCTCAACATCTGGGTTTGTCGGAATGCAAACATGACTTTGGTCAAGGCTAATGTTGTGAAGTTTTTGGGACTATATAGTGGCGTATCAAGCCTTGCACGAAAGCCTCGTTTCCACAACTGCAACTTGCAGTTTTCGACGAAGTCTCGCACCAAAGCTTCGTTTTCACAACTTCAACTTGTAGTTTTTGAAAGAAACCTCGCACAAAATGCGTTTTTGAGAAAAAACGGATGCTCGGGATCCTATGTTTTGCTGGACAAAACGTGCCTCGGAAGATGGATGGGGAAGGTCTGCCGTACGACGGTTGCCTGACGGTCTCGGCTGGGCTGGGCTTGGATCAGGTGCGGATCCGCAACGCAGCGGAACTTACGGTTCAGTTCTTTTTGTCTCTTGCAACTCGCTGCTTCCTTCTGGAGTGGCTGCGTCAATGTTGCTCTGCTTTGCTGCTGCGCGTGCAGTTCTATGGTCTTTGGTAGGTCACCGTTTCCATTTCGCACTGGAGTGGTTGCGTCAACAGTGTTCGGGCGTATATAGTTCTATTGTCTTTTGCAACTCGGTGCTTGCAAATCGCTGCGGCGTGGCTGCGCCAAAGTTGCGACGTTGAGTTTTTCTTGGTTTTTCTCACCTCGTTTTTGGCATGTTCCTTTTCCTTTCAAAATTGTTTTAAAAAAATTCAAAATCTTTTTTTTTGCCTTTGGCACCGAGATTCGGTTTTCAAGCAGGTTTTGGACCAGAAAGGAGCTGAGCTGAGAAATGCTGAGAAAAACTGAAACTGAGAAAAGCTGAGATGAGCTGAGAAGCGCTGAGATGAGGAGGGATGCGTTCTGAAGAACTGAGATTAGATGAGACGAGATGAGATCAGATGACGAGGGAAGACATGGAATGAGATGCGGTGAGGTGAGATGGGATGAGATGAGATAAGAAGAGATCAAATGAGAAAGAAATCTCAAGACCAAAGCAGCCAAAAGCAAGAGATGTCACAAGAAACGAGATGCCAAGAGCAAGAGACCTCAGATAACTGAAACATCAAGAAATTGTTTCTGCAACGCGCCTGATGCCGCACGGCATCCTCTAGGCAGCTTTTGTTTCAAAAGTCTAGGTTTTATATTTTTGTTATTTCCGCCCCCAGCTTGCCCGGGCACTATTTGTATACCAGTAGTGCCCGCACGAGGCGGGGCGAAAGTTGCCTTAGGGTTACACTATAAGGCCCTTTTCATCTATAGAACTTGCGTGTGCCGTGCACCAGCCAGGTTAGCGCGTGCGCGTTTTTTTTCGAAGCTGTTGCCGTGCTGTTGTCCAAGAACATGATCTGCGGGCGTCCCCGGCGCAACGCAACGCCAAGTGGACATTTTCTTCACACTTCGCACTGCACTCTTCACACCCCGCACTCCACACTTCACACTTGCACTTCACACTCCACACTTCATTTCATCTCATCTCATCTGAGCTCTTCTCATCTCATTTCATGTCTTCTCAAATGTCAGTTAACCTGAGAAGGGGTGGAACGAAAGCCAGCGCTTGCTTTTTGACTCGCGCGGGGGCGCGTGAAACTCCACCTCATCCATATGGTATGGCTCAAACATGAAGCGCCACAACATCAACAATTGCTATCGGGTCATAATTTTCCAATCATTAAATGGACCTTTTTAGGGTAAACTCCACGATTTTGTAACTTCTATATCCAAATATGTTTCCTACAATGTACTGCGGCATTGTGAAAAGTTCTATCTCAAGTTCCGTAAATCCGCCTTTGGTTGCTCATTTATCTTAAAACAGCGCAAGTTTGCTCCCACCTATTGTAGATAAATAATACCCGCTTTTTTGTGTGAACAGTGGTCATGTGACCTCTCACAGTCTAAATTGTTTTCTCCCCAGAATCGTGGTCCATGCTTCTCCGCGAAGTTCCGCAACATTTTGGCCGTACGGTGAGAAATCAAAACATAGCTCTACTCGCAAAATGGGCAGTGCAAACCCAAGACAATATTATAACATACGTAAGAAAGGGTATAAGAACGAATGAAAATCGAGGAAAACAATGCAAAACCCACGGGAAATATAGAACAGTGGCGAACATGCAGTCCAAATCAAAAGTATATATATTTAGGCCATTTACAGACCTGGGTACCCCCCCCCACCCCCCAAGGGTCTGGAAAATAGGTATTTTACAGGAAATGTCGCGGAATAGCATCATCCCTGACATCGATAGAGATAATTGTTTGGCATCCCGGAAAATCTTCTCAGCTATCACACTCGCCAAACATCCCTTTCAAAAGGCACACATACTATCACGGACGTACAGATGCATATCATTCCCGTCATTGCCATTAGAAGATTCAAATTCTTTCTCACTGTTTTAGTACAAGATTCACTTTTAGTTCTGTTTCAGCCTTCTCAGTACGGCCTCTTACAATGATATTACAGCATTTGTCTCCTAACCTAGGTGGCTCCTGGGCGCAATCTTCATTCCAATGCTTTGTGACAATAACCAGAGGCCTGGAGCCTATGCATCACTTGACAGTCGACTCAGTTCTAAACCGGAAAGACTATTCCTTCCGTTTACCAGTAGATCGTTTTTGTAGTTCTTATCACAAAACTACCAGAATCAGGGAGGCACCAAAAAACGTCAAACAGCTTTAAGCATTATAAATACTCTAATCTGCAGATTGTATTTATTTTTCTTACTCTGTGAACGAAATCACACTTTTCTAACTTCACACAGATTACCATGAAACCAATTTTCCCATGCAACTCTTAAAATCTTACAACTCATACATCTTTTTTCCTATACCATCCGCATCTTGCTCCAAGGTTTCATGGCAATGTCTTGTACGCGAGTCAGCCACTATTTCCTATCACCAAACTACATTGCTCATCATCTAACATTATCTACAGAAACCAAATCGGATTTCCTGCTCAACGTTTCCGCTCGTTAACATTGTCTTGGTTTTCACTATATTTTTAAAGCATTTTTAGTTATAACATGTTCCTAGGTTTTCACTGTATTTTTCTAACATGTTACATGCCTCCTAGCATGTTCACGCGTGTCCTCCATGTTGTACTGTTTTCTACATCGTTTCCTCTAGTTGTTACAAGCATTTCCTAGCTTGTACACCGTTTTCCTAATATTGTCACAACTTTTCTTCCAGTTTCCACTGCTTTTTCTACCGTTTCCTGTGGTTACTTTCTTCTCTTTTGTAGGTTTTCACTGTGTTTTGTCCAGCTTTTTTTATTACATGCTTCCTACCATTTGCACCGCTTTCCTCTATGGTTTTTTGTGCCATTTCCTCTCGTTTCCTGCATTTCATGCATTTTCAATATATTTTTCCAAGAGTTTTACTCGTCTCCTTCAGTTTCCGATCGTTTTTGCACCATTTCCTCTGGTTGTTATCGCATTTTCCTGCACTTTCACTGTATTTTTCCAGCATGTTTACTGCATCGTCGTTTGTTCCTAGCAGTCGCTCCGGTTTCCTCCATGTTCCAACAGATTTTGCACCCTTTATTCTGGTTGTTATCACATTTTCCTGCCAGGTTGTTAGCACATTTTCCTTCACTGTATCTTTCCAGCATTTTCCAGTGGATTTTGCACGATTTCCTCTGATTGTTATCATGTTTTCCTGCAGTTTCTATATCCTCTTCGTGGGTTTTCAGTCTATTCATGCATTTCTAATCTATTTTTCCAAGATTTTTACCCGTCTCCTTTTTGCACCATTTCCTCTGGTTTGCTGCATTTTCAATGTATTTGTCCAAGAGTTTTATCCGTCTCCTTGATTTTTCCGATCGTTTTTGCACCATTTCCTCTGGTTGTTATCGCATTTTCCTGCACTTTCACTATCTTTTTCCAACATGTTTACTGCATCGTCATAGTTTGTTCCTAGCACTCACTCCGGTTTCCTCCATGTTCCAACAGATTTTGCATGGTTTGTTCCTAGCATTTTCCTCTGATCGTTATCATGTTTTCCTCAAGTTTCATTGTATTTTCCAATACATCCTCTTCGTGGGTTTTCAATATGTTTTGTCCAGCATTTTTTTACTACATGTTCCTATCATTTTCACCTCTTTCCTCCATAGGTGTTTGCACCATTTCCTCTGGTTTCCTGCATTTTCATACCTTTTCAATATTAATATTAATCCAAGAGTTTTACCTGACTCCTTCATTTTCCGATCCTTTTTGCACCCTTTCCTCTCGTTGTTATCACATTTTCCTGCACTTTCACTGTATTTTTCCAGCATGTTTACTGCATCGTCATGGTTTGCGCCTAGCATTCGCTCCGGTTTCCTCCATTTTCCAAGGGATTTTCCATGGTTTGTTCCTAGCATTCGCTCCGTTTTCGTCCGTTTTCCAGGGGATTTTGTACGATTTCCTCTGATCGTTATCATGTTTTCCTGCAGTTTCATTGTATTTTCCAATACATCCTCATGGTCTCTCCGGCCACCAAAAAGGCGGACCTAGGGGGAATCGATACCCCACCGTCAGCAAATTGCCTAGTGGTACATAATCCAGCAAAATGCTCCGTTTTCTGGCGCTCAACACAGGGGCCCGGCGAGATTTCGTTCCCTTTCGGCAACCCCCCCCCCCCCACACCCCCTATTCTCACTTCGTTCGCAAACAGCAACTAGCCAGCTAGCTGGCTTTCGTAATTTATTCTTAACTATTTTCATTTCATCTGAGCACAGCTCAACCTTTCTCATCTCACCGAAGCTAGTTTCAACTCATCCCGGCTCTTCTGCACGTCAGAAAGCTTGAGACACAGATGCATTTACACGAAAGAGTCTTTACAAAATACTTTGCACTACAAAGCTTGCACAAAGCACTTCCCAGTACGACTTTGTACTACAAAGCTTGCACAAAGTACTCCCCAGTAGTACTTTGTACTATAAAACTTGAAGAGAACACCTTTCACCTCATCTCACCTCTTTATAACTCACCTCAGTTCTTCTGTATGCAAAAAAAAAATCTTGGTAACAGACAGAATCTCTTGTGCACAAACTTTCTATATTGTATACCTAGGTTAGGTGAAGCTTGTGGTATATTGTACACCTAGACCTAGCTGCAAAAGAGAATAGTATTACGCATGCAGCCGCGGCAACAAGCAACCTTGACCCAGCCATTGCAATGCTATCTCCAGATATTGAATTGCAAAACACAGTAGAACTACGCGCAACCGCGTCAGAAATTGCAGCTCCAAAACCCGATCTCGGCGCCAGCCAAAATGCGCCAAAGCAAAAAAAACACGGTTTTGAAGCACTTTCTAAAATGAATTTGAAAAGACAAATCAACAGCTCCAAAATTAAGAAAATTTCTGACAAATCATTATCGCAGCCTTCGTGCCGCCATTCCAATACGATTTACGATGTCCAGCTGCAAAAGACAATAGTATTACGCATGCAGCCGCGGCAACAAGCAACCTTGACCCATCCATTGCAGTGCTATCTCCAGATAGTAGAACTACGCGCAACGGCGTCAGAAATTGCAGCTCCAAAACCAGATCTCGGCGCCAGCCAAAATGCGCCAAAGCAAAAAAAAACACGGTTTTGAAGCACTTTCTAAAATGAATTTGAAAAGACAAATCAACAGCTCCAAAATTAAGAAAATTTCTGACAAATCATTGTCGCAGCCTTCGTGCCGCCATTCCAATACGATTTACGATGCCCAGCTGCAAAAGACAATAGTATTACGCATGCAGCCGCGGCAACAAGCAACCGTGATGCAACCATTACAATGCGTCTGGCAACATCACGTGGCTAACTCGCATGTAGCTACGCACATGGCAACAGAACATGACAACAACCATGCAGCCATTCCACTGCGATCTGCAACCACAGATTCCAAAACACCGTATAACATGTATAACTACGCATGCACAAACACATCCAAAGGAGCTTCAACCCACCGTTACGGTCCGGGAACCAAAAAACACCGAAACGAACGGACCGCAACCGCCGCACACACAAGCTGCCTTTCATCGCCGGCTGCGGCCACTTTACACGAAAAAAACCAGGTTTCGTGCTCCGGCTTCCTCCCCAACACAACCCCATGCAACATCCATGCAACCATTACAATGCGTTTTGCAGGATCACGTGGCTAACCCGCATGTATCTACGCACATGGCAGCAGACCATGGCAGCAAGCTACAGCCAGCGATTTAACAAGCGCATAAAATTACGCACACATGATCAACCACACGTTGCAGAACACCAAGGGAGAACCAAAAAACATCAAAACGATCGCAGCCGCACCCGCCGCACACAAGGTACCCTTCATCGCCGCCTGCAGCCACTTCACACGGAAAAACACAAGGTTTCGTGCTCCGGCTTCCTCCCGAATACAAGCCCCATGCACCATTCATGCAGCACCCTTCGTCAGATGTATTATTGTGTGATGTATTGTTATGTGATGTATTGTTGGGTGATGTATTGTTGTGTGATATATTGTTATGCGATGTATTGTTTTGTGATGTCTTGTTATGCAATGTATTGTCACCACTTCACCGCCCTTCGTCAGACGTATTGTTGTGTGATGTATTGTTATGTGATGTATTTATATCATGTATTGTTGTGTGATGTATTGTCATGTGATGTATGGTTATGTGATGTATTGTCACTACTTCACCGCCCTTCGTCAGATGTATTGTTGTGTCATGTATTGTTATGTGATGTATTGTTATGTGATGTGTTGTCGGGTGATGTATTGTTATGCGATGTATTGTTATGTGATGTATTGTCTCTACTTCACCGCCCTTCTTCAGATGTATTGTTGTGTGATGTATTGTCATGTGATGTATTGTTACGTGACGTGTTGTCGTGTGATGTGTTGTTATGTGATGTGATGCTATGTGATGTAATGTCACCGCTTCACCACCCTTTGTCAGACGTATTGTTGTGTGATGTCTTGTCGAAGGAAGTTTAGAAGTCAAACTTCCGACAATATGGACAAATGAAAAGCAGAGATGGGAAGAGTCAGAGAAGAGAAGAGAAGAGAAGAAGAAAGAAGATCAAAAAAGAGAAAGTCTCAGAACAAGAAGATCCAGGCGCGCGAAAAAGTAGGAAAGTCGCGAAACACTGTGTTTTTCCACTATTTGTGGCTCCGGAAGGTGGAAAAGTAGGCTCGCTAAAGCGGCGGGTGCGGAGCCAGCTGGCCAGATCAGAGATGAAAAATGGCACGCCATTGCGGCGCGAAGCACATTTCTGAGTCAAAATGTACAAGACACACCAACGTGGGACCACTTTCGGAAGTTGTGATGTCGAAAAAGTGCGCGCCGTTGAGGCGCGAAGCACATGTCGAAGTCAAAATGCACAAAGCACACCATGTTCGGACCACTCTTGGAAGTTGTGATGTCGAAAAAATGCACGCCGTCGAGGCGCGAAGCACATTTCGAGCTCAAAATGCTAAAAAAACTACATTTTCGGACCACTTTTTGACGTTCAGATGTCGTTTTGCGTGTCAGGCGCAAGGGATTGGGCACCTTGTCAAAAGTGAGCAAAACCTGAGGGCTTTGTAGCATTTCCAAAAACGATGGCAGGCGTGGGACATTTGAAGAGGATCTGCAAAGATGCATTTTCCGTGGCAGGCACAGTACAAGAGACATGTTCATCAGAGATGTTAGGAGGTCCGGGCGCTGATTTCCTGAGATGGGTTGCATTTTGGAGCATCAGATCTTCAGCTTTAGGAAGATGATTTTGCGTGACAGGTGCAGCACTTCGTATGACCTGGCATCACTTTTTCGTGGCAGGCTCAGTACTTTAGACAGGTGGAGTGGAAAAATTGCAAAATGCATTGGTACGAGGCCGTCAGCTCTGCAGTCAACTTTCCATTATTGAAGGAAGTCTCGCAGGATTGCTTCATTTTTGATATTGCCAACTTCAGAAATTGAGGAAGTCTCGGAGAATTGCTTCGTTTTTGATGTTGCCAACTTCAAGACTTGAGGAAATCGCGCAGAATTGCTTCCCTTTTGACCTTATCAAGTTCAAAAGCTGAGGAAGTCTCGCAGAATAGCTTCGTTTTCAAGTTTGCAGATTGCAGGTAGACAGACAGACTGACAGACAGACAGACAGATAGATAGATAGATAGACAGCTACAACTACAACTACCGCTACCACTACACTACACTACTACTACACCTACAACTACAAATAGACTACGCTACATTACACTGCACTAACTACACTACACTAATTGCATCTAATTACGCTACACTACGCTAATTACACTAATTACACTAATTACACTAATTACACTACAACTACAACTACAACGACAACAACTACAACGACAACAACAACAACAACTACTACTACTAGTACTACTAGTACTAGTACTAGTACTAGTACTATAGTACTAGTACTAGTACTACTACTGCTACTGCTACTGCTACTGCTGCTACTACTACTACTACTAATACTACTACTACTACTACCACCACTACCACTACCACTACCACCACCACCACTACAACAACAATACCAACTACAACACATTGCACTACAGGGCACTAATTACACTGCAGTACACTACAACTACAAACACACATGCAACTACAACTACACTACATTACACAACACTACACTAATTACATTACATTATATTACGCTACAACTACAACTACAACTACAACCGCATCTGCAACTACAATTGTAACTACCACTACACTGCACTACACGACACTACACTATATAATTACACCACACCGCACTACAACTACAACTACACTACCTTCCACTACACTACACTAGACTACACTACACTATACCGCACTACAGCACACAATACTACAGTACACTACAATACACTACACTAATTACACCACACCACAGCTACAACTACAACTGCAACTGCAACTACACTACACTTATTACACATTACAACTACAACTCCACTACAATTACACATTACAACTACAACTCCACTACACCACACTACAACTACAACTCCTGCAGGTAAACGGGTCATCTGCGCACATTGAAAGCGGGTCATCTGCGCACATTGCAAACGAGTCATCCGCGCACAGAGAAACCGGGTCATCCGCGCACATAGAGCGGTCATCCGCGCACATTGATGCTGGGTACCAGCCATTTAGGCTTTGGTTGGGGGGGTGGGGGGGGACAAAAGCATCATTGATGCTGGGAACAAGGGTGGGATCCATGGATTTAAATCATCACTTGACTCAGCCATTTAGGGTTTGGTTGGGGGGTGGGGGGGAGACAAAAGCGTTCACGTTCCTCTGCACACAAATGCACTGCACCTTGATCGCCTGTCATCAGAAGCACTGCACCTTGAACATAGTCTTGGGCAGGGGCGGGGGGGACAAAAGCATTCATTTTCCTCTGCGCACAAAAGCACTGCACCTTGATCGCCTGTCATCTGAAGCACTGCACCTTGAACATAGTCTTGGGCAGGGGCGGGGGGGACAAAAGCATTCATTTTCCTCTGCGCACAAAAGCACTGCACCTTGATCGCCTGTCATCTGAAGCACTGCACCTTGAACATAGTCTTGGGTTGTGTGAGTTGTGTGATGAGAGGAGTTGTGTGAGATGAGTTGTGTGCGTTGTGTGAGACAACTTGGATGAAGTTGAGTGAGAGGAGGAGCAACTCTGGAGGAGAAGGAGGAGAAGGCGCGGAATACAAGCCTAAAAACAAAAACCCCACACAGAGATGTGAAGAAAAAACCACACAGTGATGAGTTGTGTGATGATGTGAAGAAAGAAAGAAACAAGAAGAATCACGTTACAGAGATACAACCACAATCACACAAAAGTAACGTGCACAGACGACCAACGTCTGACGCGCACAAACGACCCACTTTTGACGTGCACAGACGACCCCCCAACCCTACTGCACTAGCACTACACCACACTACATCCAGCAGTTGTGGGTGAGGTGACCACTGCGACCATTGCAACCACTCCAAAAAACACAACTTCAACCACCTTTCGGTCCATCAGTGGATTCGCTCTGCCATCCGTGCTTCACAACAACCAACCTCTCCTATAGGTTTCCTATTTTTGAAACTGCCGCCACCGCCTTGTGCGGTACTACTGGTTATGTGATGTATAGTCTCACAATTCCATTTATCCGTAACTCGGAAGATTGCTTCCCAACTTCCTTTGATTAGTGTGTATACATGCATAGTCGACCTACGGCAACTGGCAGCGCATCAAACCGTATTTGCGACCAAATGTCTTGCCATTTGATCTTGGTAGTCTTGCTTTTAACAGGTAAGCTATCTGTTGCAGATTGTAACAAAAATACAGGCACTGGTTATGGCCGTCATGAAGCCAACCCAATGAAAAGAAATCATCGCACGGTGCGACATATTCATGGAATAGTGACTGGCTGCGCGATAAGCTTGGCAATCACAGACCTTGGCCAGAACAACAAGCCCTTGGATGAAAATTGAACCTGCTGGTTCAGAGGTCCAAACTTGTTCTTTTCAGAACAAGCGATAGAGGTTCAACTGCACGCAGAAATATTCCTTTAGACTCAGTCTTTCACAGACTCATCCGACAATTTTCGTGAAATGATTCGGTGAAATGCTCTAGAGCACTGCTGCCTGAAGACACACCACGTAGCTGCTCGCTGCCGAGGAGGTCTGCTAGGAATTGCAGCAGCCGCGAAGCAAGAGAGGCTCCGTAAAAGCTGAGCGCAGTTATACGGTGGTCGGAGCACAACAACCTTCACTGCCTTCACTGCTACATTGGGAGCCTTTAGAATGGAAACCTTCACAGTCTGCAAAGACTGGGTCTTTTCTGAGGGAAACTACAGAAGTATGATGTATGATGCATCGGGACTCGCATCAAGTCATTTTGGCCAAGAGCCCTTGGCAATGAATTCTGGTGAGCTGTACGAACATCGGTTTTGAATGATGATTCCAGTTACTAGACTTTGAAGATGATACATCCATCCCCCAACATGCTATGCATCGGACTGCTCAAAGCAACGACAAAAAGACTTCAACTCTTACACTTGCACGAAAAGTACGACAAAGAAAAAGCAAGTTTATCTCTGACAGCCAGTGCAGCTGCATATGGACACTAGTGTTGTCAAAAACAGCAGGCAAATCTGCCAAGCTTGATTGAAGGCATGTCTTAAAAAGTGATGTTCTTTCACTTTTGCCAGGACCACTCTTTTCCTGGCATCTTAATCGTAACCACAAAATGTCTACGCTAGCTCTGACCGAAGGACCTAACAAGCTACAGGCTTCTGTCAGTTCTTTGTGACGGCTTGCACTATTGCACAGACCACACCTGCAGAATCCTCCCTGTCCATGCGCTGACTTTGGTCCCACGCAAGTATTTTCAAAGTATTGTGAAATCGTACAAAATGCCTTAAGTCCATTTTGAGACAAATGTTCACGGTATGTTCAAGACTTATCATTTTGTCATATGACTTTAGATATATTCTGTCTCATGTTTTCTCAATTCTCATACATTTTATACATGTTTCATTGTTTTTCCATTCGATACATAGCCCGGCCATGCCTCGCCACTGCTGGACCTTCACTCAGCTGTCGTGGCGTTGCGCTGCGAAGCTCCGCCCAACCTCTCGCAGTGCTGCCTCCCGCGATGTGCTGAGAGTAGCGCGATGTGTGCAGTGGATTGCAGTGGTACATTTCATCATTCATGATCATTCATGATCATTCACAGTGAACAAACCACGTTTTGTGATAAGGTACGATGACTATCGCAATGACTCTCAAAATGATTCACAGTGATAATTTTCTCTTGTTGGATTTATTGGTGTTGATGTTGTTGTTGTTGTTGCTGTTGCTGTTGCTGTTGCTGTTGCTGTTGCTGTTGTTGTTGTTGTTGTTGTTGCTGCTGCTGCTGCTCTTGTGGTAGAAATAGTGGTTCGTCCCCTATTGCTGGCATTCTGCACATTCCCAGAGTACAGAACAAGTAATAAAATAACGTTCAATCACCTCCGATTCCTCCTTAAGTCTTACCTCACTTCAGGAGTTCTTCAGGAGACGAATTTCCAAACTAAATCCTGCATATCTCAAGTCTCCCAAACAGATTTTATGAGATTTCTCTCTTGATATCTGTTAATCAAATAGCGGTAACCACGCGACCACATTGTTTCCTCGGGCACGTATTGGAACTGCACAAACTCCCTAGATCCCGCTGCCTGTGGTCAACAGCAAGACCGCATTAGAGACCTTGAAAGTAAACTGAAACATGCTGAAACAGACTCAATGATGGAACAATGGAACAATCTCATTAGGAAGCACAGACCAGTTTCAGATGCAAAAAAAGGAGCCGTGGGAAATCGAACAAAATGGATCCAAAACCGTCATAAGGATCATAAGGCTGCAACCAACCATTGCCACACAGGCAAGTCTTCCTCCATCAAATCCTGGAGGACATCCGCCTGCATTCGGTATGAAAATGATGAAATTACTAAGAAGCAGACTTTAAATGACTTTAATGATCTTTGACAGTTGATGACAGTTGACCATCTTTGATGCTCTGATACGACTCCGTGTGTTGCAACGCAAATGCAGGGCTTCTGCCGACAGTCAAGATCTCAAGATCCCTTAAATATCTGACTTCGGGACTTCCACATTTTGAGCATTCTTTATGAAGCTTTGGCGAAGCTTTGCCGAAAGTAAGAGATTCCACAGCCCCATGGAAAGTGAACGTGCTGAGCCAATGCTGGGGAGTTGCAAGCCTGCTGAGTCGACAGAAGATTCATTTGCTTGTCCTTGGTCGAGCCCACATGTTTCACATATGTTTCACATTCAGGAGTTTTTGCTGAAGATCTCTCCTGGGTGACTCCTTAGTTCTCCGAAATTATTGTTTCATGTTGGACACGCTTCACTTGTCATGCTTCAAGTATGTTCAAATTGTACATTCGAATAAGCAGTAGAACAAGTAGAACAGGTAGAACGAGGTATCATGCCAAGATATCATGCCAAGGAACGCCACACTCTGACAGAAAGCGTTCTAGGGCTGGCGTTGGTTCGTCCAGGGACACCAGCAATGGAACTCCCTTCAGCACCTTGGTAGGTCAAGATATGTCAAGATTCCTCAATGCTTTTGATCCAAAGATTCCAAAGTGAAACCATTAGCAGTACCAACTAGGTCAACGATGTAGACTGAGAGAATTGTTTCCACAGAACATGGGTTTATGGGGAAGACAATTGAAGACAGAGTGCAGAACCCAATCTTGGAAGGAGTTGAGAAAACAAGCATTGCCGAAGCCCATAAAAGTATATTCTATTGACTGGAGCTTAGGTGTAGAGAGCTAGTGATTTAGCTGATATCATTTGATTTTTTTGATTATATATCTCTTGCAACAAAGGAGTCTGAAGAGACTGGCTGTACAGCACATCACTCCAGTTGCATCTGCCCCACCGTAGGAAAAACATAGGATCAAAGATGATCAAAGGGGTAATGAGAAGAGGCTGCGGATGCTACGGAAAAAGAAAAGTGCACATGCCCCAGTTGGGGCTGTGAGAGTGAGGACAACCCCCAGAGTTTGATCGCTCTGATTGTGTTGACTGCAGAAAGTCAACTTACTATTTTTCCGTCTGGATCGCAAAACCGGACTTTCATGAATCTTTTTGAGGGGTCTAGTCTTCATTGACAAGAAAATTAAAGGAAGAACCATGGGAGAAGTCTAGGCACGTGCTCGGCGAAGAACTGCTCTGGTATCAAAGAAGCATTAGCCCGAGGTATCTGTTGCAGCGCTGCTGCCGCGCAGCCAGCGATAATGCCCTGCGCATTCAAACGGTCACACAAACGCCCTGTTGTGAAGCCTCAAACAGTTTTTGTCCACACATATGCAAAATTGTGCACATATCATCTTTATTGTCGGGTTTTTCATGTTCTTTGAGTCAATCTGAGACAGGACAACCAAACACATGCAAACACCGCAAAATTGCGGAAATTTCGGCAACTTGACGTCGTGCATTGACTCTCAATGAGGACTAAACCTGACAAACAGCGAAAATCAAAGGGCTCAATTAGCCAATCGAATCTGGTCCATTCGTGTTCGGGATCTATCTGTCTTAGTCAAATGTTTCGTGCGTGGTGATGTTTCTTTAAAATTCAACAATATCACTGGCCATAGCTCTCGATCCATCCAGAGTCTGGAACTTGCAGTTGCGGTTGGTTTTTTTTTTGTGTAGCACTTGCAAGAAAGGCAGACCGCCACCCAACCAGCACCGGAAAGCCTCGGGTTCTTCTTGTCTTCCCACAAAGTGATGAGCAAGCAAAATCAGCAACCTATCCACCCATTCCAAAGCTGGGTTGAACCACCAGGTCTGCGAATTCTCTGTTTTTTGAAGATAATGTGATGAAAAATGATGAAAAACTATTCAAAACAAATCCAAACAAAATTCGATCTGGTCATTTGTTTCAACATTTTGAGCTGAAGAGTCTGAAGGATTTCCAATATCATCAATATCATGTCAATGTTTCCTAATTTCACAAATATGATTTGGTTGCTGTATTTGTTTAGGTATGTTTGTTTGAGTGGAAAAGGAATCCCCCCATTGACTCCCCAGCATGTCAGCATCAACAAACCCCGAAATCTGCCAAGATTCGACGACAAGGTTATGGTACGCACACCCAACATATTGGCATGGCACCAGATGTCAACTCGCAATGGAGGCCAACATCGTACAGCACAACTGTCGCAGTTTGTTTGGCATGGAATAGAAAGTAATTTTTGCGTGTTTCCTTCATTTAAAAAAAAACATGCTGTCCATACTAAGAGCGTGAATTTCGCACGCAATGCAGCAACATCGGTTCAGTGTTGGTCCACCAATGCTGTCGCACCCGCAAATGCTATCCTGTCTGCTGGTGCCGAAACAAAAGTCAAGTGTTCATGGTTGCAGTTGTTTGCATGTGTTTTGTTTCGGCACGGCCATGTGCCACAACTTACATTTTTTGTCAATTTCCACAGTGCATCTGTTCATTTTTTGATTGTGAATGTGTACAAGATTGGCTCACAATTCCGGAGTTGTTGGGGTCCAAATTTTCCACAGGATGTTTTTTTCGCAGGATGTTTTTTTTCGCAAGTGTTCTGAGGTCAAGACTGTGAAGGTTCTGGACCTGTTCAACACCTTTGGGATTCCGGCCAGTGAGGGCCTGTCAAGTACTGAATTGCAAAGTATGCAAGCAGATTTTGGATCTGATCGCCATGGAATTGATTTTTCCGTTTGCACTAACATGCATGTGAATCGATTGGAGAACATACCCAACTTTAGTCACATTCACATGCATAACTTTAGTCACACAAATTGGCAAATTCAAACAAATGCATTCTGTTGGAATAAAATTGTCATATATCGCACCTGTACCGGCAAGCCGGCGGGTCTTCGGACCTTGAATTCAAAATTTGAAACATGTAGTTAAAATTTTGACATTGAGTGATTTGCAGTTTGATGATCATACCAATGATGATCCAACAACATCCACTGGTCAACTAAGGTTTTGACCAAATCTAATTGCATCAAAACGTCTCTGCACCTTGCAGCACGGCACACATTTTTTTTACACATGTTTCTGCACATCAAAACCACTTTGAAACCATTTAATTGGATGTTACTGCAATTTTATGGTATAATAGATGGACAATTTGACGATGGCACCCATATGTCCGTCACTCCAAATCTACCCCAGAATGGCCGTCAATCTTGAGCAAAGCAGCTGCCAAAGGGATAATGTGAAACTCGAAGAATGCGTCACTAAACTTAAAAAACAACAGCAGACATGCATTTCAAAACAAACCAATAGGCGCTAACGCAACCTAAAGCCCTTGAGCGTCAAAAATTGCCAAGCAAACTGCAACACCAAAATGTCAGGCATGTGCCACAATCAAAAATACATCGGCCGTGGGTTGCATTGAAATGATATTTAAACTACTTTCTTCGAGCGAACCCCAAAATGCCATTCTAAAATTCATATGTTGCCGCCTTTTTCAATATGTTCCGACATACTATCTGCCATGGTATTTGACACATATTCTGACATACCATCTGACATTTTGTTTCATATGTGTGCTGGCATTACATCTGTGTGAACGGGAACACACTTTTCTCGAACCACAACGGGCCTCAAGATACGTCCATGTATTCTCCATGTCACCTGGGTGAAATTTGCTACACTTTTCATCATGTTAAACTCACAGCGACTGTCTTCGCAGCGGGCTCTCCTTTTTCAGCGTGGGATACGGACTGCTGGTAAAATCCAGGCTTTGGGTTTGGCCACAAATTCACTGGCGAAGGGTGGTTCGCGGGTGGGCCAGTGACTAAGTGACCACAAAAACAAAACATGTTTCACATGTTCACATGAGTTACATGACACATTGAACCAGTTGCTCAACCGCTCACAAAGTTCGCTCCAGTCTTACTCGTTTAGGTCACACTCTTGCCAGATTGTTTCTTTAAATTCACTGTGACTGTCTTCGCAACGGACTCTGTTTTTTCAGCGTGGGATACGGACTGCTGGTAAAATCCTCCCCTCGTAGCAAGTCCAGGCGTCGTCCCACATGTGATCCAAATCAATGTTGTATTGATGCACCAGGCATTCCATCGCAGGTCAAATTCAAGCTGGAGGATGGCACAAAGTAGTGGGATAGCGTTTGCACTGGAAGTCTGATATGCTATCAAGGAGTCCTTCACCCCTTCATTGTCTGTGCAAACCACCACCTGACAATTTCTCAATTGTTCAGTCCAACATTTCATTGCCACAAAAATTGCAAAAAACTCGCATTCGAAAATTATGGTCTTGCGCTTGGTGATGTTCAATTTTGCCAGCAAATCAGTGAAAAAAATTGAAAAGAACCATAATACTTTCCACATTGATCAACTATCACAGCACCTATGCCCGCAGATCCGGCTGCATTCTGCGGCTCATAGCAAGCATCTGTAAAAATGTACCACATAGGTCCAGCTCTTGGGGAAATTTCCCTCGGTACATCCATCAAAACCAGTTGAAGAAAAAGCTGCAATGCTTGACGTGTTTCCTGCGAGATCTCCGGGCCTCTCTCGCCATATGCATGCTTTGTGATGATTGCAAGGCAGCGCTTTGCTATACGGCCAAAAATTTGGCCTGCCACAAATTGTAGCCTCCGCCGCAAACGCAAGGCGTCATGACGATGAAGCGTGCCAGTGTCGAGAATCTGTTTGATCGCGGCTGCAATTTCTGTTTTTCTAGTCTCTGTGTTGTCAACTGTAACAAGACCCTTGTGAAGGGATGACACATCAATCGTCACACCAAGGGCCGAGACGATGTCTGCACAAGGTGGGGCTTTGCCTCCTGTCTCAGCAAAAATCCATCCCAACATCTTGAATGTCAATGTCACAGCAGCCGTAACAGAATGCGTCTCGCAGGAGGTTGCAATTGCCACAAAATCGTCAAAGTAATTTGAAATGAAAACTTCAAAACTGGACACCAGGATGGCCCACAAGGTGTATTGCTGCTATGTTAGTGGTGCCCGGGAAACAATCAAATTCGTTGAGCACTTTATGGATTGCAAGTCCAGTGTACGATCCTGCCGAGAAACCAAGGACGTCAACGTCTCTGATCCCATCTGGGACAGGTACCGTCACATACTGTGGGAAACATGCTCGCAAAAACAGCAATTTGCCCTGTGGGTGATAACATCGGAAGATATGACGAACAGCAGTGACCCACGTGGGATGGGGCGGTCTTGCATGCGCTGGCCGGATTGTAGCAACAGTCAACAACCGGATGGCACGGGTCGCTAACCCACATGTAAGGGGTTCAGGGGGGGAAAAAAAGTAGTAAGGTAAACTGTCAAAGTACATCCAGCCATGGTACCCATCGCTGTCTTGCTCATCTTGCAGACCAACAAAGCCGGCCACTCAAGCACAAACATGCAGCGTGATGGATACAGCAAAAGTTGAACTGAAGTAGGACCAGTACATAGTCCAATAAGCTGTCACGATGCCAACAGAAAAAACAGAAACAAAACAAACAAGCCAAAACCAAAAGCAAACCAAACAAACGAACAACCAGAAACCACAAGACAAAAAAGGCAGGGTGATCAGCTGGTCAGTTCCGGAACGTCGGTGACTTGAAGAGAGGTGATAGCATTGTATCATCCATGATATCATTTTAGGGATTGGAATGGCGGTCAAACCAGACAAAACAAAGCAGGCAACAATCACAAAAGCCGCCATACACGAACTCTGTGAACACAGGAACCAACACATCACTGAGCGGAAACCAGGGCTCCCCCCAGCCAGGAGCCCCGAAATCACACAGTGTAAGCCGCACGGGCAACAACTCACAGAATTGGGGCAGACCAGAAGCTAGCAATGCCATGTAGCTGATGGAAAGGTGACACGAAACACAAGTGAAACAGAGTGTGAAACTGAGCTATGGAAAAGGTGATGGACGCGTATTTACCACGGCTCTCAGGCCTCTCAGATTCGACACAGACTTGCAGCGTAGAGCTCCTTCACCAAGAGCTGATGGTTTAAGTGAAATGTTCGGCGGAGGTTCTAGAAGGGCAGCTTGTGTTAGCAGTACGCAGATCTTCTGTAGGGTATGGTTGCACAGTTGTTTGCATAAACTGTATCTGTTGGTCAATCACTGCACGTTCAATTGTGTTAGCTCTGGCCTCGACTCGGATGCGCAAGCCATGCATGCAAAGACAGGCTGTGCGTAATGTTCAAAGGTCTTGTTCACTGATGATGCCTGACAGAAGTTCTGTTCGCTGATGACTACAAGATGGAGCCAAAGGGACTCGTTTCTCATAAAACATCCATCTATCTGAGGGCACCTTTAAAACTCAGGACTTTCGAGTTTTCTGTGCGCTAGTTCCTAGCTTAGTTGGTGATGTCTGGGACTTAGTTGTGTGGGTTCAGAACTTAGTTACTTCGGTGTACAGCACTACTGTCCAAGAAGGGGTGTGAAGTTTGGTGAGAGGATGTACAGTGTACTGAACCACCTTGAACCTACTTGAACATCTTTAAACCTATCTTGGAACAATGCATGTACATGTGAACAGTTAGGAAACCAATTTAAGTTTGTAGGAACCGATCTGTGAACTAGAACCCATAGTAACCTATAGGAACCAGGTAGGAACCAATTTGGAACCAAATGGAACCAGTTTGTGCATGGAAGAGCTTGGAGATGAATTTTCGTTTGTTTTTGTGGTTTTGGTGTTTTTGGATTTGTTTAACCCATGCCTTAGGAACTTGATGTTGTGAACTTATTTGGTAGGAGTTTTGAGGTTATTTGTGAGTTTGAGCTGAAGACGTTTTATTTGGAGAAGCTGGAAGAACGTTTTTGAAGCTTAAGAACTCTTTTGAAGTAGTTTGAGAAATTTGAGAACGTTTGAGTGTCACAGCGTTTTACTCTGCACGACTCTTCTAAGAAGAAGAGTGACTGAGCTGTCAAACCTGTGGTTTGGCTCAAGTCCGAGCTGTGAAAAAGAGGTGCCACGCCGCTCTCGTGTTTTCACACATTTTTCAATTTAAGTGGTGGGTAGGGTAGGGAACCGTTCACTCTGTGTTGTGATGGTTTGAATGCCCGCCCTTACTCATTCTTCATCCCACCCTAGGGAAGAACGGCTATGCAGCTGTTGGCACAATCATTTGAAATGCAATGCAAGATGCCAGAAAATGCAATGACATGCAAAGGTACAAATAGATGTTCGGATTGATACTTCCCCTCGTTCACGCCGACGCAGAAAACAAGTGCTTGACCGAGTGACTGCATTTCACATGTCGATGTTTTTCAGTTTGTTTACAGTTGATGTCATGTTTTTTAAAAATGAGCAAATAAATTATTTGAGAAGACACGATCGAATGCGTGGGGTTTGAACGTGCGAATCGAAACGCACATGTATACGAACATGTGTCGTTAGATGCTATACATATGTATGGTACATGTGTGTGTGCGAGTGTATATGTATTACTGTGCCTTACCTCCTGTGATATTGATGTTAGTTTATATGTCAGGTTCTCCCTTGCTGTGTGGGTTTGCCAAGTTCACCGTTGCCATAAAAGGTTCAGGGAAATAATCAAGCGATGAAAATAGCTTCAAATTTCACCCGGATTCTTAGCAATGAAAACGTGTCACCCAATAGTATGTTGCCTCAAGTTACCGGTAGCCCCGGCAATTGAGCATTTGCGTGAGCATGCATTAGAGTGTATGTGCATTGAACCTTTTGCATCACTTGTGCAACATAGTGCAAACTCTGATAGGATTGTTTCTGAAAAACCTTTCATTATGTTGCTCATGTACTGTTGTTCTTTCTTATTTGCCTGTGATTTGCAGCAATGACGTCTATCGTGGAGTCTGAAGCTCATTTCAGGAAGCGCTGCCAGAAGACAGCTCTCTGACCGCAGTCTTGCGGCTGTGATAGCAGCTGGCTATTCAAACTTGGGCCGTTAGCATTGGCCACTGGACAACCTGGACAGCCGTTGAATGAGGCAAAATTTCAAATTTGGCGGCTTCTCGGCCGGCTTTTGAATTTCTCTTCTGGAATCATTGGGAAACGGCCGTTTTTGGCTAAATCCTGGCCGGAAGGAAATTCTAGGAGCCTTCCGGGAACTTTTGGGAGCCTTCTGAGAGCCTTCTGGAGCTTTTGGGAACCTTCTGGGAGCTTTCTGGGAACCTTGTAGGAGCTTCTGGGAGCTTTCTGAAAGCTTCTGGGAGCTTCTGGGAGCCTTTAAAAGCTTCTGACGCAGTACAAAGATGCACGCCTTGCAGGAGTGGTGATCGAGCACGGTCTGGAGCCTAGTTATGCGCTCCTGGACGCAGTGGCACAACAATACAAGACCAAGCAACTGGCCTATTTGTCTTCCGAGAAGTGAACATCACGAGAGTGGGAGATAACCATGTCAAAGACCTCGAAGCAGCTGTCTATATAGAAACTGACAAGTTGCTTGCGAAAAGTGAGCAGGCTGTGCCTGACCAGCCTGTATCCGCGGAGATGCAAGTGTTTCAAGCCCTCAGGAGGCGTGGCATTGCCTTGGCATTCACCGACTCATTGACATGTGAAGTGCATGGGAGATACTTGCAACGTTTATTTCAACATATGAGGAATGATGCCGCGGAGGGATATGCCAAAACAACACTGCAACAAGTCCTTCGTGCCGACAGGGTGTTCCTTCATATGATACAACGGGATGTCTCGATGCGGAGACCTCCAGACAACATTCTTCCCATATGGACACCGCCATCTTGGAGGCAGTAGCATCATATGAAGTTGGCTTCAGCTTGATGCCCTTGCCGAAGAAGTCTGAGAAGGTGGAACCCAAGGCATCAGCCTCTTCCTCGACATACGGTGGATGGGAAGATGGGCGGAGGAACACGCAGCAACCATATCAGAAGGGACAAGGCTGGCAAAGGAAAAAGGAAAGGAAAGAAAGCTGCTGGCATGGTTCCAAAGGAGCTTCACGGCAGGAGGTTGTGCTTTGATTTCAATTTGGGACGATGCTCAAAGGTTCCAAATGGAGGTGAATGTGATTGTGGATTCCACTTGTGCATGCAGCGAGGCTGTCATGCACCTGACCCTGAGTTTGAGCACCCGTCAAAGGACAAAGGGGGCAGCAAGCCCACTTGACTATATGATCGAATTCAAAAAGCTGCAGCCAAAGGTGCCTCTTTAGCCGATTGCTTGGTTATCGAAGTTTTTGCTGGAAGCTGCAGGGTGACGGCATGCCTGCGCCAATTGAGCTTAAGCATTTTTGGCGTAGACCATCAACGGAGCAAAAACGCCTCCGGACCGGTGGTGGTTGCAGACCTGTGCGCACCTGAAGGTGTTCGGTTGCTGTGGTCATGGCTGCAAAACGAACAAGTTCTTGCAGTATTTTTAGCGCCGCGTTGTGGATCAGCGTCCAGAGGCGAGACAGATACCGCTGAAGCGAAAACGTTTTGGTTTTAGAGCGGGGAAATCATGGGTCTCGACCTTTGAGGGATGACAACCACCCCAATGGACCACCAAATTTATCTGATACGGATATTTTTTTCCGTCCAACGCCGTATGGCTTCCGCCAGGTCGTTCAACATGTTTCCAAGCATGTTGCATATTGGATTAATTAATTAATTCACGCAATGGCCGAAGCTGTAGTGGCCGCAAAACTGGTAAAGGACCGATACATAGTCCTATTCCCTTATCACGTCAAAAGCAAACAAAAACCGAAACACAAACCAGCAGCAAAAAAACAACACAACACAAAGCACAAACACAACAAAAACAACCCACAAAAAACAGAAAACCACACAGCCCAAAAGCAGTGACGTGATAGGTATCAGTTAGGTGAAAAAGATCTGTTGAGACAAGAGGTGATAGCTTAGTATCAACTCGGCGCATGCAGATGACAACTTATGTGTCATGAAAGCCATACTGCAGCTGCACCATACAGCCACAAGAGCCAGCACATCATCAGAAGAACTCAATGCACAGCTATCACCACGCACTGATGATGAGTACAATCTCCCATATCACGAAGATGCATTGCAAGAGCACTAGCATAGTGGTGCTACTCACAAATTTTGATGCAATATGATGATTGGAAAAGCAGTACTGAGCGGACTCTAAGGGTGCCCTGAGTGCTGTTACCGCGCCGTCTTTTTCACCGTAGACCATGTTTCACTCTTCTGTTTCACTGTGGTAGTTTTCTCACCACTTTGTTGCGAGTCGGCGTTGTCGGTGTTTGTTTCAAAGTGTCAGAGTGACTGTTATGCCATGAAGGCTGCTCTCTGTGATCTCCAAAATCCTGGCTGGGGGGATCCCTGGTTTCCGCATTGAGCTGTGTTGCTTCTGCACCCTTTGGATGGCCCATGATGATTTGTGGTTTTTGCGGTTGTTTTTGTTAATGGGCCTGCTCAGCAGTGCTTGGGTTACTTCGTAACAGGCAGATATAGTGCAACTGTCCAAAATACAGCCAATTTGCCGGAGTTGGCGTATAGTCGCCTCAATGTCACTGACCCTCTGGGGTGGGATGTTTTGGATGCCTTGAAGCTTCTGTCGGGCTTTCTCCAGAAGTTTGGTGGCATCATCGACTTCACTGGTAGTGACCTGGCAGAGGGTCATTTGTGTGATGGACTTTGCAAGTCGATGGACAGCAGCGTCTTTGGTGGGAGTTGGTCGCTCCATTTCAAAGGTCTAAGTCGTCCACAGGTTGATGTGTAGACCAAAATCCTCAGAGCATGCAGCTGACACTAAGCGTGTTGCAGCCATGGCCGAGAAGCGGCATGAGGAGGTGTAGTGCACATCATTGGGCCGGTTGAAAGATTGGTTGGGCGCAGGTCAAACAGCGACGGGCACCATGGCTAGATGTACTTTGACATCGCACTACACTACCATACAACAATTAAGGTAGACCAACACGAACAAAACAACTAAAACATCCAGGAAGACCCAGAAAAGAATTATTATACCCGCCCCCCATCACCTCCCGTCCCGTATTGGCTCTGGCATGTTGCATACAAGGGTAATCGGAGCGGGCAGTAATCAACCATGAGTACCCCATGGTGACAACGCCGCTCAACCAAAATCGAGTTACAGGCTGAATGCATGGATGGGAAGTTTGGGTACTCTACGTTACAGAGGAGGCCCACACATGCGAAGCCTGATTTCACTTGACTTTCCGGCCCCAGAAATGGAACCTGAAAGCGCACATGTGGTATCAGCTGTCTCCGTTCCCTAGCTCCAATGCGGCGATTGCAATGCAGCACCACCCAGGCAACATTCACCAATCCCTCGCTACTCCGCGCTACTCCGCTACTCCGTGGTATGTTTTAATTCAATTGCTCAATGTAATTGACATGATATCAAAACGATGGCGGAGTAAGAGAGCCTTCAATACTTCACCTTCCCACATCTTTCCTTCAATACTTCACCTTCCACATCTTTCCCTAAGCAGATTCTTACTCCATCCCATTTTTAAATTAATACTATTAATAAATAACGGGATTGAC
Organism: Cladocopium goreaui; assembly: GCA_947184155.2. Taxonomy (NCBI): domain Eukaryota; class Dinophyceae; order Suessiales; family Symbiodiniaceae; genus Cladocopium; species Cladocopium goreaui. The sequence continues at coordinate 467,956 of CAMXCT020004580.1, read as the reverse complement.
TGAAAAGATCATAATTCATGTTCTTTCTGGGCTGAAAACTTCGGTAGGAGTCTAGAGGGGCAAGGGGGGCCAACAAGGGGCAGTAAAGTATTCAATACAATCATTCAAATGGAAGCCGACCACCTGCGCGAAAACCCACAAACTCCGCAACAGCAAGAAACACTTCAAGCAATGACCTAAGGCTGCAAAAGGCTGATGCGCCTTCGTTTAGCAGCAAACAATCAAGCCACCAGACGAAACGAAATAATAAAAAGCTACCTTCAACTGGGTTCAAGCAGCAACCGATATGCACCCCGCTTGCCGCAACAAGAGCCAAAATCATCTACAAAACAGCTTGCTCCGACGGACCCAATTCTGGGTCCCGAAAACCTTCTCAAAACCGGCTTCGCTCAAAAGGGCCTCCCTAGTTGCCCTTCCGGTCGCCATAAGCCACAAAGCTTCATTGAAACCAAAACGTTGCGCTTCTGCAACCTTGATACAAAAAACTTCAAAAAATGAACCTAAACACAGTGCGGTCCCATTTTGGGACCGCATGCACAGCTCAGGAAAAGAACAAAAGAAAAGCACTTTCACGGTCCCATTTTTGGGACCGTCTGGCGGTACCAAAAATGAGACCGCAAATCGCAAAATCAACAGCAAAGGCCGACCCGTGCAACAAACAAAAAATGACAATTGCATTTAGTTAAGCAACAAGCATATAGAGTTGGAACAGAGGAGGCCCACACATGCGAAGCCTGATTTCACTTGACTTTCCGGCCCCAGAAATGGAACCTAAAAGCGCACATGTGGTATCAGCTGTCTCCGTTCCCTAGCTCCAATGCGGCGATTGCAATGCAGCACCACCCAGGCAACATTCACCAATCCGTCGCTACTCCGCGCTACTCCGCTACTCCGTGGTACAGTATGTTTTAATTTACAGTAATCACCCAATGTAATTGACACGATATCGAAACGATGGCGGAGTAAGCAAGCCTTCAATATTTCACCTTCTCACATCTTTCCCTAAGCAGATTCTTACTCCATCCCGTTTTAAATTAATACTATTAATTAATAACGGGATTGACTGAAAAGATCAAAATTCATGTTCTTTCTGGGCTGAAAACTTCGGTAGGAGTCTAGAGGGGCAAGGGGGGCCAACAAGGGGCAGTAAAGTATTCAATACAATCATTCAAATGGAAGCCGACCACCTGCGCGAAAACCCACAAACTCCGCAACAGCAAGAAACACTTCAAGCAATGACCTAAGGCTGCAAAAGGCTGATGCACCTTCGTTTAGCAGCAAACAATCAAGCCACCAGACGAAACGAAATAATAAAAAGCTACCTTCAACTGGGTTCAAGCAGCAACCGATATGCACCCCGCTTGCCGCAACAAGAGCCAAAATCATCTACAAAACAGCTTGCTCCGACGGACCCAATTCTGGGTCCGGAAAACCTTCTCAAAACCGGCTTCGCTCAAAAGGGCCTCCCTAGTTGCCCTTCCGGTCGCCATAAGCCACAAAGCTTCATTGAAACCAAAACGTTGCGCTTCTGCAACCTTGATACAAAAAACTTCAAAAAATGAACCTAAACACAGTCCCAAAAATGGGACCGCCTGGCGGTCCCATTTTTGGGACCGAATGCACAGCTTAGTAAAAGAACAAAAGAAAAGCACTTTCACGGTCCCATTTTTGGGACCGTCTGGCAGTACCAAAAATGAGACCGCAAAATCGCAAAATCAACAGCAAAGGCCGACCCGTGCAACAAACAAAAAATGACAACTGCGTTTAGTTAAGCAACAAGCATATAGAGTTGGAACAGTTGCCCTTCCGGTCGCCAGAAGCCACGAAGCTTCATTGAAACCAAAACGTTGCGCTTCTGCCACCTTGATACAAAAAACTTCAAAAAATGAACCTAAACACGGTCCCAAAAATGGGACCGCCTGGCGGTCCCATTTTTGGGACCGCATGCACAACTTAGTAAAAGAACAAAAGAAAAGCACTTTCACGGTCCCATTTTTGGGACCGTCTGGCGGTACCAAAAATGAGACCGCAAAATCGCAAAATCAACAGCAAAGGCCCGTGCAACAAACAAAAAATGACAACTGCGTTTAGTTAAGCAACAAGCATATAGAGTTGGAACAGAGGAGGCCCGCACATGCGAAGCCTGATTTCAATTGGCTTTCCGGCCCCAGAAATGGAACCTGAAAGTGTACATGTGGTATCAGCTGTCTCCGTTCCCTAGCTCCAATGCGGCGATTGCAATGCAGCACCACCCAGGCAACATTCACCAATCCGTCGCTACTCCGCGCTACTCCGCTACTCCGTGGTATGTTTTAATTCAATTACCCAATGTAATTGACACGATATCGAAACGATGGAGGAGTAAGCAAGCCTTCAATACTTCACCTTCTCACATCTTTCCCTAAGCAGATTCTTACTCCATCCCGTTTTAAATTAATACTATTAATTAATAACGGGATTGACTGAAAAGATCAAAATTCATGTTCTTTCTGGGCTGAAAACTTCGGTAGGAGTCTAGAGGGGCAAGGGGGGCCAACAAGGGGCAGTAAAGTATTCAATACAATCATTCAAATGGAAGCCGACCACCTGCGCGAAAACCCACAAACTCCGCAACAGCAAGAAACACTTCAAGCAATGACCTAAGGCTGCAAAAGGCTGATGCACCTTCGTTTAGCAGCAAACAATCAAGCCACCAGACGAAACGAAATAATAAAAAGCTACCTTCAACTGGGTTCAAGCAGCAACCGATATGCACCCCGCTTGCCGCAACAAGAGCCAAAATCATCTACAAAACAGCTTGCTCCGACGGACCCAATTCTGGGTCCGGAAAACCTTCTCAAAACCGGCTTCGCTGAAAAGGGCCTCCCTAGTTGCCCTTCCGGTCGCCATAAGCCACAAAGCTTCATTGAAACCAAAACGTTGCGCTTCTGCAACCTTGATACAAAAAACTTCAAAAAATGAACCTAAACACAGTCCCAAAAAATGGACCGCCTGGCGGTCCCTTTTTGGAACCCCGCATGCACAGCTTAGTAAAAGAACAAAAGAAAAGCACTTTCACGGTCCCATTTTTGGGACCGTCTGGCGGTACCAAAAATGAGACCGCAAAATCGCAAAATCAACAGCAAAGGCCGACCCGTGCAACAAACAAAAAATGACAATTGCATTTAGTTAAGCAACAAGCATATAGAGTTGGAACAGTTGCCCTGCCGGTCGCCATAAGCCACAAAGTTTCATTGAAACCAAAACTTTGCGCTTCTGCAACCCTGATACAAAAAACTGCAAAAAATGAACCTAAACACGGTCCCAAAAATGGGACCGCCTGGCGGTCCCATTTTTGGGA
>CAMXCT020004580.1:390642-464516 GCA_947184155.2 Cladocopium goreaui | reverse complement strand
TCCGCTACTCCCGGCAAAGTGATGCCCCTAGATCATATAGGCAGAAAGACATTTCAGGCAACAGGTCGGAGTAAGACGAACAAGAAAATTGAGATTTCCAGACGCTTTCTGCAGTCTAATTGCCATGATGTCCAGCTGCTACTCCGCCTACTCCGCTACTCCCGGCAAAGTGATGCCCCTAGATCCTATAAGCAGAAAGACATTTCAGGCAACAGGTCGGAGTAAGACGAACAAGAAAATTGATATTTCCAGACGCTTTCTGCAATCTAATTGCCTACTCCATCCCGTTTTAAATTAATACTATTATTGATTAGGGGGATGTACGGAATTGTCGGTGTACATGCTTCAGAGTTCACAAGTTAGGAGTCTAGGGGGGAAAGGGGTACAGACAAAAGACTCAAGCCCGACTATCAGCACGCCCATTCTTGCCTGGAAGTCACTGCTCCGGAGACAACAGCTTCCAGCAGAAGTGCGACCTTGGCGACAACGGAACCATGGGGAAAAAAATTGGCCACAACCGTGTGTCCTAGCTTTAGCTCTGCGAAACTACTTGCAATGTGGGGCAACAACGATCGTTCCTGACACGAATGGCTCCTATAATGCAACCTACTGTCTGACAAATCCGACAACTGTCCTAGTCCATCCAGTCTCATGGTCTCTCTCACATGTGACTAGCTGCTTTGGGGTCCGCACGGCGCACTCCCACAACAAATGGTCACTTGTGCTGTGGTGACTAGAGAAACGGCTGCAGCCACTAAGAGCACTCACATTGCACATGTTTTTACATGTCCGCGCATGAATGCTCATCAAGGTTCGAGAAGCTTCCATATATAAAGAGAACAGAAAAAGACAGTCTCGGAATGTGGTTTGTCCAAATAAGAAATGTCGACATCACTGGGGCTCCAATGGAACAGGTGCTACATTGACAAGAACAGGTCACGACATCGGCAACCCAAAAAAGCAATAAACAACTGCAAACTCAAATACACGTCATGGTGGTACAAACGGCTACTGCACAACCCCACAATTGCCAAGTCTGGTTGTGAAAGGCTTGCAAAACAGAACTGAGCTTGTTCAAATCACAACTTATCTTCTTTGAAGGTACAAGGAATTAAGACCCACCGCGAGGCAATGGAATGAAACGTTGTTGCATTGTTACACCAACAGTATGAAAACACAAAGCAGCAAAAGTCACACTGAAGCTGCAAAACGCTTGACATGACATCAAAGCACAAAAGAATAACGAAACCCAACTTGTTTGGAGATGTTTGGTTTGCAAAGGGCGCGAACGCACGCAACGCGAAAATGCTTGGAGGTACATAAAGTCGGTCACCGCACAAGCAACGAGTTGCACGCCGAAGATAGTTGGAGTCTAGAACTCCCAGCGCAAGCGTAACGTATCCGTACGTCCTGCAACTATTCCAAGGAAGTACGACTCCATGCCGTTATTAACCCGTTAGTGTACCGACGCGCGGGTAAAACGGGGCGTATGGAACTCTTCCCACCCACCTCACCCACCAATGGTTTTTGAAAGCCAACCCGTTCACACCGGTGTTTAAGGTGTACCACACCCCTGGTGTTTAAGGTGAACCACACCGGTGTTTAAGGTGTACCACACCCCTGGTGTTTAAGGTGAACCACACCGGTGTTTAAGGTGTACCACCCCCCTGGTGTTTAAGGTGAACCACACCGGTGTTTAAGGTGTACCCCCCCCTGGTGTTTAAGGTGAACCACACCGGTGTTTAAGGTGTACCACACCCCTGGTGTTTAAGGTGAACCACACCGGTGTTTAAGGTGTACCACACCCCTGGTGTTTAAGGTGAATCACACCGGTGTTTAAGGTGTACCACACCCCCGGTGTTTAAGGTGAACCACACCAGTGTTTAAGGTGTACCACCACCACGGTGTTTAAGGTGAACCACACCGGTGTTTAAGGTGTACCACACCCCTGGTGTTTAAGGTGAACCACACCGGTGTTTAAGGTGTACCACACCCCCGGTGTTTAATTAGGTGAACCACACCAGTGTTTAAGGTGTACCACCACCACGGTGTGTAAGGTACACCCCACCTGCAACCCTGCAAGCCGCCTACGACCCTCAAACCTCCACCTACGACCCTTCCAGATCACACCTGCGACCTGCAAATCTCCTTGTATAGGGAGCGCACCTACGACCCACAAACCTCCACCTATGACAATTCCAAGTCACACCTACCACCTGCATATCCCCTTGTAGGGAGCGCGCCTACACCCAACGATTCACTACCCAACGAGTGCAAATGTTTCTGGTTGCTTATGTGCTGCACACAAATTCCCGCGCTTCTGCGTGAACATGGCCACACGCAAAACCACGCGTATGTTTTGAGCAACAAAACTACAAGTAGTCGCTATACATTACACACCGTCCAGAAACAGTGACAAAATTTGCAGCATTGTAGAGATTAAGTCACTAGAGCAATTTCTGTCCGAAACTGTGAGCGACATTGCTCATCTTACAAAGAAGCTGCAAAATGACAGCTCTTTTTCCCAGCAGATTGGCCTCGAGTTACAATCGGCAGAACATGCGTCTGCTTGCCAGCTCGAAAAATGGAGGAAGGTCGAAAAATGCTCTTTACACACATACAGTTGCTCTCACTTAGCCTCGGAGGCCGGCCCCTCCACTTCCTTTGCCTTGGATGGAAAGCGAAAGCATGAAAACGAAAATGGGGGAGACGCTGGGAATGATCTTACACAATCAAAAGAAGGCCACCCGGCCTCCTCAACTTCCTTGCTCTTTGCATCTAGGAGGAGTTGCAGATCTGCCTTTGACAACCCTTTGGCAGCCTGCCATTCATGAACATGAGGACACACAGCGTCCTGCACGTGAAAGTCCGCCCAGCACTCACGCAGAGGCAGAGAGGCACCTTGATTAGACGGGTCCGTTTGCGGAGGGCATTCTTTTCCATCTTCTTGGCTTCGCGGGCTGCTTTCTTCGCAGCTTCATGCTTGTGCTTCAAATCTTGGAGCTGTTCACACAGCACGGCCTCACACATAACAGACTACAGTCGTCCCCAAAATCACCCCAACACAGATTTCCAAGGATAGGATGCCCACTCAAGGTGAACTGGCATGGGGGGGCATGGATCACTGGGTGATGCCAGGCTGAATGCGATGACTACCTACCTGCCTGGCTTCACCTACTCAACTCTCCACCTGACGAACTCTAAACGACATGCGTGTGGACATGCATCAGCGCCCCGTGAACTACAAGACTGCCGCACGATCTTTTTGCAAACAAACTTGTTTTAGCCGGTTCTATTTCTGGGACCGCAAACTGAGCTGCAAAGTGGCTTCGCTCCAGTGGGCCTCCCTAGTACCAATTCCATGCTTATATTCGGGACTTCGGTAAGTAATAGGATCGTAACACCTAACGGCCTCTCTTCCAGTACAATGGCTCCAGATCGCATAGCCAGCTGAAAGGGCGCTTCAACCACGATTTCAGTAGGCTCGCTTGCATGAGCTGGTAAGGCCTGTGCCGCTCGGCTAGCTACTCCAGCAAGATAATCTGCGAGTATATTGGCTTCTCTTGGGTGGTATACCCATTTTCCATGGTCAAAAAACCTAGATTGTTTCCGGCGGATTTTCTGTATAATAGGCTGTAGGTCTATCCTACGAAAACGTCCTGCGAAGGCTAGGTGCTCAATAATGTGGAGGATATCGCCTTGTAGATAGGCCTGGTCAACTGCGTAGCTTCTGTGTACCATTTCTTCACACAACAGGTCTGTTGCGAGGTTAGCTGACACTACCTCAGCAAAAATGTTGCCTGGGCAGCTAGGTAGTGCAACAGCCCTTCACTTGAGCAACGTTAGTCCTTCTCGCTGTAGTTCTAGAAGAGCAGCGCCAGCTCCACCTGTTCTCTTGTCAGCATGACAGGACCCGTCAAATTGTACTAGCAGCGTAGTTTTGTCAGAATGAAGATAGCTGCTGAGCATTTCATTGGTGCCTATAGGCTGCAATGCTGTGAGACGGCAATGATAGTCACCGCACTCACACTGAAAAGTGGAGAGCGAGACATTAGAGCCTAACGGGACAACAGCAATTATTTGATTGGTGTCTACTGTTTCACGCGTGATGCATACCCGAGCTGGAGCAAGGACACACGAGATGTGGAGTGGGGGTTTGTCACAGCACGAGAGTAGCGAATCATCGACAAAACAATGGGCGGAAACTAACTGTGTCCTTACATGCTGCATACGAAGGTCCAGGGGTAGTTCTGTTTGTACTCTTTGTACGAGGTTATGTATCCAGGTGTCCATGGGGATAGAGGAGCAGAGACTTGATGTTTCATTGCGCCTGATTCCCGTAGTAGCAGCCTGAATTGATGAACTACTCGCGAGGCTATTGCTAAATGCTTAACGCCCTTCCTTGACCCTTCAGCCAGCGACAGTATTGAATCATCTCCTGTCAGGCTTCGTAGTGGATTTGATAGCCGCCGAGTGGATACGCACGGCCAAAGTTAGCACATAGAGCACATTTTTTTGCCGGCTTTGGCCACGTCGTGCTAACCAGTCTGTCAGCGCTGGCAAGACCAACGCCATACCAACTGAGCCATCGGGTCGCCCCGTGTGCAACAGCAGGCTGTGCGAATGTCTCTGCAGTCTTGCTCGTTGATAACACCTGCAAGGAGTTCTGTTTGCTGCAATACGGCGTGGGTGTCTTCCAAAGTTCTGAGAGTGTTCGTCAGTCTGTGCACATAGTCCTGCAAAAGGAGGAGATCCTGTGCCTCATTGTGAGTCTGGAGTTCTTGAGGCAGGCATAATACTTCCCTTGGTTGCACTGAACTCATATGGCCAGATGGCATTCAAGCAGTGCAGGTACTGGATTGCATTGAGCAAAAAAGCAACGGGCGCCATGGCTTGATGTACTTTGACATCGCACTAAACTACCATGCAACAATTAAGGTAGCTCAATGAACAAATACAAATTAAAAACCCAGAGCAGGATTATGATACCCGCCCCCTACCGCCTCCCTTCCCAGATTGGCTCCGACATGCTGACAGCAAAAGTAATTGCAGCGGGTGGTAGAGCACCCCATGGTGACAACACCGCTCAATCTAAGGCAAGTTACACGCTAACTGCATGGATGATAAACTTGGGGACTCTGCGTCACTTCATGTGGCTGACTGGAACTGCTCGTGTGAGGCAGCGCTGGGCTCTTCACTGCTACTAGCACCACTGGCTGCAGCAGCCGCGGGGGGTGGATCACTGCTCGCCGCTGGTTTCATCATTTGGGCGATAAGCGGGTGGGTTTGCTTGTCACGCAGGATCCGCGTCATTTCTCGAGTGAATGCCGCAGGGTCATCAACCAGTTCCCTTGCTTCCGCCAGTGGCCTATCAAGGACAATGGTAATAAGCATTTCACCCCCATCTTTGTGGATTATAGTTGGTCGGCCGGCTTGGATCTCGGCGAGGATTGCCACTGCCTTGTTTTCACACAAAGTGCGTTCCCATTCTTCCAGAGCTCTTTGCGCCAGGGTGTCCGTCTGCGGTTGTGAAAATCCTACCTGGTATAGCGCTGAGAGATCAGTGACGTTGCACAGTTTTGATTTCACCAAGTATCGTCTATGGACGAGCCTATTTTGACTTGGAACGATTGTGAATGGACAGATCGTAGTTTGTAGTTTTGATTTGACCGAATATCATCTGTAGAAGATATACTTTTGGACGTTTTTGGATGATCGATGCTTCATAGAGCATCTCATGACGCTCAACGAGCACAACCGACACTGCGGTTGCACTCGTCTCGTTTTGTAGTTGAGAGTTGTGATGTTTTTGTAGGAAACCGAACATTATTTGAACAGTTTGGAAACATTTCAATAGATTGAGAACCGAATGAAAGCTTTTGATCCTCAGTGGATCGCTTTTCGGAATTTCGTCAAGACTGGAATCCAGTTTGCAGTTTAGACAAAAACCCCTCCTTGGTTTTTGTCACCTTTAAACAGTATTTGAACTGAACACCCAACGACATTCGTTGGTTCATGGCTCAAGCCCGAGCGAGAGAAACAGAGTGTGTGTTGAAGCGTTGCTTGTTGTCTGGAGTGATTTGAGCGAGAGAGCACGGAAAGTTTGACTCACGTTTGTTTATTTGTGGAAAAGCCTTTGGGTAACTTTGATCGCGATAGGTTTTGTTTTGGTTTTCAAGGCACAACTTAGCGGTGCAAAGTTTTACGTGGTAGCGGAGCTTCGTGCTCCTACCACAGATCTGTGTGATCTTGGTTTGTCTGTGGATCCAGGAACCGTGTTTGTGAGTTTATACTTTGCTCAGGTCTTGCGTGAATCTTGTTTGTGTTTCAGGTATGGCCGACGCATCTGCAAGCGGCGGTGCGGGTCAGGTACCGACACAGCGTGGAGAGAGGGAAAGAAGTCCCACTCGTACGCCTACGACTCAGGAACAGCAACAGCCTGCACAAGGACCTCAACGTTTCAGGATGAACTCGCCGGAAGGCGGACAAGGTTTGCCTGGAGGGGCAACTGCACCTTATGCCTCTATACCACCCCCACCGCCGAAAGCTGCCAGTGGTTGTGGAAGTATGCCAGGAAGTCCAACTGGACAGCAAGAAGTTTTCTCCACTGCGCAGATGACTCAGATAGCCCAGATAGTGTCTTTGAGTTTGAACCAGGCTATGGGTGAGTTTAACATGAGGTTGAATGGTTTGCAACAACAGGTAGTTCATCAACAGAATGTGTTTGCTCAGGCACAGGTGCAGCAAGCTGCATCACAACCAGCTCAGGTACCAGTTGCGAAAACATCACCTTCTATCTCAAGTGGTTTGTCATCATTTGGAGATCGTCCACCCACCAGTCCACAACCCAATTTTCCAAGGAACACTGTGGAACAGCCACCAGGTTTGCAGCAGTCGCCTCAGAGACTGATTAGTGAAGTTCGTCAGGGGCAGGGTACTGCACAGAACACTCAGGGTGAAGCGTCGTCACAGGATGACAGGGATGTCTTTACTAAGAGTGAGAAGTGGCTTCCTCCATTGCCCAAGTGTGAGCATGGAACTTGGAAGACACGTGAACAGGAGATTTTGGGTTTTGCCGGCTATGTTCAGTCTTTGAGAAGCTGGGTAGCCTTGGCAAGTGATACGTTTGGGTGGGAGCTTGAAAGTGCGCTCAGTTGGCCGCACGAACTGCACATGACAAATCTGAAACCTGCACAGCAACTTCGTAGTGCTAGGTTGCTGGCCATCTTAACTCAGGCGTTTGCGGAATATCCACGAGCTCATATGATCCTACAGGCCTATTCAGAAGGAATTGGTATGGATGGTTCTTTTCAGGCAGTGCGAGGAACGTCTGGTTTTGAGGCGTTGCGTTTGCTTGCAAAGGAGTTCAGTTTGAGATCAAGAGCGGAAGCTGCATTTTTCAGGTCTGAGTTCATGTCCAAGACGTTTAAGGCACAGAGTGGCCCTACACAGATCAGTGATCTAGTCCGACAGATGGACGTTGGTTTGTCCAAGTATCGGAAGTTGATCGATACCTTGCCTCAGCATTGCGATAAGACTGGCTTGGATTTGCAACAGGTCGACTTGACGTTGATGTTGCTGAGATCCTTGCCCAGTGACGTGAAGAACTACGTCGTTTTGCATGCGTCAGGTGAGGGCTATACTGACTACAGATCAGCAGCCCTGAAGTTCGAACAACAGCAGAGGTTGTTCCAAGAACTGGGTGGAGGATCAGGCCGCAATATGCACGCCTTGGAAGCCGAAGGTGACTGGAGCACCTACTATGGCTACGAAGATGAGCAGGACTACTACGCCGAAGGTGCCGAAGAGGAGTGGGAATGGGATCCAGAGAGTGAGCTGTGGCTCAACACTGCCGCAATCAACAAAAATTCAGGAGTGAAATGTCGAAAGTGTGGCAAGACTGGACACATGCAGAAGGATTGCAGCACGAATATGGGTCGTGTGAAGTGCTTCAAGTGCGGACAGAGCGGGCATATTGGCGCGAATTGCCAAGCCAGCAGTCCGAAGTCTGCAAGTTCTTCTCCGTCTTCGAGCACTGGGAAAGGTTCAGGTGCAGCCAAGGCCAAGCCTGCAGCGAAAGCTGGACGAGGAAAAGGTGGTCGCAAGGGAAAGATGCATGAAGTTTCAGCCGAAGGACCTCAAGAAGAGGAGCAAGAATCTGGAGAAGCGATTATGATGCCGCTCATTTCATCACAGGTTTCAAGTTCAGAGGGAACTTGGTGGTTGTTAGATTCTGGAGCTGCCACGTCGGTGCTGTCGCAGAACTATGAGGGCATGTATCGTTGCCAGGCTCAGGAGGATTCGGCAGGAGCATTGGAAACCTACTATGCAGCGAATGGGACTCCAGTTCACATGAGGGCCAATGTTTTGGTAAGTTTGGCATTTCAGGTTGTGACTGGGGCATCTGGAAAGAAGAAAACTCAATCATTCAAATTGGCCTGTTGTATTGGGGATGTGTCACACAACATTATTTCGACAACTCAGTTGGTCAAGAAGGGTTGGAGTGTGATTCAGTCACCTGGAGAGACGTACCTCTACCACGAGGACAGTGGAACGCTCATTAGTGACGTGCTGTTGTGGGGAGGGACTCCGTAGCTACGAGCATGCAGGGCAGCACAACCGAGCTTGAAGGATGGCAGTCAGCCGATGGAGTTGGTTGAGTCATCAGTGGTCGAGCCAGAGGGTTTGAAAGTTAGCATGGTTGGAACTGTTGAGCTGTCAAGTCAGGAGAAGTTGCGTCAACATGTTCTTCGAGGCCATTACCCGTTTGATCCACACTGTTTGGAATGCCAACAGGGAAGAGGAGTTTCTCGAGCACCAAGGCGAAGTTTGCGTGAGAGAATCCTTGAAGTTCAGGTGGATTTCTTCTTTTTGGGTTTGGTTGAGAGCAAGTTCAAGATGATTTTGCTGCGTCAGGTGTTTTCAGGTTTGCTTGGTGTCACTGCGGTGAGCGAGAATGTTCAGGTGACAGGCCAGCATTTGCGTCAGATCTTAGCTGAGTTTGGATTGCTTGAGACTTTGGAAGGACCGCCAGTTGATTTCAGGACAGATGCTCAGGACGAAGTCGGAACTGTTCTGAGGAGATCTGGTTTGCCAAGGGAGTATACTGTGAACAAAGCTGGACCTCAGAACCATGATACGGTTGGATCAGTTGAGCGTGGTGTGAGAGAAGTCAAGGAAGCTCTTGCTGTCTTGCGCTTGGAACTGGCCAAGGCCGGATTGGATTTGGTCGACAGCTTGGTTGCCTGGGAGGCCGCTTCCAGGTATGTGACTGCTATGCACAACCTCCACGGCAAGATCCAGAACACAGGAAAGACTGGAAAGGAATTGCTCAGGAACACATCTGAAGGAACTCGAATTTCCGCCATGTTTTGCTCTAGGGTTCTTGCAGAGACCCCAGAAAGTGTTGACAGTATTGGACGGTTTGTCACTGCTGCATATTTGTATCCTGTCAGGAACTCGTTTGCTCATTTTGTTTGTGCGAAAATTGCTGATGAACTGAAGTTTTTCCAAGCCAAGAGTTTGAAACTTGTTTTTCCGATTGAATATCCACAAGATCTCATTGAACGTTTTGTTTGTCACTCAGGTTCAGGTGATCGTCCATCGCTTGTTGATCAGGCACCCATTGAGATTTTGCCAGAGGAGTTTGCACGACTTCCAGATCAGGTGCAGCCTCCACGACACTGGGTTGATGCTCATGGACGAACTGAAGGATGCAGTTCATGTGCCACTCGACAAGGTCGACATTCCAAGAAGTGCTGTGAGCGCTATTGGAACTGGATCCGTAACCAGAAGAAGGGAGAAGTGCCAGCTTTGCCCGACAAGCCTGAGGAACAACTACCAATAGTTGAGCCCAATGACCCGGCTGTGGCCGTGCCTTCACGACCATTGCCGCGCATCCCAGGTTTGCCTGCTGGGATGACCCCGACGCGCCGTTGTCCAAGTTGTGAATCAGGTATGAATGCTCCAGGTACCCGGCACTCTGCCGATTGTCGCAAGCGACAAGCTGAGTTTGTGTCAGGAGAAACTGCCAAGCCATCGCTTGGTGATCTGGAGGATCTTCCGGTACAGGAAGGTGGGGTGAGAGATGGTTCTTATTCTCCATCTTTGGCTCCGGACCCAGTCGAGCCTGCGGACGTTGAGATGGCCACTGAGGACGTTGGCGACATGCCCATGGTTGACGTTTGCATGGCACAGCCATATCATGTGGGTATGTTGACATCACCAGAACTTGTTCAACGAGATCGGTTTTCAGTGGAGTCAATTCAGTACGATGGCTACTGCAATGAGTTTGTCGTCATGGATTTCTGTGGTCAGAAGATCAAGCTTTGGAAGCCCAGTGGAGCCGTGTCTGATGTCACGCTCAGGGACTTGCCAGCTGAAGGAACCTTTTTGGCCATGCAGAAGGAGATTCGTGGACTCACCGCTGTTGGTGCAGGTCAGGTTCTTGCCGAGAATGTGGCAAGAGAAAGTGGCCAGCGCATCATCGGCACCAGGTGGGTGACCAACGAGAAAGAGGAAGCTCAGGAAGGTGTGCGCGCCAGGATCGTTGCAAAGGACTTTGCAAGTGGTCAGTCTGCCAGAAGTATGGGCATCTCTAGCCCAACACCCAGCATTGAGGCACTCCGGATGGTTCTTGGAGTCGCCTGTGGGGCGTGGAGTGTTGGAAATCAAGCCATGTTTTTGGCAGGTTTGGACGTTTCTCAGGCGTTTATGAACTCACCATTGGAGCGACCAGAAATTCTCCGGATGCCACTATCCATGTCAACTATGAAGGGAGAACCAATTTTTCTATGGGCTGAGAAAGGCATCAACGGTTTGAGAATTGCCTCTCAGGCATGGATCGTTTTCTTTTCATCTATTGTCAAGAGCATTGGAGTAGTTTCAGGTACTGTGGAGCCTTGTTTGTATGTTGGTCGAATGGTTGGCAAAGATCAGGCACCCATCGTCATCATGGCGTACGTCGATGATTTGCTTGTTGCCACCACTTCGGAATCAGCTCTCAAGACCCTTATGACTGCACTATCAGCTCATGTCAAGGTTCGAGAGACTGGCCGCGTTGGTTTGAAAGGGGGACACTTGCGTTTCCTTGGTCGAAGTATCTTTCGAAGGCCAGGCTCATCTGCTTTGTACATGCAGGTGGATCCAACGTACTTGGATGAAGCTTTTGCTGAGTTTGATTTGAAGAAGGGAAGCACAACATTTCCGGATTTGCGTCCCATTCTGGAACAGGAAGGAAGCCAACCATTGTCAGCAGAAGGACATGCACGTTTTCGCAGAGTTCTAGGTCGTTTGTCATGGTATTGCCAAACTCGTCAAGACTTGTTGATTTTGGTCAGCATGCTTGGAACTGGTCAGGCACAACCGTTTGAGACCCATGAAAAATGTTTGCGTGCTGTACTCAGGTATCTTATGACTGACATGGATGTTGCATTGCGTTTTCCATCAGAAGAGCTTGCTTTGCCCGATGTGAAAGGTTTGGAAGTGTACACAGATGCTGGGTTTGCACCCATGAAAAGTACTGGACGTCGTTCTGTTTCAGGTACTTGCTTCATCTTTCAACAGTGTTTGATGAAGTGTTTCAGCAGGCACCAGTCAGCTGTGACGCTCTCCTCCTGTGAGGCTGAGCTTGTTGCATTACAGTCAGGTGTTCAGGAAGGAATCGGCTTGCTCAGGACTTTGGGTTTTGTGCTTGGTCGTTTGTATCCATGGGTTGACATTATTCCTCAGGACGCTCAGGTGACTTGGTATGACGAAGCAGAGTCTGATGACGAAGACTCTATGAGAGTATCATACTTGTTTCCACTGGTCGTCAAGACCGACAGTTTGTCAGGGAAAATGCTTCTCGAAGCATCTGATTTGCAACGAAAGAGCCGACACATTGAGATTAAAGTTTATTGGCTCAGGGAGTTGATGGATCGCAAAGTTTTGCTTTTGTCGCATGTGCCAGGAACTTTGAACCCAGCGGATTGTTTTACCAAGTGTTTGCCAACTCAGAAGTTTTTATTTTACAGGAACATGCTTGGATTTGTGAAAGTTGATTTCAGTTTGATTTCGAACATCCTTGGTTTTTGCTTGGACGTTTGTGACAACAGTTATTCAAAACCAATTTCATGTTTGTCAAACAGGAACTGCGTTTTGTGCGGAGAACGTTTGATTTTGTTTGTTTTGGAAGAAGAACAGGGAATTTCAGGAGATCAGAGATCATTTCGTCATGTGAAAGCTGTGGTTGCTCAAGCAAGTTTGACCGACCCACGAACTCCAAGTCCTGCTATCGCGCAGATGGCAGGTGAAGAAGAGGACAGCAAGTCTATGGTGTCTGGATTGACTCGTGTCGATTACACGACAGGGAATCCTCGCAAGGATCCAGATACTGGTGAGGTGATGAGAAGAGATGCAAGAGTTAGGGAAGTCACTGAAACTGCACCAGAAGGAGCAGATGCATCAGGTACTCAGGAGCCAGCTGTGACTGTTTCGGGAACACCGGACACCAAGGAAGCAGTTTCAGGTGGACAAGCTACAACTTCAGGAAAGAAGGCCGCAGCTAAGCCAGTTACTCCACAGAAGAGGACCAGTGAGGAGGCTGAGATTCCTGAAGGACCAGCGGCGCCTCGTGGTTCGGTTGGGAAGGCTGTGAGGCCAATCCCAAAGACACCATCGCCGAAACGAGCGGTTGAGGAGAGGGCATTGTGGCCTGCGGAAGAAAGAGCTCTCAAAGATGCTGCAGCCCGAGGTTCAGCACCTGCGAAAGCTGAAGCAGCAAAGGCGCCACCTACGACTGTGGACCTCGTGACCCCGGTGACAGACAATGCAGGACAAGGTGATGCCAATCTTGTTGCAGCACAAGGTTGTGGGAGATTGTCAGCACTGACAGTGCACCAGCAGACGCCGGTGAGCTCGCAAGCTCCGACACCTACATCTCCAGCAGGAGATTCCGCTGTGGCAGGAGAGGGACCTACACCGAGTGTGCATCAATGGGCACAGGCTCCGGTGATTTCGCCATTGCCACCGACACCACCGCCAGCACCAGTGGGAGGAGAGACAGAGGTTTGTGTGGCATGCCAAGGGAGTGGGCTGCTGAACTCGCAGGTGAATCTGCGATTGTTCCGACTCATCGGAACGGGTCAGCTTCGTTTGGGACAGACACCTCAAGCGGCGCCTACGACTCCAGCCCAAGCTGCACATCCAGCCCCTGCGGCTGCTGCGAATCCTGCAGGTCCTGGTAATGGGACCGAAGTCAGTCCAAGCCTCAGTGAGAACTCAGGTAGATCTCGTACTCCAACTCATTCAGGTGTTTGCAACGTGTCTGAAGATGGAAGTATGACCATGTTTGTTTCAGGTGGAAATCTTTTGATTTTGGAGTTAGCTTGTGGTGTTGACTCAGTGATTCAAAATGCTTCTAGGGAGTTTGGATGCAGTTACATTGGAATTCATGCCGGTTTGGAGCTTCCGTCAACTCAACGTCAGGCCTATAAGTTCTTCAAGAGCTTTGCTGAGGGATCTTCCGGTAGTGCGGATTCACAGAAACTGATTCAGGTACACATTTCTCTCCCCTGTACTGGGGGTAGCCCTTTGTTGGACTTATCCAAGAAAGACAGGAAACCTGCTCAGGATGCGTATTTCAGGCTTCTTGATCATTGCAAGAGATATGTTTCATATATCAAGGGCATGAGCAATGTGTGTAGTGCTGTGACTCTGGAGCTTCCGAAGTCGAACCGTTTTTGGTCAGACGAGAGATTGAAGAAGTTTCTGACTGACCACGACATGCAAAAGTTTGCGGATTGTGCTGCATGTGCCATGGGTTTGGAAACCAGTCAGGGACAGCCCATTGGTAAAGTCTTTCGCATTGCATGTTCGGATCAAGTACTTGCCACAGGTCTTGGAAAGAGATTTCAGTGTAAATGTACTCAGGACCACGCTCCATTGAATCAGGTCAACTATTCGATGACGGAAAGATACTCATATAAGTTTGCTAGATTCTATTGTCGTGCTATTGCACTTCGTTGGATTGATCAACAGGAAGAAACATCGTGATTTTGTTTGTCATTGACTGCAGTTTGCATCAGTTTGCATTTCATGTCAGCAGTTTGACTTCAGGAAAGTACAGTTTTCTTTTTCAGCTGAACCGTTCAGTGGAATTTGCATGTCTGCATGGTTCACAGCGGATTCAGGGACATTCGATTGTCAGGCACAGTTTTCAGTGAAGACTTCACTAAGTGAATTCTCAGGTTTTGTCATCAGGAATCAGATGATGACACCAGTTTAGTTTCAGGAGCCTATCAACTCCGTTGAGAGAGTGCTCGCATCAGGACGCTCACACTCCAGTTGTTTTGTTCTGTTGTGTGTGTTTTCTTTTTCGTGTAGCCCGGGCCGGCCGCGCCGCGTTCGCCAGCCATGGATGAGCTTCTCATTGTGGTGCTATTTTCTGCATTGACTGGAGTGATGATTGGATCTTTGGGGACAGTTGTTATATTCTGGCTTTGTGGAGCACTGGAACGTAAGACAGTTATTGAGAAAGTTAGTCCAGAGTTGAGGGATGCGACAATTCAGGCTGAATATACTCAGGCTACATCGGATGAGACGTCAGACTTCAGACAAATGCACAGAGCTCAGACTTCGTCTTCTTATCATTTGTACATTGGAACTGCGGAGAGGTGTTATCATCTTGATCGCCGTTGTCGTTGTTATCCAGATTGGGACAATGTGAAGAGAGGGCTTACAATTTGTGAAATCTGCCGTATTTCATCTTCGACTTTTGAGATTGGGCAATGTATTTTTGCTTCTGAACAAGGACAGAAGTTTCATTTGACCCGATTTTGTCGTACTTTCAAGAGTCTACCGGTGACTGAATATGCAAGGTGCACTGCGTGTTGTACAATGGAACATTCTATACAGGTTTTATTCGGAGATTCAGTACCTCGTCAGCGAAGAACTGCTTCGTCAACTTCTTCTATTGCAGGTATGTCAGAGGATTAGATTTTTCTGGATGGTGATGGGACGCCATGACTTTCTGGATTGCATTGCATTGACTGCACTACGTATTGGACGAAGACTCCATACTGACCTCTCATCGAAAGGGGGTGTGAAAATCCTACCTGGTATAGCGCTGAGAGATCAGTGATGTTGCACAGTTTTGATTTCACCAAGTATCGTCTATGGACGAGCCTATTTTGACTTGGAACGATTGTGAATGGACAGATCGTAGTTTGTAGTTTTGATTTGACCGAATATCATCTGTAGAAGATATACTTTTGGACGTTTTTGGATGATCGATGCTTCATAGAGCATCTCATGACGCTCAACGAGCACAACCGACACTGCGGTTGCACTCGTCTCGTTTTGTAGTTGAGAGTTGTGATGTTTTTGTAGGAAACCGAACATTATTTGAACAGTTTGGAAACATTTCAATAGATTGAGAACCGAATGAAAGCTTTTGATCCTCAGTGGATCGCTTTTCGGAATTTCGTCAAGACTGGAATCCAGTTTGCAGTTTAGACAAAAACCCCTCCTTGGTTTTTGTCACCTTTAAACAGTATTTGAACTGAACACCCAACGACATTCGTTGGTTCATGGCTCAAGCCCGAGCGAGAGAAACAGAGTGTGTGTTGAAGCGTTGCTTGTTGTCTGGAGTGATTTGAGCGAGAGAGCACGGAAAGTTTGACTCACGTTTGTTTATTTGTGGAAAAGCCTTTGGGTAACTTTGATCGCGATAGGTTTTGTTTTGGTTTTCAAGACACAACTTAGCGGTGCAAAGTTTTACGGCGGTGGGGCTTTTAGGGCAGCCGGTGTCCCTAGTGTTCGTATGAAGGGGCTATCAGGGGGAACGGGGGATGGGAAATGCTGAATGGCCGCTACTGCACGTTGCACGTCATTTGTTTGTACATCATATGACGTGGTCGTTTTTTTTGCTTATGGCAGGTTCGGAGTCGGCCCATAGTTGCTCCAGTGTGTATCCTGGTCTCGGTTCCATACACTTTCGGTTCCATACTGCATGATGGGACCATTGTGGCGCGTCACGGTTGATTTCTACTGAATCCCTTTTCATGTCATATTCTTTCAGCGTATCATCTAATTCTTGTAAGCTAGCAGCTCTGTGAATACAGCATTGTCTGACAGCGCCATCGATGTGGAGTGGCCATCCCACAGGCATGTGGGAATCGTCCAGGAGACCGTCACCATTTTCCTCTATGATTGTACCCAACATAGGGACATCAATAGTTGCTTTGAGGCTGACTTGTGCACGTTTGCACTTCCATGTGTCAGGTGCTGAGACCTCTGCCAGCCAACAGCTCAAGTGACTGGAATTGTGGTTGGTCAGTCGCTGGTAGCACCTCTTCTTTGATGACTAACTTCAGCCCATGTAGTGGCTGGGGTTGCTCTTTTTGAGGGTCTTGAGGTTGCTGGGATGTAGTGTCCCTGGGTGTTGTGTCTTCAAACCAGGTGGGACGGACTGACTGGACTCCTATGGGACTTGCAGAACTCGCAGTTTTAATGCTTTCTCTGCGCAGGCTATGGTAGACGGACGGGATCATCCATGCCGGCACAAATACTGTGATGAACTGCACATTCCAGATAACCTGCAAATTCTGCGGCTTGACTTCAGGCGTGATACATCTTACCTGACCATCGATCACTCTGGTGTATGATTCAGAGCGGTCGAAGGACGCTGTGACTCAGGCCTAGATACAGTTCTCTAAACCAGTATTCCTTTAGCATCATAAAGGAAAGGTGAGGTGCCCTCACTTCCAATACGTGCGAGGCTGGCATTAGAAGAGTTACCATCCATTCAGCTAAGAACTCAATCATTTTGACTTCGAGTTTAGGGAGGATGGCTTGAACTGCTCGTAGTGCACCCGCGATGTCCGGAACATGCCTACGCGAGGGCAATCCAACTGTTCGCTTGGCATACTCGTCAGCAAAGTAAAGTCTGCACAACTTTGAGACCCATTGGCTCGGTTTCTCCATGTCTATGGTGATCTTAGCTAGGGGCCATGGGTCTGGGAGCGTGGATAAACAATGCAACAATTCGGAGGTTAGGTCCGCCGAGATGACTGGGAGGGCTTCTCCTTGTGGGCGATAGTCAACTGCAGGTCCCACCGTGCCTTTGCTTCTTTGCGTGTGGGTGCGGGCGGCACTGTGCACGGCTTGGATGGTGGTCTCATATTGGCTGACCATGGCTCGTAAGTACTTGCATGCGCGAACAGCTGCTCTTCTTGTGCTTGGCCCATCTTCGGGCTGGTTCTTAGCAGCTACTGCGAGGATATCTCGTGCCTCTTCTTCTGGCGACCGTTTGGGTTCCGTATCTGGTGCAGGTGCATTGAGAGCGGTACCTTGGACTGGCGCCTCTTTTGCGCGTGGCAAGTGGTCTGGGATTAGCAACTTCGGGTGTAATCGCCATCCATCAAAGAAGTATATGCCGGACAGGGACAGGATCTCCTGGTCTGGGCCCGTCTGTGCTACTATGTGCCCGGTGCGTGCTTTATACAGTCCTGAGGGTAGGCACACGTAGGTGGGAAAGTGTGTGCGATCAGCAGCATAGGCATATAGGACAACTTCAGAGAAAGGGAGATTTTGCTCGGGGAGCCACTTGTGTTGAGTTCGTAAACCTGCTTGAACTTCTTGGAAGCGCTCCCTGTTCAGCCATCTAAGGTCTGACCCTCGCACCAATATCAGACGATATCTTGCTCGCTTCACTTCGTCAGCTTGCTGATCGTAGTATTGATTGGCAATTGCAAGGGGAGGGTACTCCCAGGTTGGCGCCGAATTTAGTGACCACCGGCTTAGCTGTGTTAGATTCTCTTGAGCTGGGTCAGGGTTAAAGTCAGGCCAACTCCATGTCGTTTGTCCTCTCCTGAGGCCCCGGATGCCATATGCAATTGTCGCAATCACCTGCGCCATGCCCATGAGTCCCATCATGTCTAACGGGGAGACAAGCAAAGTTAACGATTTGGATCGGGTGAGTCCTACCGTGATTCTGCCGAGACAGTCTTCGGTGTCTTCTGTAGGGGAGCCGTTGGAGTAGTATTTGGTATTCAAAAATCCTATACTGGGCTGAGCTACGATTGATACTTGTGCTGTTCCTCCTGCTGAATTGGCTATTGTTTCGACACGCAGGGTGCGAACATAATCCCTTTCGAGCACTGAGCGGTTCAAATTGTTCTTGTGATCAGTTGCTGTGGTCATTATGAAAAGTCCATCTGCAAATCCAGCATTGTGAGGAAAGGGGCTGAGTACTTCTGACACAAGAGTTTCTAAATCCGTCGCTACCAAGCCGTTAATCCTAGCATTAGTATCCCAGAGCACTAATTGGAACCCTGGTGGCTTGTCGGGAAGGCCTCCCGAGGCAAAACTTCCCAGTTCCCATAGGCCATTGATCTTCCTGCAAAGATCAGGATATCTAACTGCAACCACTGCATGGTATGTCACAGGACTAACCCTGGAGCTGGACGGAAGCATTAACCCCCAGGCATGGATGTCGCTTACACCGGCGGTCTGGGAGTTTAAGACTGCTTGTATGTCACCAGCCATGGGCAGGAGGGTAGCGGCATGCTGCAAAATCCAGGCAAGGCGCATCCTTACCATAGCGCTTGAAGACTGGTCCCGTCCTGCACCCTGGAATCGTGGGAATTCCCACGTTTTGCGTTCCCGCCGCGGTTCCGCTGCGGTTCCGCCTATAATAATTGCGTACTTTCGCACACAGAAGCAACAGCAGGTTTGAGACATACTGTACCCTCACCTCCTTCCCATTCACCATTCGCAGCGGTTCTTGATTCATTGGCACGTTTTTGAGAGTGATGCAGAGGACAAGCCACTGCGTCCCATGGCAAACCGATTTTGTGGGTGTTCTGTTTGGGTTCTGGCCCCGTTTTTATTGTTTTTTTTGGTGCTTTGCTGTTTGCTTCGCTGTTTCCGCTGGCGAAACAAGTCTGCCTGGGGATTTGCGGGTCGTCGTGTTTGGTTGGTTTCTGTGGTTTTTGTCTTGTTTTAATCGATTTGCCTGCTCACATGGACATGTTATGTCCTTGTACAAACGTCTTTCCTGCAGCTTATGCTCATGTAAGGACCGAGCCTTTAGCGCGATATCGGCCACACTCGTGTGAAAATCCTCCTGGTATAGCGCTGAGAGATCAGTGACGTTGCACAGTTTTGATTTCACCAAGTATCGTCTGTAGACGAGCTTATTTTGACTTGGAATGATTGTGAATGGACAGATCGTAGTTTGCAGTTTTGATTTGACCGAATATCATCTGTGGAAGATATACTTTTGAATGTTTTTTGGATGCCCTATGAAAGCATAGATCATTTTATGACACTCAACGAGCACAACCGACACTGCGGTTGCACTCGTCTCGTTTTGTAGTTGAGAGTTGTGATGTTTTTGTAGGAAACCGAACATTATTTGAACAGTTTGGAAACATTTCAACAGTTTTAGAGCCGAATGAAAGCTTTTGATCCTCAGTGGATCGCTTTTCGGAATTTCGTCAAGACTCAAATACAGTTTGCAGTTTAGACAAAAACCCTCCTTGGTTTTTGTCACCTTTAAACAGTATTTGATTGACGAGTTGATCTGAGAGGACTCTGAGAGAGATTTCATCGTAGCCCTGCTTTCCTGTACAGCTTGGCTCATGCTAGGGTTAACTCCCGAGCTATGGTCTTCATGTCTGCCTGGACAGCTGCGATCCATAATTCATTTTGCATGTTTTTGATAGTGATGCAGTGGTCATACCACTGCGTCCAATGGCAAATCGATTCGGTGGGTGTTTTTGTTTGGGCTCCGGCCCCGTTTTTTCTGGGTTTTGCTTTGTTTTCTGCTGTTGCTTCGCTGTTTCCGCTGGCGAAACGCAAGTCTGGCTGGGGGATTTGCGGGTCGTCGTTTTTGTTTTTTTTTGTGGTTTTTGGTTTTGTTGCTTTAATCGATTTGCCGGCTTCAAGGACCTTTTGTCCTTGTACAATGAAATTTCAGCTTACTCTCATGTAAGGACCGAGCCTTAGCGCGACATCGGCCACACTCGAGGAAAAAAAACCTTTAAACAGTATTTGAACTGAATGGTCAACGATACTCGTTGGCTCAAGCCCGAGCGAGAGAAACAGAGTGTGTGTTGAAGCGTTGCTTGTTGTCTGGAGTGATTTGAGCGAGAGAGCACGGAAAGTTTGACCCACGTTTGTTTATTTGTGGAAAAGCCTTTGGGTAACTTTGATCGCGATAGGTTTTGTTTTGGTTTTCAAGGCACAACTTAGCGGTGCAAAGTTTTACGTGGTAGCGGAGCTTCGTGCTCCTACCACAGATCTGTGTGATCTTGGTTTGTCTGTGGATCCAGGAACCGTGTTTGTGATTTTATACTTTGCTCAGGTCTTGCGTGAATCTTGCTTGTGTTTCAGGTATGGCCGACGCATCTGCAAGCGGCGGTGCGGGTCAGGTACCGGCACAGCGTGGAGAGAGGGAAAGAAGTCCCACTCGTACGCCTACGACTCAGGAACAGCAACAGCCTGCACAAGGACCTCAACGTTTCAGGATGAACTCGCCGGAGGGTGGACAAGGTTTGCCTGGAGGGGCAACTGCACCTTATGCCTCTATACCACCCCCGCCACCGAAAGCTGCCAGTGGTTGTGGAAGTATGCCAGGAAGTCCAACTGGACAGCAAGAAGTTTTCTCCACTGCGCAGATGACTCAGATAGCCCAGATAGTGTCTTTGAGTTTGAACCAGGCTATGGGTGAGTTTAACATGAGGTTGAACGGTTTGCAACAACAGGTAGTTCATCAACAGAATGTGTTTGCTCAGGCACAGGTGCAGCAAGCTGCATCACAACCAGCTCAGGTACCAGTTGCGAAGACATCACCTTCTATCTCAAGTGGTTTGTCATCATTTGGAGATCGTCCACCCACCAGTCCACAACCCAATTTTCCAAGGAACACTGTGGAACAGCCACCAGGTTTGCAGCAGTCGCCTCAGAGACTGATTAGTGAAGTTCGTCAGGGGCAGGGTACTGCACAGAACACTCAGGGTGAAGCATCGTCACAGGATGACAGGGATGTCTTTACTAAGAGTGAGAAGTGGCTTCCTCCATTGCCCAAGTGTGAGCATGGAACGTGGAAGACACGTGAACAGGAGATTTTGGGTTTGGCCGGCTATGTTCAGTCTTTGAGAAGCTGGGTAGCTTTGACAAGTGATACGTTTGGGTGGGAGCTTGAAAGTGCGCTGAGTTGGCCGCACGAACTGCACATGACGAATCTGAAACCTGCACAGCAACTTCGTAGTGCTAGGTTGCTAGCCATCCTAACTCAGGCGTTTGCAGGGTATCCACGAGCTCATATGATCCTACAGGCCTATTCAGAAGGAATTGGTATGGATGGTTCTTTTCAGGCAGTGCGAGGAACGTCTGGTTTTGAGGCGTTGCGTTTGCTTGCAAAGGAGTTCAGTTTGAGATCAAGAGCGGAAGCTGCATTTTTCAGGTCTGAGTTCATGTCCAAGACGTTTAAGGCACAGAGTGGCCCTACACAGATCAGTGATCTAGTCCGACAGATGGACGTTGGTTTGTCCAAGTATCGGAAGTTGATCGATACCTTGCCTCAGCATTGCGATAAGACTGGCTTGGATTTGCAACAGGTCGACTTGACGTTGATGTTGCTGAGATCCTTGCCCAGTGACGTGAAGAACTACGTCGTTTTGCATGCGGCAGGTGAGGGCTATACTGACTACAGATCAGCAGCCCTGAAGTTCGAACAACAGCAGAGGTTGTTCCAAGAACTGGGTGGAGGATCAGGCCGCAATATGCACGCCTTGGAAGCCGAAGGTGACTGGAGCACCTACTATGGCTACGAAGATGAGCAGGACTACTACGCCGAAGGTGCCGAAGAGGAGTGGGAATGGGATCCAGAGAGTGAGCTGTGGCTCAACACTGCCGCAATCAACAAAAATTCAGGAGTGAAATGTCGAAAGTGTGGCAAGACTGGACACATGCAGAAGGATTGCAGCACGAATATGGGTCGTGTGAAGTGCTTCAAGTGCGGACAGAGCGGGCATATTGGCGCGAATTGCCAAGCCAGCAGTCCGAAGTCTGCAAGTTCATCTCCGTCTTCGAGCACTGGGAAAGGTTCAGGTGCAGCCAAGGCCAAGCCTGCAGCGAAAGCTGGACGAGGAAAAGGTGGTCGCAAGGGAAAGATGCATGAAGTTTCAGCCGAAGGACCTCAAGAAGAAGAGCAAGAATCTGGAGAAGCGATTATGATGCCGCTCATTTCATCACAGGTTTCAAGTTCAGAGGGAACTTGGTGGTTGTTAGATTCTGGAGCTGCCACGTCGGTGCTGTCGCAGAACTATGAGGGCATGTATCGTTCCAGGCTCAGGAGGATTCGGCAGGAGCATTGGAAACCTACTATGCAGCGAATGGGACTCCAGTTCACATGAGGGCCAATGTTTTGGTAAGTTTGGCATTTCAGGTTGTGACTGGGGCATCTGGAAAGAAGAAGACTCAATCATTCAAATTGGCCTGTTGTATTGGGGATGTGTCACACAACATTATTTCGACAACTCAGTTGGTCAAGAAGGGTTGGAGTGTGATTCAATCACCTGGAGAGACGTACCTCTACCACGAGGACAGTGGAACGCTCATTAGTGACGTGCTGTTGTGGGGAGGGACTCCGTGGCTACGAGCATGCAGGGCAGCACAACCGAGCTTGAAGGATGGCAGTCAGCCGATGGAGTTGGTTGAGTCATCAGTGGTCGAGCCAGAGGGTTTGAAAGTCAGCATGGTTGGAGCTGTTGAGCTGTCAAGTCAGGAGAAGTTGCGTCAACATGTTCTTCGAGGCCATTACCCGTTTGATCCACACTGTTTGGAATGCCAACAGGGACGAGGAGTTTCTCGAGCACCAAGGCGAAGTTTGCGTGAGAGAATCCTTGAAGTTCAGGTGGATTTCTTCTTTTTGGGTTTGGTTGAGAGTAAGTTCAAGATGATTTTGCTGCGTCAGGTGTTTTCAGGTTTGCTTGGTGTCACTGCGGTGAGCGAGAATGTTCAGGTGACAGGCCAGCATTTGCGTCAGATCTTAGCTGAGTTTGGATTGCTTGAGACTTTGGAAGGACCGCCAGTTGATTTCAGGACAGATGCTCAGGATGAAGTCGGAACTGTTCTGAGGAGATCTGGTTTGCCAAGGGAGTACACTGTGAACAAAGCTGGACCTCAGAACCATGATACGGTTGGATCAGTTGAGCGTGGTGTGAGAGAAGTCAAGGAAGCTCTTGCTGTTTTGCGCTTGGAACTGGCCAAGGCCGGATTGGATTTGGTCGACAGCTTGGTTGCCTGGGAGGCCGCTTCCAGGTATGTGACTGCTATGCACAACCTCCACGGCAAGATCCAGAACACAGGAAAGACTGGAAAGGAATTGCTCAGGAACACATCTGAAGGAACTCGAATTTCCGCCATGTTTTGCTCTAGGGTTCTTGCAGAGACCCCAGAAAGTGTTGACAGTATTGGACGGTTTGTCACTGCTGCGTATTTGTATCCTGTCAGGAACTCGTTTGCTCATTTTGTTTGTGCAAAAATTGCTGATGAACTGAAGTTTTTCCAAGCCAAGAGTTTGAAACTTGTTTTTCCGATTGAATATCCACAAGATCTCATTGAACGTTTTGTTTGTCACTCAGGTTCAGGTGATCATCCATCGCTTGTTGATCAGGCACCCATTGAGATTTTGCCCGAGGAGTTTGCACGACTTCCAGATCAGGTGCAGCCTCCACGACATTGGGTTGATGCTCATGGACGAACTGAAGGATGCAGTTCATGTGCCACTCGACAAGGTCGACATTCCAAGAAGTGCTGTGAGCGCTATTGGAATTGGATCCGTAACCAGAAGAAGGGAGAAGTGCCAGCTTTGCCCGACAAGCCTGAGGAACAACTACCAATAGTTGAGCCCAATGACCCGGCTGTGGCCGTGCCTTCACGACCATTGCCGCGCATCCCAGGTTTGCCTGCTGGGATGACCCCGACGCGCCGTTGTCCAAGTTGTGAATCAGGTATGAATGCTCCAGGTACCCGGCACTCTGCCGAATGTCGCAAGCGACAAGCTGAGTTTGTGTCAGGTGAAACTGCCAAGCCATCGCTTGGTGATCTGGAGGATCTTCCGGTACAGGAAGGTGGGGTGAGAGATGGTTCTTATTCTCCATCTTTGGCTCCGGACCCAGTCGAGTCTGCGGACGTTGAGATGGCCACCGAGGACGTTGGCGACATGCCCATGGTTGACGTTTGCATGGCGCAGCCATATCATGTGGGTATGTTGACATCACCAGAACTTGTTCAACGAGATCGTTTTTCAGTGGAGTCAATTCAGTACGATGGCTACTGCGATGAATTTGTCGTCATGGATTTTTGTGGTCAGAAGATCAAGCTTTGGAAGCCCAGTGGAGCCGTGTCTGACGTCACGCTCAGGGACTTGCCAGCTGAAGGAACCTTTTTGGCCATGCAGAAGGAGATTCGTGGACTCACTGCTGTTGGTGCAGGTCAGGTTCTTGCCGAGAATGTGGCGAGAGAGAGTGGCCAGCGCATCATTGGCACAAGGTGGGTTACCAACGAGAAAGAAGAAGCTCAGGAAGGTGTACGCGCCAGAATCGTTGCCAAAGACTTTGCAAGTGGTCAGTCTGCCAGAAGTATGGGCATCTCTAGCCCAACGCCCAGTATTGAAGCACTCAGGATGGTTCTTGGAGTTGCTTGTGGGGCGTGGAGTGTTGGGAATCAAGCCATGTTTTTGGTAGGTTTGGACGTTTCTCAGGCGTTTATGAACTCACCATTGGAGCGACCAGAAATTCTCCGGATGCCACTATCCATGTCAACTATGAAGGGAGAACCAATTTTTCTATGGGCTGAGAAAGGCATCAACGGTTTGAGAATTGCCTCTCAGGCATGGATCGTTTTCTTTTCATCTATTGTCAAGAGCATTGGAGTAGTTTCAGGTACTGTGGAGCCTTGTTTGTATGTTGGTCGAATGGTTGGCAAAGATCAGGCACCCATCGTCATCATGGCGTACGTCGATGATTTGCTTGTTGCCACCACTTCGGAATCAGCTCTCAAGACCCTCATGACTGCACTATCAGCTCATGTCAAGGTTCGAGAGACTGGCCGTGTTGGATTGAAAGGGGGACACTTGCGTTTCCTTGGTCGAAGTATCTTTCGAAGGCCAGGCTCATCTGCTTTGTACATGCAGGTGGATCCAACGTACTTGGATGAAGCTTTTGCTGAGTTTGATTTAAAGAAGGGAAGCACAACATTTCCGGATTTGCGTCCCATTCTGGAACAGGAAGGAAGCCAACCATTGTCAGCAGAAGGACATGCACGTTTTCGCAGAGTTCTAGGTCGTTTGTCATGGTATTGCCAAACTCGTCAAGACTTGTTGATTTTGGTCAGCATGCTTGGAACTGGTCAGGCACAACCGTTTGAGACCCATGAAAAATGTTTGCGTGCTGTACTCAGGTACCTTGTGACTGACATGGATGTTGCATTGCGTTTTCCATCAGAGGAGCTTGCTTTGCCCGATGTGAAAGGTTTGGAAGTGTACACAGATGCTGGGTTTGCACCCATGAAAAGTACTGGACGTCGTTCTGTTTCAGGTACTTGCTTCATCTTTCAACAGTGTTTGATGAAGTGTTTCAGCAGGCACCAGTCAGCTGTGACGCTCTCCTCCCTCAGTCAGGTGTTCAGGAAGGAATCTTGCTCAGGACTTTGGGTTTTGTGCTTGGTCGTTTGTATCCATGGGTTGACATTATTCCTCAGGACGCTCAGGTGACTTGGTATGACGAAGCAGAGTCTGATGACGAAGACTCTATGAAAGTTTCATACTTGTTTCCACTGGTCGTCAAGACCGACAGTTTGTCAGGGAAAATGCTTCTCGAAGCATCTGATTTGCAACGAAAGAGCCGACACATTGAGATTAAAGTTTATTGGCTCCGAGAGTTGATGGATCGCAAAGTTTTGCTTTTGTCGCACGTTCCAGGAACTTTGAACCCAGCGGATTGTTTTACCAAGTGCTTGCCAACTCAGAAGTTTTTATTTTACAGGAACATGCTTGGATTTGTGAAAGTTGATTTCAGTTTGATTTCGAACATGCTTGGTTTTTGCTTGAAAGTTTGTGACAACAGTTATTCAAAACCAATTTCATGTTTGTCAAACAGGAACTGCGTTTTGTGCGGAGAACGTTTGGTTTCGTTTGTTTTGGAAGAAGAACTGCAAGTTTCAGGAGATCAGACATCATTTCGTCATGTGAAAGCTGTGTTTGCTCAAGAAATCTTGACAAACCCGGACACTTTGCCTCTTGCTGTCGCGCTGATGGCAGAGGAAGAGGACAACAAGTCCATGGTGTCTGGATTGACCCGTGTCGATTACACGACAGGGAGAGCTCGCCAGGATCCAGAGACCGGTGAAGTGATGAGAAGAGATGAAAGGGTCATGGAAGTCACTGAAGCTGCACCAGAAGGAGCAGCTGCCTCAGGTACTCAGGAACAGAGAGAACCAGTGTCAGGCACTCCTGATACAAAGGAAGCAGCTGCGGGTGCGCCAGTTGCAGAAGAATCGAAACCTTCAGGTGGACCGTCTTCTGGATCGAAGCGACCTCAGGTGAAGAAAATGCCCAAGAGGCCTGCAGCCAAGCTCATGCCGAGGCGTTTGAAGGTCACCAAGGTGAAGTTGGAGCCTGGGGCAACTGCCAAGGTACCCGGGAAGAACCGCTTCAAGAACAAGGAGACGAAGAGACGCCAGAAGGCGAAGTGGGAAGAGATTAAGAAGACTGCCAGAGAAGAGCGTGCTCAGCCTGCACCAGCCTTTGAGATTCCAGCCCGTGGAGGAGATGTACCAGTTTGAAGTTTTTTCGACCCTATTTCAGGCAGAAGAGAGACAATGGAAGTCAAGCCAATCAACAGGGAGCAGAAGTTTCGAGCTGTGCAGTCAGGTTTTTCCAGGTATCCTAATGAGACTCGTACTTGCTACCAGTGTGGTGAGAAAGGGCATCTGAGTGCCAACTGCCCGCAGAAGATGAGGAGAGTATCACTCACTGAGGGCGTCATCAAGTACGAGGGGGCAGGGGAGACCCGGCCTCGAGTCAGGCTTCAGGGAAATATGGGGAGCATTCCTCAGGAGACCTCGGAGTTTGACGATGTCCGTCCAGAAGACTCAGCATCTCAGGTGGGCGGACAATACCTGGGAACTATGTCTACGGTTGGAGGAGGTGTCAAGAAGAACTTGCCACCACCACCACCTCCACCTCCGATGGTGGAAGCCCAAAGATCGCCAGGAGCAGACCAGGTGTTCCGCCGCAGACTTCAGCACCTATGCGGCCACCACCAGCACCTACAGCACCAAGACTTCCGGCTAAGTTTTCTCAGGACCCACCTCTGGGAGAAGCGGCCTCCTCGAGCAGAGATGTGAGGAGACCTAAAACTCCACCCAAACACCGCCAAAGAGACCACCAAGCAAGACACCGCCAGTGAAAGGTGCGCCACAGAAGACAAAGGGACAGAGAAGGGACAGAAAGGGACTGAGAAGTCCAAAGCGACTGAGAAGTCCAAGGCGACAGAGCCACCAACAGAGATCCGAGGTTCGGTTGGGAGAGTCGTGGAAGAGGCAGCTAAGGCGCCACCTGCGACTGTGGACCTTGTGACTCCGAGCACAGCTGTGGATGTTGGAACCCCGGTTTCAGACAGTGCGGGACATGGGGATGTCCATCTTACAGTGCCACAGGGTTCTGGAAGATTGTCAGCACTTACAGTGCACCAACCGACGCCAGCGAACTCACAGGCGGCGACGCCTACATCTCCAGCAGGAGATTCCCTTGTGGCTGGAGAAGCACCAGGACAAAGTTCAGCTCACTGGTCGAATGCTCCGGTGATTTCACCGGTACCATCTACACCACCGCCAGCACCGGTGGGAGGCGAGACAGAGGTTTGTGTGGCATGCCAAGGGAGTGGACTGCTGAACTCGCAGGTGAATCTGCGATTGTTCCGACTTATCGGAACGGGGCAGCTCCGTTTGGCGGGGCCGATTGCCCAAGTTGCACCTGCGACCCCGGCTCCGGCCGCACCTACAACACCAGCTCCGGCAGCTGCAAATCCCACTGGACCTGGTAACGGGACCGAAGTCAGTCCAAGCCTCAGTGAAAACTCAGGTAGATCTCGTACTCCAACTCGTTCAGGTGTTTGCAGTGTGACTGAAGATGGAAGTATGACCATGTTTGATTCAGGTGGAAATCTTTTGATTTTGGAGCTTGCTTGTGGTGTTGACTCAGTGATTCAAAATGCTTCTAGGGAGTTTGGATGCAGTTACATTGGAATTCATGCCGGTTTGGAGCTTTCTTCAACTCAACGTCAGGCCTATAAGTTCTTGAAGAACTTTGCTGAGGGATCTTCCGGTAGTGCGGATTCACAGAAACTGATTCAGGTACACATTTCTCTTCCCTGTACTGGGGGTAGCCCTTTGTTGGACTTATCCAAGAAAGACAGGAAACCTGCTCAGGATGCGTATTTCAGGCTTCTTGATCATTGCAAGAGATATGTTTCATATATCAAGGGCATGAGCAATGTGTGTAGTGCTGTGACTCTGGAGCTTCCGAAATCGAACCGTTTTTGGTCAGACGAGAGATTGAAGAAGTTTCTAACTGACCACGACATGCAAAAGTTTGCGGATTGTGCTGCATGTGCCATGGGTTTGGAAACCAGTCAGGGACAGCCTATTGGTAAAGTCTTTCGCATTGCATGTTCGGATCAAGTACTTGCCACAGGTCTTGGAAAGAGATTTCAGTGTAAGTGTACTCAGGACCACGCTCCATTGAATCAGGTCAACTATTCGATGACGGAAAGATACTCATATAAATTTGCCAGATTCTATTGTCGTGCTATTGCACTTCGTTGGATTGATCAACAGGAAGAAACATCGTGATTTTGTTTGTCATTGACTGCAGTTTGCATCAGGTTGCATTTCATGTCAGCAGTTTGACTTCAGGAAAGCACAGTTTTCTTTTTCAGCTGAACCGTTCAGTGGAATTTGCATGTGTGCATGGTTCACAGCGGATTCAGGGACATTCGATTGTCAGGCACAGTTTTCAGTGAAGATTTCACTAAGTGAATTCTCAAAGCTTGTCATCAGGAATCAGATGATGACATCAGTTTAGTTTCAGGAGCCTATCAACTCCGTTGAGAGAGTGCTCGCATCAGGACGCTCACACTCCAGTTGTTTTGTTCTGTTGTGTGTGTGTGTGTTTTCTTTTTCGTGTAGCCCGGGCCGGCCGCGCCGCGTTCGCCAGCCATGGATGAGCTTCTCATTGTGGTGCTATTTTCTGCATTGACTGGAGTGATGATTGGATCTTTGGGGACAGTTGTTATATTCTGGCTTTGTGGAGCACTGGAACGTAAGACAGTTATTGAGAAAGTTAGTCCAGAGTTGAGGGATGCGACAATTCAGGCTGAATATACTCAGGCTACATCGGATGAAACGTCGGACTTCAGACAAATGCACAGAGCTCAGACTTCGTCTTCTTATCATTTGTACATTGGAACTGCGGAGAGGTGTTATCATCTTGATCGCCGTTGTCGTTGTTATCCAGATTGGGACAATGTGAAGAGAGGGCTTACAATTTGTGAAATCTGCCGTATTTCATCTTCGACTTTTGAGATTGGGCAATGTATTTTTGTTTCTGAACAAGGACAGAAGTTTCATTTGACCCGATTTTGTCGTACTTTCAAGAGTCTGCCGTGACTGAATATGCAAGGTGCACTGCATGTTGTACAATGGAACATTCTACACAGGTTTTATTCGGAGATTCAGTACCTCGCCAGCGAAGAACTGCTTCGTCAACTTCTTCTATTGCAGGTATGTCAGAGGACTAGATTTTTCTGGATTGTGATGGGACGCCATGACTTTCTGGATTGTATTGCATTGCATTGACTGCACTACGTATTGGACGAAGACTCCATACTGACCTCTCATCGAAAGGGGGTGTGAAAATCCTACCTGGTATAGCGCTGAGAGATCAGTGACGTTGCACAGTTTTGATTTCACCAAGTATCGTCTGTGGACGAGCTTATTTTGACTTGGAACGATTGTGAATGGACAGATCGTAGTTTGTAGTTTTGATTTGACCGAATATCATCTGTGGAAGATATACTTTTGAATGTTTTTGGATGCTCTATGAAGCATAGATCATTTTATGACACTCAACGAGCACAACCGACACTGCGGTTGCACTCGTCTCGTTTTGTAGTTGAGAGTTGTGATGTTTTTGTAGGAAACCGAACATTATTTGAACAGTTTGGAAACATTTCAACAGTTTTAGAACCGAATGAAAGCTTTTGATCCTCAGTGGATCGCTTTTCGGAATTTCGTCAAGACTGGAATCCAGTTTGCAGTTTAGACAAAAACCCCTCCTTGGTTTTTGTCACCCTTAAACAGTATTTGAACTGAATGGTCAACGATACTCGTTGGCTCAAGCCCGAGCGAGAGAAACAGAGTGTGTGTTGAAGCGTTGCTTGTTGTCTGGAGTGATTTGAGCGAGAGAGCACGGAAAGTTTGACTCACGTTTGTCTATTTGTGGAAAAGCCTTTGTGTAACTTTGATCGCGATAGGTTTTGTTTTGGTTTTCAAGGCACAACTTAGCGGTGCAAAGTTTTACGGTAAATGTTACGTAGGTCCATACAGCTCCAGTTGACAGCTGCGTTGGTGAGGTTAGGAGTGTGCGATAGTCGATATAGGGTGGGACGAGGATGACTAGCTGGCAACTTTTAAAGGGGAGAATTTGCAGTGCGTCTACCTTGGTTAAATAGGGTGTGCTATCTTTACCTTCAACTCGATTGAGTTGAATGTGTCGTCCTACGCAAGGTGAAAGCTTATGATCCGCGGTTGCTTAGATGTAGTCTCTAACCCGCTGTTGCTTTGCTTCTGAAACTCTCCTTGTGCACTGAACACATTCTCAAACTGTCCAAACAAAGTCATGAAGGTGTCAAATGAGTCGAGTTCTGGCACATCCAGGAAAAGGATCCATGGGTATGTTTCCTCAGCATAGGTGTAGGACACTTGTTTGTGTGTTCCGTCGTAGAAAGATTCTTTCAGCAGTCACGAATCGCCTCTTCTGTGGAGAGCTCCTCCAGCGGCTACCGGAGAAGACGATCCAAGAAAGGAGTGGAAAGTCTTAGTCACCTTTTCAGTGACCCCAGTCCCTATGG
Organism: Cladocopium goreaui; assembly: GCA_947184155.2. Classification (NCBI taxonomy): domain Eukaryota; class Dinophyceae; order Suessiales; family Symbiodiniaceae; genus Cladocopium; species Cladocopium goreaui. Next base: position 433,332 of record CAMXCT020004580.1, on the reverse strand, counting down.
AGCACAGCTCGGACCTTAGAGCCGAAAACAAGGTCCTCACTGTGGCCAGACTGTACATTGAGCCCACTCTCCCCGAAGGTTGAGAGTGAACCGGTCGGTGACCCAGTCGTTAGCGATCCCATGTATCCCAGGGGGACACACCTGTCTTGCGACAGGACCCTAACACTGTTAGGGAGGAACCGACGGTCTTGTCCACCGCGAGCTTAGCTACCCAACGATGAATATTGACCGTTAGCCAACGGGTTGCCCCGTTGACCCCTCCTTGAGACAAAAGAGAGCCGAAAGTTAGCATGACTGCATACGCTAGTTCCGCCAGACCAGTGCTATCTTTGGCAACTGGAATTCCCACTGCTGGTCGCAATCCTTTTTCTGTCTTTTGTGGCTGTTTTTGTTTTGGTTGTTTGTTTTGGTTTGTGTGTTCTTTTCGGTTTGGTTTGTTTTGATGGGATTGCTCACTGGACTTTGTATTGGTCCACTACCAGCTCTTTTGAGGCTGCTGACCCAATTGACGGCCTTGCAAGCAAATTACAATTCAGCTTGTCTGCTGCGGTTGAACGTGTGTAACGACCTGGCGAAAGCCATGAAGGCGTTGGACGGAAAAAAAACAGTGCTATCTTTGGCAACGTTGCTCTCATTGTTGCAGGTTCGCTGAACATGCAAACCACAGAACTGTTCAAGACATTTCAGGATGTCATCGTCCCTGAAAGACCTGCAGTGCATTGCAGTATGCACCAGTATGGCTGCTAACTGGCGCAAACAGTGAGTCGGTTCTTGTAGCTAGGGTTGCGCTTTCGCCAACTCTGCACCAGTGTTCTTTCTTGGTTTCATGTTTCGGTGGCTCTCCCGGCGCTCCTGAGTGTGGTAATATGTTGCCGCAGTGCTCAATAGTGAAGGAGATCTTTCTGCCATTCTTGTCAATGAAGTAATGATCTCGTGGAAATGAGACATTCACGCTCCGGGGAACCCAAATGTAATCATTGATGTGTACGAATTGTCATCATCAATAACAGTTCGGAATTCGAATCGGCTAGCTGAGTAGTCTTTCGTGAGTGAATATCCTAATTCAGTCCCGGCAATATCATCTGCTGAGTCCACATAGGAGGTAACTCTACTTCTAGCTATCTGTAATGGAAATAAAGGCATACTCCCAACTGGTGAGTAGTAGACATTCATACGGTACCAATTATTATGCATCGGTTTAACTTGGCCAAGGACTACCTGGGATGGCTGCTGTCTCTGCCCAAAGGGAAGATAAGTCGTTGAACAGTGGAGTAGGCTTCTGAGAACTTCAACATCAACACCTTCAATTCGTAAAACAATTTGGGCTTTCGAGAGGTAAAAATACTTGATCTTAAAGGACATCAGTTCGAGGGCAAGGGACGTCCTTTCGTTGTCATCAAGGTGTCGTGTGGACATGATCGTGAAACTGATTACTTCTCTTCTCCCAGTTTATGCTAACGCCGCCCATAGAGACGCGGGGACTTTTAACCTTTTTTTTGTTTTCCGATGTTTCTTGTGGGTATGGGAATGGGTGGGGTGATGTTAACGTTTGTATTTACTTGCACGCTTTCTGCACACTACGTCGCTCACGTTGCTTGGGTTGGGTATGGAGATGGGTGGGGTGATGTTAACGTTCGTATTAACTTGCACGCTTTCTGCACACTACGTCGATCACGTTGCTTGGGTTGGCTATGGAGATGGGTGGGGTGATGTTAACGTTCGTATTAACTTGCACGCTTTCTGCACACTACGTCGATCACGTTGCTTGGGTTGGGTATGGAGATGGGTGGGGTGATGTTAACGTTCGTATTAACTTGCACGCTTTCTGCACACTACGTCGATCACGTTGCTTGGGTTGGGTATGGAGATGATGGGTGCACGGGTGATGTTAACGTTCGTATTAACTTGCACGCTTTCTGCACACTACTTCGATCACGTTGCTTGGGTTGGGTATGGAGATGGGTGGGGTGATGTTAACGTTCGTATTAACTTGCACGCTTTCTGCACACTACGTCGATCACGTTGCTTGGGTTGGCTATGGAGATGGGTGGGGTGATGTTAACGTTCGTATTAACTTGCACGTTCGTTTCTGCACACTACGTCGATCACGTTGCTTGGGTTGGCTATGGAGATGGGTGGGGTGATGTTAACGTTCGTATTAACTTGCACGCTTTCTGCACACTACGTCGATCACGTTGCTTGGGTTGGCTATGGAGATGGGTGGGGTGATGTTAACGTTCGTATTAACTTGCACGCTTTCTGCACACTATGTCGATCACGTTGCTTGTGTTGGGTATGGGGGTGGGTGGGGTGATGTTAACGTTCGTATTAACTTGTACGCTTTCCGCACAACAGCCAGTGGAATGGAATGACAGAGGGATTTTGAACACTGCTCACATATAATACACACGCATATATATATATTTTTTACATAGATGTATGGATGTATAGATGTATGTTTGTGTATGCATATGTATTAAATAATATATATGTATGCACATTTAATATGTATGTTTACATGTATGTTTATATGTATGTGTATGTGTATGTTTATATGTATGTGTACGTGAACAACAATGGCAAAGACCTTTGGACAGCTGTGCCACATGTCTTGGAGCACATCTGAGAAGGATGAGTTAAAAAGAGCCCGCGTCTTTACGGGCGGCGTTACCTAGTTTATGAAGTCTATGCCAAGCAACACCCTCCTTGATCTGAAATTGAGTGTCCTGTATCACACAAGCTTCTTGAAGTAGGTTGTCAACAGCTTCCCGCACTTTGAGAATCTGGAGGGGGGAAGCTTTGTGGAATTTGACAGTAACGGGGATACTTCCTTTTGACTTATCAGAATTATAGCATCCATTCGCTGAAGAAAGTGCTTCAGTGATACCTGGAAATTGCCCTTGTCTTAAGTCCTTGCCATCCGGTAGCTCATAGGCAATGCGGGATGGTATAATAAACTCATCACTGAGAGCTTCAGGAACTTTCCACACAATAGTTGGTGGAGTACTGTGCGCACTATTCATTTTGATCATATAAAGCACAGTGGGGTACTTCTGATACTTCATTGATTCAGTGATTTGTCTAATTTCACGCACTGTGGGCATATATTTATTGCAAGTATCAAAGACTTTTGCCGAGACTTCAACTGGACTTGTATTGGCATGGCATTCATAAATGAAGATTGATGTTTGCAAATTAGACTGGATATTGCGCATTACACTTTGCGCTGCTCCAAACGAAGGAAAAGCATACGCAGTCGTTTCTGCTTTACCAATCTGTGAATGCAGTTGATCATAAGTCGTAAGTAGTATTCCTTCAGGTGCATCGAGTTGGCTAGGGAAATGTACCATGAGTGTCGCTTGGATTCCAAGCTCTTTGAGACTATCAGCCGCGGCTTGTTGGGCTTGAATGTGTTCCGACATTGTCTGTTCAAGTTGAGGTAGAGTGACCTGACCAAACACGACCAATCTGCGGTCGCGAATGGACAGATTTGTATGTATGGAAAGGTATGGAGCGTGAGATTAGCTGGATGTTAAGGTTCTCGGTGACTCCTGACCAATCCAAACCCGATCAATCTGCGATCGTGAAGGGAAAGGAGGACTGAGGCCCTGACACAAGACGAACAAATAAAGATAAATATGGCGTGGAGAGTATCTGAGGCTCCGACGTAGACTGAAATTAAACAAGGGGGGAAGAAGGGAAAGGGGTCCGGTATGCAGTGGAGGAGATAATGTGAACCTGTCCAATTAGCGGACAGTAAAACAGATGGTACAGCCAAAAAGGTACCTGTTGACTCAAGTGCAAATTCGCTGAATGCAAGAGTTAAAAGGGGTACAGGTGTACCAGTCCAATCTGCGGACAGACACACAAGTACCGTAAAGATAGCGTTGTACCTTAGTCAAGGTTGAAGTAAGTTGGGGTGTTTTCAGTATGCCAATCCAATCTGCGGAAAGACACACGAAATTCAAATCACCCTGAACAGGAAACAACAAACAAACAAACAGAACCGAATCAGGAGAAATCAAGAGTAAAGACAAGTGCACCTGCCCAATCTGCGGAGAGACACACAAGTACTATTGGGTAGAGAACTTAAAAGCAAGACAAGCCTCACCTTAAGTCTCTTTCACAAACTAAGCACACAAAAAACTGAGTCCTTTCGCCAGGGGGATTCGAGCACAGCACCCTTGAAACCCCCCAGAGCCAAGAGCACCCCTACTACCCGATACGCTAAACCTGCAGCTGGCACTCACCCCCACTACTTGTGAGTGTGGCTACCAACTGTTTGAACCGAAAGGGGCTTGAGCCAAGGTGGCTTGAGCCAAAGGCTACGGATTGTAGTGGAATTTGAGCGACGTCGGTTTTGAGAAGGTTGTCCGGACCCAGAATTGGGTCCGTCGGAGGAAGCTGTTCTGTAGATGCTTTTGTTTCTTGTTGGGGCAAGCGGGGTGCATATCGGTTGCTGCTTGAACCCAGTTGAAGGTAGCTTTTTATTATTTCGTTTCGTCTGGTGGCATCAGCCTTTTGCAGCCTTAGGTGATTGCTTGAAGCGTTTCTTGATGTTGCGGAGTTTGTGGGTTTTCGCGCAGGTGTCTTGGGATGAAAGCCAAAGGGTTTCATACTTTCTGCACACTATTTTACCGCTTCTCTCACTGTCAGGACCGAGCCTTAGAGCGAGATCGGCCGCAACAGAGGAAAAAAAAGGTGGCCGGCTTCCATTTGAATGATTGTATTGCTGAGATCCGGGAGTAAGCTAAACAATTGGTTTTTAAAATTAATTTCTTTTATAAAAAACTATGATTTTTTTATGAAAAAATATAATTTTTTATGATGAAATTTATGATTTGTTTTTTTTGCCTGAAAACAGTTTATGATTTTTTATGATTTTTTCTTTTTTTTTTAATGATTTTTTCGTTTTTTTTAAATATTTTTTTAATGATTTTTTTTAAATGATTTTTTTTATGTTTTTTTTTGATTTTTTGAAAATGATTTTTTTTTCTGAAAATTTATGATTTTTTTTATGAAAAAATGTTTTTTTTTTAACGGTTTGTTTTATGTTTTTTTTTATGATTTTTTAAAATGTTTTTTGTGTTTTATGAAACACTATGTTTTTTTATGATTTTTTTGATTTTTTTTATGATTTTTTTATGATTATTTAATTTTTTTTGTATTTTATGAAAAAACATGTTTTTTTTTATGAGAAATATATATGATTGTACTTATGATTTTGAAACAATGGTTTTTGTGTTTTATGAAATGTGACAATTTCTATGTTTTTTTATTTAATTTATTTTGTTTTTTCATGATTGTGATGATTTTTATGTCTTTTTCTTTTTTATGATGTTGTGTTTGATTTTTTATTTTTTTGTTTTTCTTTTCTAAATAACTGACTGGAGAACATTGAGCGAACAATAACTTTGCATGTTTTTTTATTATTTCAAACACATGGAGAACAGCAAACAAACAACAACGTTTTTTTATTTCACACACATGGAGAACATTGAACAAACATTGACTTTGCATTTATTTATTTATTTAAATTTATTTTGGCGTTGGCTTTAGGATTGGTGGTTTTTTGACCACTGGTGAGCGAAAAACGAATTGAACAGCAAATTTTGCAGATATCTCAAACTGCACCAACTGCTGCATGATGGCAGGCAGTGAGGTGTCAGTGATGACTTACGAACAAAAAAACAAATTATGTGGTGTGTGTGTGTGTGGGGGGGGGGGGCAGGGCGATGCCAATGTTGGGGCTAGTTGGTCAACGAACAGTGTCACAATTTTTTCCGGGGCTAGTGGCCAGCAAGTAACTTGCATCCAGTTGCTAGCAACAAATAACTAGCAACTAGCAACTAACGACAACCAGTGACTAGCTGCGAGTAGCTTAGCTAGCAAGCAGCTAGCTAGCAACAAGCAACAACTGGCAGCTAGCAACTAACAGCTAGTTAGCAGCAGTAAACTTGATTTTTTTTTGCTATGACAAAATTTGTTGAGCAACTATTTGCTGTAAGGAGGCAACTGACTAAACCTATGCTGTGTGATGAAAAACCTGGGAAGGAAACATGTTTAGGCCAAACAGGGAAAGTCAGTATTGAAACACTTCACTACCTTCACTACCTTTAGGGTTCCAAGATTTCAGGCCAGCAGCAAGGATCCAAAACCCTAAACCCTAAACCCTAAACTCTAAGGAGCTCCGGGGGCAGGGTGACACCCTGTAGATGGGCGCTTAAGGGGTCATAAAAATTCATAAAAAAATCATAAAAAAATCATAAAAAAATCATAAAAAATCATAAAAAAATCATAAAAATCATAAAAAAATCATTAAAAAAACATAAAAAATCATAAAAAAATCATAAAACTAAATACATATGTTTTTTTTTATGATCAATTTTATGATTTGTGTGATTTTTATGATTTTTTTATGATTTTTTTTTATGATTTTTTATGATTTTTTTTTAACGATTTTTTTTTATGATTTTTATTTTTTTTATGATTTTTTTAATGATTTTTTAAAATGATTTTTAATGTTTTTTTTTATGATTTTTTTATGGATTGGTTCAGGAAAGCAACGTCCCAGGCTCCAGGCTTGAGGCTCTAGAATCTCCGACCTGAGGCCTTAGGCTCCAGGCTCGAGGCTCTAGAATCTCCGGCCTGAGGCCTTAGGCTCCAGGCTCGAGGCTCTAGAATCTCGGACCTGAGGCCTTAAGTTCCAGGCTTGAGGCTTTAGAATCTCGGACCTGACGCCTTAGAGAATCTCGGACCTGACGCCTTAGGCTCCAGGCTTGAGGCTCTAGAATCTCCGACCTGAGGCCTTAGGCTCCAGGCTCGAGGCTCTAGAATCTCCGACCTGAGGCCTTAGGCTCCAGGCTCGAGGCTCTAGAATCTCGGACCTGAGGCCTTAAGTTCCAGGCTTGAGGCTCTAGAATCTCGGACCTGAGGCCTTAGAGAATCTCGGACCTGACGCCTTAGGCTCCAGGCTTGAGGCTCTAGAATCTCGGACCTGAGGCCTTAGGCTCAGGCTTGAGGCTCTAGAATCTCGGATCTGGGGCCTTAAGTTCCAGGCTTGAGGCCCTAGGCTTTAGGCCTCAGGCTTGAGACCTTTGTGACTTAGCGGGCAGCTGGCATTAAAGAAGTGAATACCGAGAAAAGAAACTAGCCTTAGGATAGGTCACAAATTTTGAACTGATGATGCACCTTGCCCAGCACAAAGCTGGACCCATGAACAAAACTCTGAACTGTTTTTTTAGGAACATGATGGCGTTTGGTTTCTATGGATTTGACATCAAACAAAATTTCTTACCACAGGCCTTTGGGCCTAGAACCATTATTGGCCAAATCCTGGCGACGTTAAAGATAAAAATAAACACATGAACAATTAAAAAAACATTAACAAAGACAAAAAACAACATTGAAAAAAATCATTCAAAAACATTACAAAACACAAATCATGAACAACGTACAAAATCAAAAAAAAACAAAAATCATACAATTCATAAAAATCATAAAGTGCGTACTTTGAAACACAGCACTCATGCATTCCATCATGGTTGTGACTAAGAGGAACTCTTTGCACTTTGGACCATGAGTTAGTTCAGTCTCACGTGTGGAGATTCAATCATGTCGATAGTCGAACCGACTAGCCCCTTTGGTTGGAAAAGCTTCGCATGGTAGCGGAGCACTGGTGACCCCAGTGACTCCTTTGAGCCCACGCTCTAAGTGTCCCTTTTGCTGCTGAAGCCATCTTGGGGACAGCTTGGACAAGACTTCCAACTAGTGTTGCATTGCTTGGTGATTTACGTGTACTTTCCTGACAAGGGTGCCACAGATTGCTTTGCATTTGCACGTGCTTGGAGAACATCCTCTACATACTGCTGGCAGCTCTTGGTGAACCAGCCCTATCCCGATTAGCATTGTGCTTGGTGAACTTGCTCTTCATAATTTTCTGTCTGCATTGAGCTCTACATATCTGGTTGCATTGCTGATTGCATAGCGCTTGGTGAAGGAGCCCTTTAAGCTGACTGGTGGAACATTTTCGATTCCTAGCATCTACGCATACTGCTGTGAGGCTATTTGCATTGCTTGGTTTTGGAGTGAAGTTTCTTTGAGAAGAGATTGAAGAGATGACGACGATAGACCCAGCGACGTTGCAGAATCTTCTGCAGCAAGTAACAGAAGCTGCTAAGGCTGCAGCTGATGCGTCAAAGAGGTCCAGTAGCTCTTCGACCTCTACTGCTACTGGAGTTGATTGGAGCAAATTGCTCACCAAGCCTGGCAACTTCGACCATAAGTCGATGGATGAGGAGATCAAGCACTTCAGAGACTGGAGCTGGCAACTGGTGCAGTATGTTGGAGCCATAGACTCTGGCTATACCAAGGAGATGGAGGATCTTGCAGCAGACCCCACAAAGCCTATGGATATGTCTACAGCTAGCGCAGCAACGAGGGAGCGCTCTTCCAAGCTATATGGTCTTCTAGCTGGACTCCTGAAGAACCGTGCCCTGCAAACCCTGAAGTCTGTTGGCAATGGAGATGGATATGAAGGTTGGAGGCAGTTACTTTTGAGTTTGAGGCCCACATCCAAAAACCGTGGATTGGCAATCATGTCTGCGGTGATGTCTTGGAGCAGCTTTCAGATGGGAGCAGCCCTGCAACCTCAGTTGCTCAAGCTCGAGGAGGCCTTTGACGAGGCCAAACGGGCCGGTGTAGCAATTCAGGAGGAGGTGAAGGTGGCCGTGGTTTTGCGTTGCTTGTCTGGAGCCCTACGCACTCATGTCAGTTTGCAGCTTTCAGAAGGGATGACCTACATGGAGCTCAGAGAGTGCTTGGTGAAATGGGACAGAGCTCAACAACGCTGGTCGCACCTTGTCTCAACAGATGACAGTGCAATGGAGGTTGACAGAATTGAGAAAGGTAAAGGAAAGAAGGGCACCAAAGATGGAAAAGGTAAGAACTCTTCCAAAGGCAAGTCCAACAGCGGCTACAACAAGTCCAAGGGCAAGGGCAACTCTCAGAACTCTAGCAAGGGCAAGGGTAAGAAGTCTGATGGAAAGGGCAAAGGCTATTCCAATTCTTCTTGGAATTCATGGTCCTCAGACAATAAGGGGAAGGGCAAGCAGTCTGCCAACACCGAGGCCAGATGCTGGAAGTGTGATGGCAAAGGACACTATGCAAGAGATTGCAAAGTACGTGCTGTTCAAGAGGAGCATGTGCAGCCTGAAGCTTCCCCTCAGTCAACTGTGACCAGAACTCCATCAGCCTCAACTCCTTCAACACCTGCCCAAGGAGTTCAATTTCGAGTTGCGCGCATCATGCAGGATGATACCAGCCATGTCAGAGCAGATGTTCCAGTGTTTGACATGCGGGAGCAATATAGCAGTGAGGAGAGTGCCATCAGGGTCGTGAAGTTCTACATTGGAGAGGAGGATGAAGAGTTTGATGAGATACGTGTTATGATTGAAGAAGTTCCCCCTCACAATGACTCCAACGACCTGACGTCGATCTTGATTGACTCTGGAGCTGATACTGCAGTCTTTCCTTCAAATTGGATGCATGCAGGAACTACAGCTGGCTCTCAGGCACGACGTCTTCAAGATGCTCAAGGAAATTTGATCCCTACAAGGGGACGCAGAGACGTAGAAATATTTCTGCCTGACTTGCATGGAAACAGAGTTTGCCTTCGAGAAAGGGTGACAATTTCTGATGCAGTCACCCAACCCATTCTTTGCTATGGACGCCTCATGCAGCAAGGATGTGACCTCAACGCAGCAGACCAGACACTGCGCCATGCTGGCCATGGAATCTCAATTCCCTTGGAGATGCAGAACTGTTCCTTGGCAGTACAAGGATCCATCAGGATGATTTCAGAACGACCACACCATGTGCGCCTGATGAAAGCCATGCTTGATGAGCGCCTTACAGATTTGCCCCATGGTTGGAGCAGACGACATGGTCTTCTCATTGGATTCCACATGAGCAAAAACTTTATCAATCCTTTGATGTATGACCCCAACCTTGTGGAGCACTACAGAACCACGCTCATTCAGTTTGAAGATGGCCATTGGGAGTTGATTGAGATATGTGAGCGCATCAGTGGCTTGGTCTTTGAGGACAACGAGTTTGAAGATGGTGGGATGAGGAATGTGATCACTATTTGCACCAGTGACTACACCCCACCTGAAGATATGGGCTTTACTTTGGAAGGTGAATTGGACTTTGAAGCTGGACGCCAAGATGAGATGCAAGAAGCTGAGATGGAGGTTCCTATTGCCCCTGACGAAGATGCGGTGGTTGAAAGTGCAGCTGTTCAACATCAACCTGATGCTCAAGAGAGCGCTGAGCCCATGGACCAGATTGTGATAGAAGGTTTTGATCCTGAAGGGATTGTTGTGAACGGAGTGGAGCTGAACAGTGAGAGCTCATTGAAAGCTTTGAGACAAGCCTGCAGTTTCCACAACATATCTACGTCTGGTTCCAGGGTGAAGTGCTACAAGCGCCTTGTGAACTACATGAAGGCCCAAGAACTTGAAGCTGCACGAGAAGCTGCGTCTATGTCAGAGAAGATGCACTATAGAGATCCTCTTATGCAGGTTGAGCCCAAGAAACCTTCAGATGCAGAGGTGGCCAAACACAATCTGACCCACATCCCTTGTCAGAACTGGTGTCCACATTGCGTGGCTTTTCGAAGTCGTCCAGATCGTCATGAACGTAACGACCTGGCAAAAGATGCTCAGTTTCCCACTATCTCCTTTGACTTTTGCTTTACAAAGGCTGTTGGAGATGGAGAAGATGACAAAACAGCAGCCTCAGCAATGTGGATGATCATGTGTGACAACATGACAGGGTATGTGGGATGCGTTCCATTGAGAAGCAAGAATCAGGTGAAGCTTGCAGTTTGCGAGCTGATGGCCTTCACCCAGAATGCTGGTCATCATGCAGTCACATATCTATGTGACAATGAACCCAGTGTGCGTTCCATCCTCAGAGCCCTCATCAACGCTCGCCACTCTCTTGGACTTCCAACGAGGATTCAGACCAGCAAGGTTGGAGATCATAGCAATGCTTTAGCAGAAAACAGTGTTGCCAGAATCAGACAGTTGGCAGGTTCCTACATGGATCAGCTCCACACTCACCTCAACATGCACATTGGCACCACCAATGGACTATGGTCTTGGGCTGCAAGACATGCGGCATGGACGTTGTCACGATACAAAGCTGTAAGAGGTGCAACACCCTATGAGCTGGTCTATGGAAAGCCCTATGTTGGAACCTTGCTTCAATTTGCAGAACCTTGCTTTGCGTACGTGGCGACTGCGGCCAAGGGCATGAAGAAGTGGATCAAGGGTATCTTTCTTGGCAAGACTGAGGGTCAAGATGCTTTCATCGTCTATGATGGCAGCAAAGTGCTTCTGACGAGATCAACAAGGAGGATTTCACAGTCCTGGGGCTTGAGCTTGGCCTACTACAAGGACTTTTCATGTCCAACCTATGACTTCCAGACTGGCTTTGGGGCACGCATTGTCCCCACGAAGCGTGAAGCGCTTGCACTTCCTGCTTCAGATGCCTGGATTCCTCTTGAAGCAATTGCTGCAAAGGCCAAAGACCCTGACGCTGAGGCCGTGATCAAAAAGGCGATAGAAGAAAGCCGTGAGGAGAAAGAGCTTGAGATGATGGGCAAGTTTGACAAACGAGATCATGTGGTGATGGCTGAAGATGATGTTGAAGCTACACCACAAGCACCAGTGGAGGAAACCCCTCTTGCTCCTATGGCGATTGCTGTGCCATCAAACCCTGAAGGAGCTGGTGCTGAACCTTCTTTAGTGCCACAGATGAGCCCCCCATCTCAACAACCAGAACCTCATTCATTGCCACAGAGGAGCCCCCAACTTCCACAACAGCGCTTTTCAGCCCTTCCACTTTTGGGTGCAGCTAGCGCATCTTCCAGCGCTACACCAGATGAGCCACGTTCACCACCAACGAGGCGTGGATCCACAGACGAGGGCGGCTTGCCAAAGAAAGCCAGAACGCTTCCAGTGAAGAAACCCAGAGTTGAGAGAATTGCAGAGGAGATGGAATCCAAGATCAGAACCATAAAACTTGGAGATGAGGAACTGTTCACCATGGATGAGCCTGAAGTCAATCCAGAGGACTTTGTTGAGGAGGAGCTTTCTTTTGACGAGGACGCAGATGTTGAAGAGATCCCAGCATGTTTGTGGCGCGATGGAACCCAAGATGAGAAGCCACAAGAACCTGGGAAAGAAGTTGATGAAGTGGCAGCTGAAGTAGAGCTGAAGCGTTTGATGAGCCTCAATGTCTTGCGGGATGCTCAGCCTTCAGATGATAGCATCCAAAGGACTTTGACAACACGCTTTGTCTATGATTGGAGATGGAAGCCAACTGGCAAAGCAGAAGGTGGACAAGATCCCCAGTTCAAATGGCTGCGTAGAGCACGCCTGGTTGCAAGGGAATATGCCTTTGCAGAAGGGAAGAGGGACGATGTCTTCAGCCCAGCTTCGAGCAGTCACCTTCTCAGGTTGCTTCCAGCTCTATACCTTTGCAAGACAGCTTTGGATGACTTCCCAGGAGATGATCCCTACGTTTTGGGGAGCTTGGACATCAAAGACGCCTTCCTTCAAGTAGATCAACGTGAACCACTGCGATTGAAAATGCCATCAGGCGACCGCATAGTGATGAAGAACTTACCTGGCCAGAGAGCTGGTGCCAAGGATTGGTTTGATCACATCAGCAGATTCCTTTGCGCCAAGGCCGAGGTCACTCAATGCTGCTTGAACCCTTGTTTGATGCGCGGCGAAAACATTGCAGTTTTGGTGCACGTTGATGATGTGATGCTGCTTGGAAAACGCAACTATGTTGAGAATGTCTTCCTGCCCCTGCTGAAGTCCCAGTTTGACCTCAGCTGCTCTTTGATCAAGGACGTGGGAGATGAGTTTACGTTTTTGAAGAGGACATACAGGCTGACCTCACATGGCCTGATCATTTCCCCTGGCAACTATGTGCCAAAGATGCTAGAGATCTTTGAAGAGAACTATGGCAAGGTGAAGATCAGCAAGGTCCCAATAGACCCCAACATGCTGGTGGAGGACAAGTCAGATGAGCTCAATGCCTATGACAGTGGCATCTACCGGTCTTGGGTAGGCATGGGACTTTACCTTGCGCAAGAACGATATGATATCGCCTATGCCATCAAGGAGCTCTCTAGCAAAATGGCAAAGCCAACGAAATCCTCAATGTGTGGCCTACGCAAACTTTTGGGCTACTTGCGGCAGACGAGTTGGTATGCTGTGCTTCTACCAACACCTGAGCCTGGCCGTGGAAAGATCGCCCATGTGGACAAGCACTTCATTCTCGAGTCATACAGCGACAGTGATTGGAGTGGGCACCAGGCCCATAGGAGATCAACTTCCTCAGCAATCCACTATGTGAACTCCTGCCCAGTGTTTGCTTCAGCGCGCACCCAGCGCGTAGTTTCATTGAGCAGTTGTGAAGCAGAATTGCATGCACTAGTGAGTGCAGCAGCAGACGGCAAGTACATAGCAGGATGTCTCTCCTTTCTTGCCGGCTGTGAGGTGGAACATCATGGCTATGTTGACAACGCCTCAGCTAAGTCCCTGGCCAACAAGCGTGGAGTTGGAAAGATGCGCCATTTAGCGGGAAAGTTGCTTTGGGTGCAAAATTGCACGGCAGATGGTTCTTTGAAAATTTCCCAGATAGGAACTCTTTTCAATGCAGCTGATTTAGCAACCAAACCTCTTAGCATTGCTCGCATGCGTGCCCTGATGTTTCTTTGCAACATCGTGAATCTGGAGCATGGCTTCGAGATGGTCGGTGAAGATGAGTTCGAGACTCTGGTGAAGCGAGATCAGTTTGGAAAGAATGTGACAAAGATGGCCAAGATGCTCTTTCGAATTGGCTTCGCAATGGAGATGTTTACTGGAGCAGATGGTTTTTCTATCGATGATGGTATGTGCGCCATAGATGAGGCTCCAGCAACTACATCACTGAGTTTGTGGACACCATCGGGCTTTGCACTGGCATTTGCAGTTCTCGCAATCATTGCGGTGTTTGGCTGGATGGGATGGATGATCTACAGACTGCAGAAGAAGCTGAACTTGGTGGAGATCAAGGTCAACGCGGTTTCTGGATTCAATTTTTCAAAAATGGAATCTGAACGCATGGAGCTGCTTGGTGACCATGCTGACCTGAAGAATGCCGTGGAGAGGGTCCAGATCTTCTCAGAAAATCTATGGGGTAGTCTTGTTGAAGTTGGTGGCTATATGGCTGACCATGAGACAGCGCTATCAGATGAGCGGCGTGGAGAGTTGGAACAGAAGGAGGCCGAGAATCAGGAGATCGCAATGCAGGATGATTCTTCTGATGAGAGATTGCTGTCAATGCAGCGTTCCATCATGAGGATGCACAGGCGCTTCTTCGAGATGAGCAAGCTCTACACGCACCTATGGATGGGGCTTGTGCGCCTTGGTGGATTCATTGGCAGCAACACCATAACTGGTGAAGCACATTCCGATCTTGTTGACCGCAACAATGAGATCATGGAGGAATGGCAAAGGCAGGGCCATTCAAACCTTCTTGGCCGCCGCCGCCATGTTACACCACCTGGCGGTACTCCAAGGATTGCAGCTGTTGAAGAAAGAACTGAAGGAGATGAATCAGAGACGATGGAGCATCCAGATGACTTCATCGATGAAGACGACACAGCCTATGGAGCACCACCGAGTGAAACAGAGCCTGAACCCCATGGAGCATCAGATGAACCTATGGAAACATCTATGGCTGAGATGGAGCCTGATGATGAGGCAGAGCATAGCGAAATCAGTGAGCAGATCGAGCTGGCGAACAGAATGGAAACTTTGCGCAGAGAGCTTGAACAGCGAATGCAAGATGCTAGTTTGGTAGGTGACGAATTGGAAGCCAATAGTCTCCGTTTGCAATTGGCTAACGTTGAGAATCTCCAATATGGCCTACCACGTCCAACCATTTAGGCACATCATGGCACATCCAAAGGGATTTTTGTGCCAACTTTCAATTCATGTCATGTTTCAAGTGCAGTGACCTGAGCGATGACCTTTGCTCATGCCACTGAGGAGGAGTGCGTACTTTGAAACACAGCACTCATGCATTCCATCATGGTTGTGACTAAGAGGAACTCTTTGCACTTTGGACCATGAGTTAGTTCAGTCTCACGTGTGGAGATTCAATCATGTCGATAGTCGAACCGACTAGCCCCTTTGGTTGGAAAAGCTTCGCATAAAGCAATCATAACAAATCATTAAAAAATCACAAAAATCCGTATAAAAAACACCAAAAAAATCAAAACATATTAAAGCACATTAAAAAAATAAGATAAAAATTAGAAAAACATAAGAAAATCATTAGATTCTTCAAAATATAAAAACCCATAAAAAACTTTTTTAAAAAACCATAAAAAAAATCATAAAAATCATATTTTTCATAAAAAATCATAAATTTTCATAAAAATATCATAAAATTTCATTTAAAAAATCATTTTCAAAGAATCATAAAAAAATCATAAAAAACACATAAAAACAAGTGAAAAAAACAAAAATCATAAAAAAATCATAAACAAAATCATAAAACAATCATTAAAAAATAAAAAAAATCATAAAAATTTTAAAAAACATAAAGCATCATATCCATTTTTCACCATTTTTTTCAAATCATATCCTAAAAATCATAAATATTCATAAAAAATCATAAAAGAAAATAATCAATAAAACAATTGTTTAGCTAATGTTTTGGATCTCAATTGTATTGAATACTTTACTGCCCCTCTAGACTCCTACCAAAGTTTTCAGCCCAGAAAGAACATGAATTATGATCTTTTCAGTCAATCCCGTTATTAATTAATAGTATTAATTTAAAACGGGATGGAGTAAGAATCTGCTTACGGAAAGATGTGGGAAGGTGAAGTATTGAAGGCTCTCTTACTCCGCCATCGTTTCGATATCGTGTCAATTACATTGGGTATTGAGAACCTTGTGAGACTCAGTTTGACGATGGCGTTGCAAAAATTGAGATTTCTGAAGAAGATCAGAAAAGGCGTGGTTTCTTTGATGACGGAGCTGGACCGCCTGAAGTGACAGAAGCAGAATTGGCTTGGCTTGACCAGAACGCCATGCAATTGACAGACTCAGGCAGCTGGAGATCATTGATGATGTCAGCGACAATTTGAACGTAGATGCATGCATGAAGCTGGACACGCGTTTGGTGAGAGATTGGAGGTTCAGATCAGAAAGATGGCAGAGAAGGGCCAGATTGGTAGCACGTGAATTTCGAGATGGAGATGCCAGTAGCAGCGATACTTTCAGTCCAACGACACCTTTAGCTGTCGTCAAGATGCTGATTGTATTGAGTTTGCTACATGATTGGCAGTGGCATCAATCGATGTTGGTGATGCTTTTTACAAGTTCCTCAAACATCAACTGTGCTGATCGAGATCCCACTTTGGGCTATGCATGCCAGGTGAATTTGGAGGTTGCAAGTGTTTTTGGATTCTTCGAAAATGCCTACCAGGACAACGTGTTGCAGCCTCTGAATGGAACAAGTTCTTCATTGATGTTTGCACGAGACCAAGGCACAATCTTCAAACACAAAACCGAGAAAGCTTTCAGCGCATATTGATGATTTGTTGGTTGTTGGTTCGAAAGCCTACATCAAGGACTTCTACAAGAAACTTTCCCAGGAATTGAAGCTGAAGATTGAAGGACCTCTACAACCTGGAGATGAAGGAAGTATCTTTTATCTCAAACGTGAACTGCAATTCAATGAGGGTGGCATTGATGTGCCCCCAAGTTCAAAGTACATTGCGAAGTTGGCTGAATTGTTGAAGGTGAGTGATAGACGAGGTCGAGCAGTACCCCATCATGGATGTTTGCAGATCTATGACCCTGAATCCATTTCACAGGGTGAATACCTCGATGCTGAAAATGCCAAACTTTTCAGATCGGCACTTGGGATTTGTTTTTATGTGACTCAGGAGAGATGCGATATTCAACATCCAGTTCGAATCTTGGCGACCTACATGGCCAAACCGACTCAACTGGCAATGAATGGACTCAAGAAACTGACAAGCTATCTTATCCAGACCAAAGACATGAGGGTTGCATTACCCGAAGGTTGAGATGCATCAAACTACGGTTGGTGGCCAGGAGAGAAGAGATTCCAAACCATACATGTTAGAGCTGTATAGTGACTCCGATTGGGCATCATGCAAGGTAAGCAGAAGGAGCACAAGTTCAGGAAATCTTGCCTGGTACACAGCCATTCACGATCTCAGACTTCGGTTTACCTGAGTTCAATGGAAGCTATGAGCTTGCTGACGGAAGCAATCTACTTGAAGCAGGTTTTGCGATTTTTTGTCAATGACTTTGGTGGCCTCGGTGACCAGGAGAAGGTGATGATGAGACTGAGATTGGACTCTACGAGTGCTCAAGCGTTCTTTTCTCGTTTGGGTCCTGGAAAAGCCGCCAAACATCTTTCAACCCGACTTCTTTGGACGCAACAAGCCATGAGAAAACAATGGTTCTATGTGGATCGTAAATCGACCAAGGAGAACCCAGCTGACTTGAACACGAAAGCGCTATCGAAGGAAAGGCGCGAGTTCTTGATGAAGAGAAGTGGATTGAAAAACCAACATTTTGAGGAGAACGATGATGTGGTCTGCAGTGGAAAGAAGAAGCAGCTAGTGAAACTTTTGGTCAACATGATCGTGGCGAGCAATTTGCAAGGATGTGAAGAAGCTCAAGCTGGCGTTAGAACTACGTCATGGATTTTGACATGGGCATTTGTGGTGATCATTTTTCTTTTGGTTTTGGTGATGAGACTTTTTCTCAAGCTGACGAGCAAGATGGAAGAGCTGGAGAGGTGCAAGTTTGCTCTGAAGACAGTGAAAGAGGCAATGATAATGAACGAGGAAGATGATCCTTTGTGCAGTGAAGGTGGTTTTTTTCGACAAAGAGGAGAAGACATGGAAGCAGAAGAAGAAGAAGAAGACGAAGAAGAAGAAAAAGAAGAAAAAGAAGAAGAAGAAGAAGAAGAAGAAAAAAAGAAAAAACATAAGAAGAAAAAAAATAAGAAGAAAAAGAAGAAGAAGAAGCAGAAGAAGAAGAAGAAGAAGAAAAAGAAAAAACAACATGCTTTTGATGAGGATGTGACGATGTCAGATACCGAACTGATGAGCGGATGTATCATCCGTCATCGCGTTGTTCGGGAAGAAGCACTGCATACAGCAGCCAATGGTGATGGAGATGAACATGGAGCAGATTATGCTGATTCAGATGAGAGTTTTGTAGAAGAAGAAAGTCCGAGAAGTCGCTATCAGCGATATCTACAATCAACACTGGAGGAAGTCAGTGATCCTGACGATTGGTGTGACATTCACTATGGACATGCAACTCAAGATAGTCCAGTTCATGGAGAAGGAGAAGATGAATCTGGAGCTATTTCACCAAGATCCATATCGCGTGGTTCAGAAAGGAATGAAGAGCCACAACCCAAATCTATGCCTATACCTTTAGCAAAACAAGGTGCACGTCGTAATGCTATGGATACTGCAATGGATATGGCAGAAACAATTTCAAACAGGGGTGGGCCCTCGTGTTCATCAGCAGATCCGGAAATTGCTGAATGCACAAATACAGACTATTTCCTCAGCAGTGTTCCTATGGCGAGTTTCTAGTGTATTTCTCCGGTACCACGTGAACCTGTGGCACTGGATGATTACAGACGGAATCTTTTGATGCAGGGGATTGGACCAGAAAATCTTGTGGTTCACAATTGTCGCAATCTTTCACAAAGAATCCCTCTAGAAACAGATCAAAGTCTACGACAACGGCAACTACGACTTTTACGGAATCTTCAAAATTTGCTTATCAAATTTCAATTAGAAGCAGGTGAGCAAGTTCGTGCTTGGGTCAATGATGACGGAAGCGTTGATTTCTTTGAAGAGGCAGACACAGATGCTGGTAGTTCGCTACACGAAGAAGGCGAAGAAAATGAAAAAACAAATGATGATTTCCAACCTGGTGGAAACATAGATAGAGACAGAGATGGAAGACCCGATGGCGATGGTGGAGATCGAGAAGGACCAGCGCGTGGTAGCAGATCTTCGAGCGCTACGTTGCTGGCTGAGTTAGGAATTTAGGATGTAGCACAGAGGCACCAAGAAAGAAAACAACATGGACTTAAAGCAGTCCTGCGGTGCCAATAGAGTTGAAACAAACAATGCTGTCAAACATGTAAAGGTCAAAGTGTGCAAAACGCAAACTTTGAAGGAGGGGTGTCAAACTTTAGTACATATAGTTGCACCCATGACAGCATGTAGCATATGTGATTCATGCCGCATACAGTGGCTCAAGTAACTCAATAAGCAAGGACAAAAGGGGTTTCTCCGACTCTTGACATATATATATAATATTTTTTTCAAACACCGGTAACAGGCCCCCAACAGTGTGGGGTATAGCAAAAACCAATGTAAGATATAGAAACAACAGTAGCTACGGAAACAGTACTAAATCAGGTTAAACATTCTTGGAACATATTGGAACTGCAGCAGCAGGATTTTGTTTTGTCAAAAATATGGCCATGTGTGAGGTATACCCCATTTTCAATTGCGCCCATGTGGCTAGAGTTTATGTTTGTTGTGGCTACCCACCTTATGCATGACATGAAAACTGCCTGCCCTGCCGCGGCTACAGCTTTGGTGGCGTTTGAGTCATCGCCTTGGTGTGTTCGACACCGTTGTTGGTGGATGATTAGTTGGGGGGTTGCACTACCCTTCAAAAACATTGGGGAATATCGTAATCCACAAACTGGGAATCCTTATTCACCAAAATTTCAGACGAAAACATATTGGAGTCGACTTGGATGTTTTTGCAATTACCCCATGGGAAAATTAAAGGGTAACTACGAATACCAACAAAACACCACGAGTCCGGCGCACCAGGAAATTACCACAACCACCATGGATAACCATGATATCATGACAGGCTGGGGGGTCGCTTTCAAATCAGGACCAAGCACCAAACATATCCAGAAACCATATCAAATTAGTGCTGACCACAAACAAATTTTGACGCATCACCGACGAATGCAGATTGGTGCACATCGCATCAGCACGTCTTCAAGCAGCAAACGCAACAAAACACGCATCAACCACAGATTACCGTAACATTTTCCATTAATATCATGAGTTGCTAGCATGCCATGTTGGTTTTGCCATGGTCATCTTGCTCAACAAAGCGAACGGCAAATTTCGCACCTTGCCAAAGTGTTTATGAACTTCACGCGTTACTCATATGTTGATTTTGTGGGTTTGACTGCGTAGGGCACAGGCACAAGTGAGTGTGCAGTTGTGCAATCAAATTTGATTCTTGTGACGCGCGTGTAGGCTGTGGCAACGAAATGTGGTGTGTCTACTAGGGGGGTATACCGATACTTATGAAATGTCAATATCGTAGGAAAAATGATTATACACCATGGGATTTAGAGTTTTCACCAAATTTTCAGCCAAACCCACATTGTAAATTTTCACTCTGGAAGCGTTGTGAGGTTCATGTGGTGCCTTTTTGTGGCCAAGATTTCAATCGAAAATGTCTGTGCCCACGGCAATCTGGAGAAGGACAATGGCAAACCACAATTTTACGAGAAATAGGTGGGGATTTTAACCATCCCAACTTGCGTTTATTTTTGGTTCTACCAGAGTGTTTCACTTTTTTCCTGCGAGGTTTTTCTTGGGTAAAGGCGCCAAACACTCATTGCACAGAGATTTATTTCATAATTTTCGAAACTCAGAACATCAAGTTTGTTTTGCCTTCAGTGCCATGCAGCAAAGTCTGGTGAGGAGACGTCAGTGTTTTGACGGGGTTTGGTGGTCTTGTGGGCATCTTGATTCTCTTCCTGTTCATTCTCACTTTGCTTCGAGCTGCGGCGAAGAAACGCAGAGAGCGGAAAGGATATGAAGAGGCATCTGGGCTAGCAATCAGACGTGCCGGGACTTAAGGGCACAATCTTCGTAGTTCGTGCATGAGAGCTGTCTTCGGCAAAATTGCACAGGGGGGAAATATTTCCCCACGTCAGCTTGATGAGTCAAATATGTCCGATACCACACTTAGGCTTTGGTAGCTGCGGCCAGAACGTGGGTAGGCTCTATTCGAAGCTTGGTGCTATATCATCTGTGTATCATTTGTGGTCGATCAGAAGTCGATTTGATTGAACTTGTTTTAGGAACTCCTCAACACGACCTGATCCCGGTGGCGGACTTTGCCGTTGAAGTCAAAGGCAGGGAAACTAATTCATGGTAAGTCAGAGGGTTGGAATATTTGCGGCACCATGGCTCCCAAAACGCCAGGTGCCATTTTTTCGCAACGGCTTTGATTCGGTCACATCGTAGCATGTCAAATTCACCGAGATCCACTGGAACCCGTCACCATGACTGGAACCAGTGCCCGAGGTGTGGATCTGGCATCGCCGTGCCCAGAGTTGGAGTTGCAAGATGCGCTGTGGATTCACGGGTTGTTGATCTTCCGTGGTCAAGACATTACCGGGGAGGACGGTTTGTCGGTTTGTCCAAATGTTGTGTGAAATTGTTTGGTTCAGAGCGCCCAGTGCTTGATCATAGCAGTGGAACAATGAGAAACAATATTGCACACAAAAGTTGGATGGCAGGATACTTCAAAGGTCTTGGTTTATTTGCAGTTTTCAAACTCCGTCCAGTAAAGTGGTTAGCGAACTGCACAGGCGAGTGAACCTTGTTGAAATTCAACCCCTTATTTATTCTTTCATAGATTCATAAGCTTTCATGTGCTACATGTGGATTCTTTCCATATGATATTCCCATTTATTCCCCACGACTCTCATCTTCTCTGGGGAAGTCTCGCGACAGGAGCTGTTGCGCTTTGCCGCGCTTTTTGCCGAACCAGCGAAGGCCGCGGGACAGCAAAGTGCTGTGGCGGTCTATCGCGTCTGTGACCGCGATCCCTTGCCACGAGGAGGGACTGATTTGTGACCCATTATCATTACCTCCGTGATCTGCCAGCAGAGAGCATGACGGCAGGACAAGACTTTTGGCATTCGGACAACTCCTATGTCGGATGCACAGTCCAGTCCAGTCCTGCAGTCGCAGTGTCGTGCATAGCGAGTGAAGGGACGAATCGCGTCGCTCCGAGGCTCAGGAGTGCAGCGGTCCCACCTTGCTCTACGCATTAAAAGTTCCTCAGGGCCCCGAGGTGCAGAGAGACGTCAGGATTCCATAAGGATTCCATAAGGATTCCATAAGGATTCCATAAGGGTCAAAAGTGTTTGGATACAGTGCCGATTCGATTTCTTTTGGTTTCCTTTGCCATCCTGGCCATCCTGGCCATCCTTTGTCCCTTTTTCAACTTCTCGAATACGTCTAACTAGAGTCTAACATGTTGAAACTGCACAGCTTCATATTTTTTGGGTCCCTTGGGTTGTTGTTTCGCTGTGTTTTTTGCCGCCAGGGACCCTTGGGCGACACCCTCTTCCTGGATGCAGCTGCTGATGCAGTGAACCTTGAGGGCCTGTCACGCTCCAGGGCAGAGATCAGGAAACTGCGCGCCAGGCACAATGTGGCGCCTTGACAGAACTTCACAGAACAGCCGTGATTTCAGATACATTGGAGATGATTAATGCTGTTAGGCGGGTTAGGATGGTTAGGACCAAATCAACAGAATGTAAGGACATACAACAGGAAACTGCAAAAGAATTGGTTACTGGAATGAGATGATATGAGATGAATGAGATCCAGAAAGTTAGGACACACCAAACATCCAAAACTCCACAGGCCGACGCCGGTCTCAGGCCTTCAACGCCGGTGCTCCGCTCCCAGAGTTCTCCGAGTCTCCACCTGTGCTGCACCCTGTGCTGAGACATCATCCCATCACTGGAGATGAGGTGGTCAGGAGTCTTAGCATTCCACAGAAAAAAAAAGGATGACCAAATATGGCTATGGATTCTATGGATCAATAATGATCAATACCTATACAGTATACATACTACCATGTTTAGGGGGACAAGGTTTTGACCCATCCCCTATGAACAAATGAATCACTGGAACGGAGCAAAGTATCTACTTCTCTCGTAGCTCGATGTGGAATCCCTCGGACCAATGCCATGATGCCATGCCGCCTTTTCGAAGGTCTTTGTGAACGAGGCCTACGTCTCACAGATTGAGGGTCTGCCAGAGGCCAATTACTCCAATTTTCGAAGTTCTTTTGAGTCGAGTCAGACTCCACTGCTTCATTTCCAGTGATTGTCAGATTTGTCAGAGCTCCAGAGTCTTACCAGTCTTACCATCTATGCACCAACGCCATGCAGGATGAATCGCAGCAGCTCCTGCGGCAGCTACGTTCCCGCTTGACGCAACGTTACCGGCATCGCTGGCAGGAAGGAGATGTCGTGGCCTCTTGAGATCAAGGGAGTCGTGGAGTCTTTTTTGGGTGTTCAGGTTCCAACCTCCAACACAGAAGTCCGTAAAAAATGGGGATTTCACTCAATGATGATTCAATGATGTAGCCAATTAAGAATTTATATCTAAGCCTCTAAGCCTTCTAAGCCATGAATATACACTTGGATTTGTGTCGAAAAGGGGTATGTTAACTCCATTTCATAGCAAAGTTAATGGGGAACACAGTGACAAAGCACGGGATGAAATAGGGGTTTATCTTTGAGAAAACCCCATGTCAAGCATCCAGAAGGGGATACTGCATCCAACATGTGTGATTGTTAAGAGTCAATTTGCGCTCGCTAGAAATGAGGTTTGGGACAATCATCGACTGCAGCACAAGGTGGGAAATGGGATCCTAAGTCTGGGGGCAATTTTCCACATTACATATCGGTTAGAACTTGCAACAATATCATATCTAGATTGCAGATTTGTGATATCTATTCTCTCTCTCTATAATATATTATATATGTAATATATACATATTAATATGAATATGTATATTAATAGACACATATACACACACATATGGGTATGTATTTCTTTGGTGGGTTCAAAGTTTTAAGGGGAACAGAAGTAGAGGCACCTCGAATCATACCCCATGAATTCTCTCTTTTTGTATCTTTTTGTAATGTACCCGACTTTTAAAACCTATATATATATATATTTACAGCAACCGGCAATAGCAAAAGAGCCACACCAATTTATCACTGCTGCCCCTATTGCTCCTGCTGATTCAGCTTTGGCCTCGCAGGCCACAACCCTCGAGCTGCCAAAGAATGCAGAGCGGGTCATGTGGCGAGTGCAGACTCATGGTTTTGGGTATCCAACGAAGCGATTTGAGGGAACCACCGGTGAGGAAAAAGTGTGGCTGGAGTCAGCTTTTGTAGAGATGCTATTTGGACTATGAACCTCAGCTTCCTGGATCTTTCCTGCAAAATCCCTGGTTGTTGTGGAATAAGCAATTTTTCATTGAATTCTGAGCAGCGTCAAAGTCAAAGGAGACCATAGGGACAGAGAGAATGAGAGGCTTCAACTGAAAGTGGGACATTTCACTTGCGAACTGCTTTGCCTTGCTTTGCTTCGCAGTTCTTTTTTGGATGAGAACGCCGCACCCCCATATGCCTTTCTGCTCAGAACTTTCGAGCCTTGGAAAGGGAAGCTCAACTTGGAATGCCAACAAACAAAGCTCTTCACCCAAATCACTGCAGACCAGCGGCATGTGCTTGAGGCCTTTCTCACAATCAACAAGCCGGGTGAACTCAGTGAACTCCACTTCACCAAGTTTCCGTTCTCACCTTGGTGAATTCAGCTGACCCACGGATCCCCTAGACGACCCCTTAATGAAGCTCCCTTGGCTCCGTCGGCGCCATGGCGGACCAAAAGGTGCTGGAAACCTTCAAGCGCTTTGACAGCGATGGCTCTGGCTCCATCTCCCGCGAGGAGCTTGGTGAGGCTGGTGCTGAAGGGCCGAGTATACTGAGTACCCCCTTCCCCTGAACCAAAGGGTCAACAGCAGTGCGGGTTTTTTCCATTCAAAAGCAGGAAAGAGAGAAACTATGTCACTATGTTTTGTCGTTGCTTTTTGAATAGTTTTTCAGTTTTTCCTCAATGTTTTTGGGGCAAGCTTCTGTCCCAGGTGTTGAAGTCCCTTGAAGGGTCGGTATGGGACGATGCCTCCATTGATGGTTTGCTGGCAGCTGCTGATGAGAGCGGCGATGGTGAGTTGCAGGTGGAGGAGAGTATTTTTCTCCCATCCCCGGCGAATTCATAAGAAACTGGATGATCAGAACCCATCAGAACCCATCAGAGCCCCCATTCACCATCAATGGGAATCCATGGGGTGAAATGCGATTCATTTCATTCCCATGGTCTTTTTTTTTGGATTCTCGGTGGATCTATTTCACGACGTTGTCTTTGAACATGTATATCCAGATGTCCATTCATCTTCTGTGCTTAGTAGGGAATGGGGGAATGGGATACTTGTTATGGCAGTTATGGGGGATAATTCCATTGCGAAGATGTTGATTGCACCAGTGAACCAGTCATTGCACAGATTACTGATGGCGCCATCCATGGAGGAGTTTGTCAAGTGGGTTTTCGCTGAAGACCAAGCCATCTCTGGTGGTGTCACGGGCAAATTCATCTTGAAAGTTTCGGGTTGTTCCAGACCAGAGCTCAATGGCGTCTATGTGAAACAGCCCGAATGCTACTATCGGAGGCCAATCTTCCATTGCATTGAGAATGAGAAGTATTTGTTCTACCACGGAAGCAGGCCCTGAGCTGACACGGAAAAAAACAGTGCCATAATTTGAGGATTTGAGGGCCAACTGAGTCATGGTGTGTGATGATGCTGTAGATTGTTGGAAACGCCTTTTTTCAAGGCTGATAGAAGTGTTGATAGTACGTGTGAACCAGGCAGCAGTGGCAGATCTATTCGAGAACGGGAAAATATGCATCGGCCCGTTTAAAGACTCATCGAGCAGCTCACATGCCTGGAGACAACGTGAAATGGGCCGTGTGGAAAACCACTGCCAGTCTCTTGGCGGAAACAAGTTGCGTACGGTCTGCCGTGCAACAAACCACCAGATGGTCCTGTCCCATTGCCTCGTCCCATGAAACAAATTGAAGCTGGCCACTGTTTTGATGTTACCAAAGCAATGTGGCGGTTAAGAAGTCAACTTAGCGGAGGAAACCACCCATAGAAAATGAACACAGTGGAGTCTGAGCCAAAAGTGTCACAGTTTTAGGCAAGAAGAAGAGCTTTGTCCAAGAATCGCGGATGAAATGCACCGCGGAGCCGCACATGTCCGCGGAAGAAGAATTTGCCAAGGCCGCCGATGCGATCAAATTTGATGAGATTTTCTTCAAAAAAACCGAGGAGTCTTTGGGCAACCGACCTGTGTACAAGCAGTGGAAAGGGGATGACTGGGCTGAACGCTTTCTGTTCTACGAAGGACCAAAGAGCATGTGGAAGGTTGGCAACTCAGCGGCCTTTGGCAGGCCCTCCTTGTACACGTCGCAGACAACAGATGTCTATTCCCCAGATTTGGCCCTCTGGATGGATGAGGCTCGGGGTGGAAAGATTGCAGTGTTGGCGGTGGACACTGATGGAGTTCCGAACGGTATGCATGGGGGTTTGAAGATCAACAGAGCCATCAAAGATGGATGGAAAGATCCTGCCTTCCCCCACAACAATGACTCGATTGGAGAAAAGGCCGCAAAAAACTGCAAGTACAGTCGATGGTTGAGGGCCCGGGCACTCCATTCACATCCTGCTCTCTTTGCAGACGTGGAACCTGCTGATGCTTGCCAGGGGACTGTTGGCAACTGTTGGCTGATAGCAGCAATGTCTGCGTTGGCCGAGTTCCCCTCCTACATCAAGAACAACCTTTTTGTGACCAAAAAGGCCTTTGAAGTTCGGAAATGGAAAACAACGGTTTGAGTATGTTTGACTATACAAACCAAATGTTTTGTGACGCGAGGGGTTGACGACCCTGAAGGTTTCTAAAGATGGCAAATATAAGGTCAAGCTTTTTGATGGCCGCAGCAATCGCTGGGAGATCATTGAAATTGATGACTACTTGCCATGCACGCCTTGGGGCGGAGACAAGCCAGACCTGCTATTTGGTCACATGCCTGATGGGAAGATGTGCCTGGCGCTGCTTGAGAAAGCTTTTGCCAAGATGTATGGTAGTTGGTCTGATTTGGCCGGTGGCTTTCAAGCCGTTGCCTGGTTTCATATGACCAGCTGCACGGAATACGTGTGCTACGGTGCATCCTACCGCGGCTCAGCGCCCAAGTGGGTCGCCAGCAGCGACATCTCCGTGGTGGCTGGGCATACGAAGAGCCAGGCTCTAAAGCGTCTAGGGAAGTTGGGAGAAGGTGCCAACTTCGAGGAGAAACAGAGGACTGGATGCGCAGGGTGCACCAAAAAACATTGGAGATATTTCAGAACATACTCAGGATGGCTATGGATGAAAGCTCTCAAAGTGGAACATGTTCTTTTGCAATCCTTTACAGCTGACCCTTGTCTTTTCTCAAGACTTTTGTCATTGAAAATCCTCCCGTTCAGGATTGGGCCGTGGATCGAATTCAAGAAACTTGATGGAGACGGGCCTGAATCTGGATGGCTGAAATACTACGCGAATGGCAAGCGCTTGGCAAAGCGGACCGCTGCCAATGAACTGCGCGTCATCGTTGTAGAGGCTGCGGTGGTGCCACAGCATGTGCGCGGCTCAAACAGAGTGAAACTGACAGTGAAACTTAAACCGCGGTCGAACCTACCAAAATGGAAACGTCGTGATGCAGTCGAGTTCATGCGAAGGTGATTATGTCATTGTGGCAGGGAAGAGTATCATGTATTATAGTCATCGCTAATGCTTCAACTTTCTTGCTGCATGTGTTGTCTTAGTTCTTTCGACTTCATCGAGAGGTGTAGTTGCGTGAGGGTGTATTAGCCCTTGCGAGCTGAGTTGTCACATTGGAACTGCTGGTGACACTGGTTGTTGGAGAACGGTTGGTTCGTCGTGGATTTTGCAAGACCCTTTCTCGTTCAGACATTTTGTATACTGCATTTAGCTTCTGTGTGCAGTGTATTAGCTGTGGTTTTGGATACTTCTGGGATTGCACTTTCGCAGTGGGTGCTTTTGTATCATTTTGTGTAGCTTGGCTGCGAGCAGCACTCCCTGTAAAGCGTCTGCAGGATTAATCAGGATTGCAGTTGATATTTTTCCGCCTCTGGAAGCCTTTTTCAGAGTGCGTCGTTCAAACTGTTGGCGTGGCGCTCTTTCACTACTCTTTTGCTTGGATGTTGCTTGCAACTTTCGAAATCGTAAAAATCGATAAAATAAACACAATCTGACTACATTTCCCTTATATCCTATCATCGATATCATCATTCATCATGACATTGAACCCCTAGTACCACCATTGCTCGACACTTGCTAGCGCAACTTCTTCCATACCGCTGCTCTGCTTCATTTCGTCTTTTGTCGTTTTTCTGCAGCATGTCCTGCAGTGTAATGCTCACATATCCATCCATATCCTGCATATGACTTGCCACTCTTCATTCCGCACCATTTCAGGCATGGTCACATTCATGACATTTCATGACTGCATATCTTATATTGCGTTACGTATCGTCGTATCCTTCCGTCAATATCGGGGTGTTCGAGGTCGCCAGGGGACGAACTCCATGGGATTTGCGATTTCTGTGTGAGGTGTGTTTGACTTGATCCCAACATGGCGACAATATGCGACAATCATCATTTGCAATAGGAACGGTCATCAGAAACCATCTGCATTTGGCAGATTTTCCAGCTGGCCATGTCTTAACTCAGGCAATGGGAGCCATCTCGGGGGACAAAGCGTCGATCGGGAAGGCTTTCGACTACAGTTTCAAGAAGTATGTGGATGCAGAAGAGATGTGGGAAATTTTGCTCAAATGCGACGAAGGAAACTACCTTATGGCGTCTTCGGCCTCCAAATCGAGAATTGAAAGAGATTCTGGCATGGTCCATGGCCATGCCTACAGCGTCTTGCACGCAGTCGAGATTGAGGGTCTCAGGTTGGTTTGCTGCAGGAACCCGTGGGGCAACGATTCTGAATGGAATGGACCTTGGAGCGACCGCAGTCCTGAATGGAAGGCCCACCCAAGCATTGCAGAGGCATTGAACGTGGATTTCCAGACAGAAGGCTCCTTCTGGATGGATTTTGAGGATTGGCTCTATGTCATGGGACAGCTGCAGGTCATGAATTGTAAGATGCCATCCAGACGTGGTGACTTTCACAATCAGATCGTAGAAGAGGACGAAGATGAGCAGGAGGATGTGCCGGATGTGCAGGAAGATGCTGAGGATGAGGACCGCCCGAATTGCCAATGGACGTTAGAGATTCAGAGACGTCTATTCATCACAGTATGCTATCATAGGCATCCTTGCAAGTTTGACCGGCCGTAAAGTGAGAGAGATATCAAAACCACGCTACATTATTTGGGTTTGTACATGGCTGCTTTCATTGGCTACGTTCGCTCCATTTCAGTATTCTGCCCGAGGCATCATGACTGGCATGACAGTACCAGTAAGGACATGCGTATCCTGCATCTACGGAGGGAGAATTGGGGAGTTTCTGTGATTCCCCCCGCAGCACTTGGTGTGGATCTCGAGTGCACACATCTTCTCTGCGCATGGCTTGTCCGTTAAGTTTCGAGTGGCAGGCATACTTCTTATATAGGAGTGTCTGTGTCTCCTCTTCATTTCGCGTCTGCCAAGGGACATCCAGATCGCATAATGTGGCACATGACATGCAAATTTTCAGTCCCCCAAAGCTGCGCCTGGCACAGAGTCACCAAATGTAGTGCGTGCCACGGGATTTTTTCGAAACGCTGGAGACCCAGCCAGGACCTTAACCTCGCATGCCATTGGGCGACCTTTCGGGCTACCGTTTGGCGATGTTTAAGGAACAAGCGAACAGAGAGCGCACTCCGCACCTGTCGTGCAGATCTTACCTAAGGTCCACAGTCAACGGACAATTCTGCGAAAGAAAAGCACACAGTTTTGTGCACTTGCATGTGTTCAGCGCGTGTCCAGAGCTCGCACGTTGCTGCAGAAACATAGCTTTTGAGAGCATGTGAGATGTGAGAGTGTTTTGGTGTGAGAGTGCCTTTCTAAACTTCCTTTGAAAAGGTTGCTTGTGCGCTAACAGATTGGTTGGCCTGCGCTTGGCCATTGCCTGCATAGTCAATGAAGTCTGTCCAGCACAGTGCCACATGAGCAAAAGATGACGCATACGCACGCGCGGACGCACTACAGAAGTTCCACTGAACATGTTACAGGACGCCTTAGCTTATGTTGTTACATGTTGTTACGGTCACGGCCTCGCTCACGCATGCGTTTCGCAGGCTCGCTCACGCAGGCGTTTTGGGCTCGCCTACGCATGCGTTTTGCTTCATATGTGGCGTTTGGCTATCTAGAAGTGTGCATAGCGGTGAGGTCGCACATGCATGCGTTCTCACATACATCATATCATCAAAGGAAGTTGGGAAGCAGTTACGGACAAATAGAATTGTGATGAAGGGTGGGGTGAAACTTCACACTACATAACAATATATCACGAAAGAATTGACCTTGATGAAGGGTGGTATGTGACGCATGCATGCGTTCTCACATACATCATATATCATATCATATCTCACACGGGGATACATAGCACCGACACACAGCAACACAGAGACGCGACGCATACATACACATGTACCTACATTCATGCACACAGATGTATGTACATGAGTCGCTATGTAGCATACTTGCTTCATCCCTTCATTGTATTTTTCATTCATATATATGACTCTTTACAGGGAGCTGGGAACGGTGAGACCCTGGCAAGAGTTTAAAAAATATATGAATATATCCCATCAGTGTTACGGTCACTCATATATATGACTCTTTACAGGGAGCCGGGAACGGTGAGACCCCAGCAAGTTATCAATACATCTCACCCCACCCCACCCCACCAAACCAAAGCCCGACCCCAGCTCAGTGCGTGTGTTTGCAAGCGAACATGAACGTTATTACCCCACCCCACCCCACCCCACCCAACCAAAGCCCGAACCCAGCTCAGTGCGTGTGTTTGCAAGCGAACATGAACGTTATTACCCCACCCCACCCCACTCCACCCAACCAAAGCCCGAACCCAGCTCAGTGCGTGTGTCTGCAAGCGAACATGAACGTTATCACCCCACCCCACCCCACCCCACCCCACCCCATGTTCATGGTGGTTGTGGGTTCAGTAATGAAAACGCCTGTGTGTGTGAGCCTACTTTCGCCTGTGTGTGTGAGTCAAAAACGCCTGTGTGTGTGAGCCAACTTTCGCCTGGGATGAGCCTAAGACATCCTAAGACCATGTGGTTACCGCAGTGGTGCTTGCTTTTGTGCTTGTGCTTCGGCCAGGATGAAGACGAGGGATCTGGAACAATCAAAGGTTGCTCAGGGTTGGGCATAGATTGGCGCTCTCCGCGAACTATGGCCGAGGGAATCCTTCTGTATCCAGACAAAGATTACACATTCCAGAATGTGCCACCGGTGCTTTTTGGTGGAACCTACATTGGCAGCCATTGTTGGCCAAAAGCCGGCACATGGACCATTGAGTACCAAGCTCCGGCCAAGCTGTACGTGTGGGCTGCTCAGGGACAGTTCAATGCAGGAATCGATGATGCACTTGGTGCCGATGGTTGGACAGCAGAACCTGCAGAAAACTTATGTGGTGGCGCCATCTCCCTAAACTTGTGGAGCAAGCAATTCGACACGGGATCCTCTTACAGCATTGAGGTTGTAGGAGACACAATGGTCGGTGGCGTGATCGGAACTACTCCTTGCGTGCAGCTCACGCCTCCAACGCGGAGTGAAGCGGTTGGAGGTTGCGCAGGATTGGGTGTTGATTGGCATCCGGGACGAACTATGGCCGAAGGCATCCTTCTCTATCCGGACAAAGATTACACATTCGAGAATGTGCCGCAGGTGCTCTTGGGTGGAACCTACATTGGCAGTCATTGTTGGCCAAAAGCCGGCACATGGACCATTGAGTACCAAGCTCCGGTGAAGCTGTATGTGTGGGCCACGCAGGGCAAGTATAGTGGGGGAGTTGAAGACGTTCTTCCTGCTGACGGCTGGGCAGTAGAAGCTGCAGATGGCTTTTGTGGTGGTGCGATGGCTTTGAAGTTGTGGAGCAGGCACTTCACAACGGGATCCTCTTACAGCATCAAAGTTTCCTCAGACACCATGGTCGCCGGTGTGGTTGGCAAACAGCTGGAGTGCAGCGGCAAAGTCACCGGCTGTTCCGGTCTGGGTGTAGGCTGGAATCCTCCAAGAGGAATGGCCGAGGGCATCCTGATCTACACCGACAAAGACTACACTTTTCAAAATGTGCCTGCATGTCTAACAAGTGGCACCTACATTGGCAGCCACTGTTGGCCAAAAGCCGGGACATGGACCATCGAGTATGAAGCTCCCACCATGCTGTATGTGTGGGTCCAGCAGGGTACATACAATGCTGGAGTGGATGAGGTTCTCAAGGTGGTTGTGAGTGAAAAGCCACATACCCTTTAAACTTTTGGTCAGAGCTGGTATTGATAACTGATATGTATTGATGTTCATTCGTTCATTCCCCTCAAATTCTAGGTCTGTAGGTTTTAACATGTTTTAACCGTTTTAACCCCCAACATCTCCCAAGCATATGGCAATATGGGGACGGTGGCGGAGGCAGATGGTTGGCTTCAAGAAGACGCCAAGGATTTTCTGAACGTGGCACTGGGATTGGATGGCTTTGGTAGTGGACTTCCGCTGACCTTGTGGAGCCGACATTTTGCGAGCGGCTCCTCCTACAGCATCGAAACCAAGGATCTCATGATTGGTGGTGTGATTTCCGAATGTTCGGATGTTTGAGACTCTGTTTCATCTAGGTTTCATCTAGTTTTGAACTTTCAACGTTTCATCAAGTGCTAAAGGTATTGGTGACCTGCGTTTTCGACCAAAGGTGGAGAAACAAAGTCCGAACTGATCAGCTGAGTTACTTACACCTTTGACTTTGTAGAGTTGTGCCCATATTCACTTGCTTTGAATAAGCTGCACTCCAGGGCTGATAGCATGTGCAACATCCTTTGCATTGATAGCGATAGCATTCAGAAGCGTCGAGCGAAGGGTTCGTTTTGTTTTTTTGCAGCCGGAGCTTTGGGATCAACTTAGAGATCAAACCAGCCCAAACTTGGTGGCCCAGCCCACCATGCCGCCTGAAAGTCAAGCAGTTCTGGATGCCTTCAAACGCTTTGACAGCGATATGTCTGGCGCCATCTCCCGCGACGAGTTGGCTGAGGCCCACACCGCCATTGCCGGTTTCTCCCTGTCCCCGGCAAAGACGAAAGCGTAGCAGATCTCGGCATAGAAAGGTATACACGTATAATAAGTACCAGTAGTACCGCACAAGGCGGTGGCGGAAGTTTCAAAAATAGGAAACCTATAGGAGAGGCTGGTTGTTGTGAATCACGGATGGCAGAGCGAAGCCACTGATGGACTGAAAGGTGCTTGAGGTCTCCTCTTTTTTCCCCACCTGCCAGGTGAGGGTTGTTAGATTTTATGTCAGTTGCCTGCTCCTCTCCTCCTCTCCTCTCCTCCTCCTGCTGCTCAACCGCGACCCTCGACGCACAGTGTTCTCTGTCGGACCTCAACCACGACCATCCACGCCCAGTGTTCCCTGCCGGACCTCAACCACGACCATCCCCGCCCAGTGTTCCCTGCCGGACCTCAACCACGATCATCCACGCCCAGTGTTCCCTGCCGGACCTCAACCGCGAGTATCCACGCCAAGTGTTCCCTGCCGGACCTCATGTAGGAAGATATGGGACAAAGAATGTGCAGAAGAAAGTTAGAAAGAATGTCAGACAAGTATGTTATATTTCTGTTATATATTACTTGCAAACTCGCGCGTGTGTGGTAGAGTGACCGGGGCAATGCCACTTCTTACTTTGCAGGTGGCAAAGTTTGACGCAATCAGTTTGAACAGATGACAGAGTCACTGGGGTGGACAGAGACATTTCCACTTCTGTACCTTTGGAGCTGTTTGCAAAGACGCTTGAGACAGGCAACATCTTACAGCAAGTTACTACAAATTACTTGAAGTGATCTCATGCTGGATTGATGCTTGAGACAGTCAACATCACACAGGGTTTCTGTTGTGTATCACAGCTATGGTGGCATGGTGGATATGTGACATCGGAACATTTGTTGGAGCATTTGGGCCCTCATCTACTCGATCGCGGGCCAGAGGCAGGATGGACATCATCATAGAAGAATTCAGGAGGAGGAGGTTGTGTGATCAGTAGTGTCTTCTTGCGTGTTTTTGTTTGCTTGGCAGGTGATGGCAGAGGGTGACCAATCTGCGAGTGCTGCGCAGGCGAGGAGTTTGAGTGGAAGTAAGCACATTGGCCAGTGGCTGCTTTCAAAAGTGTTGGATAAGTGATTTGGAAAGCAGCTTGTGCTTTGACACCCTGCGCAACAGCCGACGCGAGCTCAAGCACAAGCAGAAACGTGAATAAGATAATAGTGCTCAAAGGATAGGGACATGAAACGCTTGAGAATATAAATGTAGTAGGTGTATCCCTTCGAAATGTTTCATTGAGAAAGATTGGAGAGGTTACATACTATATAGATATTTAGGTGTAGCTTGACACTGCAAGACGGACACTGTCTTTTTGCACTTGGGAAGTTTGAACACATTGGGACTGAACTGGTTTTGACCGGGAAGGTCTGGTGTTTCAAGAGCCATGGCAAAGAGATCATGGCCATTTGGTGTCACGAGTTGGGATGACACTGTGAAATTTGCGCAGCTTTTGTTTGGTGTAGACGTTGCCTTTGAGAACTATGCAGAGAGATTGCCGCATAGATCGAACAAATCCTTCTTGCTATTCGCCAAAGGCGCTTGTGCTGAGGGAAGGCCCTTCTTCGAGATTGGAGATTTCATTGCGCCACAGCTGGAAGAGATTCAACAGTGGGAAGAAAATGCTCGCAACAACAATGCTCGTCCAACGAAATCCCAGCAGATGCTGAAAGCTGACGGATGGACTGTGTACTACTGGAGTGCGCAGGTGACGCGTGCTCCGTGTCTGTGTCGCTCCATCTTTGGAGCTGACGCTCACCAGAAACACGTGCCAACTTCATCGGCCATGTGGAAAGCTGGAAGCAGATTTGAGAAATTATGGGACGCCACATTGATGAAGAACTATGAAGCTTTTCAGAATCGAGACCTGCGTCCCACTTGGCTTGACAAGTCGTGGCAGGTGTTGTGGAACTGGAATGATCACAACAAAAATCATGGAATCAGCCCTCATTCAGATGAGTCTGCCACCTACAGCAATGTTGATCCGATCACGTCCTTTTCCTTTGGGCATGGGGGTGTTGACCTTGGGCCCCAAAAAAGGTCCAGTGACAAGGATGTTGTTCCAAGAAGGCGGTGACGCTTTGGTGATGGCAGGAGACTTCCAAGCAGAGTTTTGCCATGGTGTGCCGGCGCGCTCCACTTGGAAAGATTTGAAGTTGCTTCCTATGTTCACTACAATGCAAGAGTGGGAGAAAGTTGGGCTGCAGCAGGAAATTGCTTTGCATGAAGGTGCTGCGCCAGAAGCCAAGCATGTCCGTATGAATTGCACGCTCCGCTGGCACAGCACACATTGGGCTGGATGTCCGGTGCGGGGGCAGGAAGGTCATGGGACTCAGCTGCGCACTCGCAAAATCGAAAATTGCAAGAAAGAACTAACCACGGACTTGTTCAAGCATGGTCACGTCATTGGAATGTATTGGGAGAACATTGCTCGCAGCATGGTGGAACGGGCAAATCGAGATGCGCAAGACCTGGATGTGCCGGTATTTTGTTTGCAAGCTGCTGACCAAAGGCATTCCAGAAAAAATAAAGCCATAGACAAGCAGCTGACACATCAGCTGCTCACTGTTCCAAACCCGCATCGCACTGGCAAATTGCAAGGCATGCTACTGGTGCACGAGAACATGGTTGTGCGAATGGTGGATGTCTTGGCTCCACACCTTGGATTGGTTAAAGACAAACTGGCAGTGGTAGTGAAAGTGGATTTGCACCATGAAGATCAGAAGCGCCTGGACCGTCGGGAACCTGGATTCTGTCATTTTTTCCGGACTACATGGCCAAAGGTATCTGGGTGAAATTACTTAAAGGAAAGAATTCGCCCATGGAAGATGCTCTGTTGCAGACGTGGGAAGAAAAGTTTCAGAATGTGGCCGATCACACAACTGACGCAAAGACATTGTTCTTTGTGGAATTGGTGCATGCAGAGTTCAAAATTGATTTGAAGCTAGGCGAGGAAACGGAGAAAATTGAAGTGATTCGCTGGCAGTTTCCTCTTTTGCATGGCATGCTGCGCACTGCTTACAGCGCGCAAGGCTTGACTTTGGACGGAGGTGTGCTGGTTGATTTGCGTCGTGGTGGTGGCCTAGAGGATGCCGACTGGTGGCTAGCCATCTATGTCATGCTGACGCGTGCCCGCAAACTGAAGAATCTCATCTTGCTGGGGTTCACGGAGCAAGTGGAGGAGCTTTTACGCAGAGGCCCTCCTACCTACTTGCGAGAACTGACTGACAAGTTGGAAACCAAAGCTGCTTCGACGCTGGAGCGGCTGCAGTCCTGGCCTGTCTATGATGCATTGCAAGCATCCTGACACAGTGCTCTGCCAGTGGGACCTAATCGGTTTTGACTGAAGAGGTCCGGGGGAGGCATAGGCCAGGCGGCCTGACACGTTGCTCTACCTGTGGGACCTAATCGGTTTTGATTGAAGAGGTCTGGTGGAGGAATAGAGAGTTGCAGCTGCAGCGATCTGGTGAAGTAACGCTGGCATGGTTTTGTCTAGTTTACACACGAGCTTGCGAGCTTTTGACTTTGGTTCAGGTGGTCCACTGGCTTGTTTCAGTCATGTTTTTACAAACATGTTTGACAGGCGGTGTGCTGTCATGTTTGGGCATGTTTGTTTGTTTGGCTCAGGTGGTCCACTGGCCTGTTTGGTCATGTTTAAGCAAACCTGTTGAGAGCTCTGGAGTTTGCTTCACATGGCCCACTGACATGGATATATCCTGTTTGACAGACTGACATGCACAATGACCTGCCAGGTGAAACAAATGATTGGGATAGTTAGTTGGGCAAAAGTCCCGTGACAAAAGCTTCAGACAAAAGTGGTGTCAACAAGCTGTTTTGAAATGTCATGGTGGGGATCACTTGAAGCAAAGTCATTTTTTTTCCTCTCTCTCGCTCTCTCTTTTTCTCTCTGTTTCTCTATCTTTCTCTGATTATCTACCTACCTACCTACTGATCTATCTGTCTACCTATCTATCTGTCTGTCTGTCTATCTATCTATCTCCCTATCTATCTATCTACCTACCTATCTATCTAGCTGTCTAGTTTTCTAGCTATTTGTCTATCTATCTATCTATCTACCTATCTATCTATCTATCTATCTACTGTATCTATCTATCTATCTATCTATCTATCTATCTATCTATCTATCTCTCTCTCTATCTATCTATCTATCTATCTATCTCTCTCTCTCTATCTCTCTCTCTCTATCTCTCTATCTATCTATCTATCTATCTATCTATCTATCTATCTATCTATCTATCTATCTATCTATCTATCTATCTATCTATCTATCTATCTATCTATCTATCTACTGTATCTACTGTATCTACTGTATCTACTGTATCTACTGTATCTACTGTATCTATCTATCTATCTATCTATCTGTCTATCTATCTATCTATCTATCTATCTATCTATCTATGAATCTATCTATCTATCTATCTATCTATCTATCTATCTATCTATCTATCTATCTATCTACTTATCTATCTATCTCTGGGTCTGTCTGTCTATCTATCTACCTGTCTATCTGCAAGCTTGAAAACCGAACTATTCTGCGAGACTTCTTCATTTTTCAAAGTTGACCACATCAAAAACGCAGCAATTCTGCGTGACTTGCTCATTTTTCAAAGTTGACAACATCAAAAACGAAGCAATTCTGCGAGACTTCTTCATTTTTCAGTGTTGACGACATCCAAAATGAAGCAATTCTGCGAGACTTTTTCAAGTTTTACTCTTGAGAACATCCAAAACGAAGCAGTTCTGCGAGACTTCTTCAAGTTTTAAACTTGACAACATCAAAAACGAAGCAATTCTGCGAGACTTCCTTCAAAAATGGAAAGTTGAGTGCAGCGCTGACGGCCTCGTGCCAATGCGTTGTGCGATTTTTCCACCCCACCTGTCGAAAGTACTGCGCCTGCCACGAAAAATAGATGCCAGGTCATACGAAGTGCTGCACATGTCACGCAAAATCATCTTAGGAAATCGACATATCTGATGCTTCAAAATGCAACCCCTCTCAGGAAATCAGCGCCCTGACCTCCTAACATCTCTGATGAACATGTCTCTTGTACTGCGCCTGCCAGGCGAAATGCATCTTTGCAGATCCTCTTCAAATGTCCCACGCCTGCCATCCTTTTTGGAAATGCTACAAAACCATCACGTTTTGCTCACTTTTGACACGGTGCACAATCCCTTGCGCCTGCCACGCAAAACCACATCTGAACCTCCAAAAATGGTCCGTACATGGTGTGCTTTGTACATTTTGACTTGGAAATGTGCTTCGCGCCACAGCGACGTGCACTTTTGCGACATCTCAACTTCCAAAAGTGGTCCGAAGCTGGTGTGTTTTGTGCATTTTCACTTTGAAATGTGCTTCGCGCCACAACGGCGTGCACTTTTTCGACATCTCAAGTGCCAAAAGTGGTCCGCACCTGGTGTGTTTTGTACATTTTGACTTCGAAACGTGCTTCGCGCCACAACGGCGTGCACTTGTTCTACATCTCAACTGCCAAAAGTGGTCCGCACCTGGTGTGCTTTGTACATTTTGACTTGGAAATGTGCTTCGCGCCACAACGGCGTGCAATTTTTCATCTCTCATCTGGCCAGCTGGCTCCGCACCCGCCGCTTCAGCGAGCCTACTTTTCGACCCTCCGGAGCCACAAATCATTGGAAAAACACAGTGAAGCGCGACTTTCCTACCTTTTCGCGCATCTCCATCTTCTTTCTTCTTACTCTTTCTCTTCTACTCTTCTCTCTTCTGATCTTTCTCTTCTCTCTGCCTCTGCCCTGCTCTGCTTTTGATTTGTCCATATTGTCGGAAGTTTGACTTCTAAACTTCCTTCGATAAGTTATAGTATAAGGTATTATGGACATTTATGGACCATATATCAGCTTCTGAAGGTTTGGAGGTTTTGTTTTGGGAAGGATTTTCTTCGTGTTGCCGGCCTTAGTACTATAGCTGCACGTTGAGAGGGTAATCTTTGCGGCACGCCATGGCCAGGTGTTGAAGGCCCTGGAAGGCTCCCAATGGGACGATGCCTCCGTTGATGAATTGCTGGCAGCTGCTGATGAGAGTGGCGATGGCGAGTTGCAGGTGGAGGACCGCTGGCTTTGATTGGAATGAACGAAGTTGATGATGGGAATCGCCACCATCTAAGGAATCTAGGGTTTTGAGTTTTGGGATTCTTGTCATTCCCAAAATGTTTTTCTGCCAGTTGCATGCAGCGATGAAAACACTGCCCGGCATACATCGGTGTGTGCCGACATCATTGATGTGAATTAACCATTGACATTTCCTCCATGATTATTGCACCAAGTCACACAGCAACCGCAGCTATCCTCTGAAGGAGTTTGTCAAGTGGGTTTTCGCTGAAGACCAAGCCATCTCTGGTGGTGTCACGGGCAAATTCACCTTGAAAGTTTCGGGTTGTTCCAGACCAGAGCTCAATGGCGTCTATGTGAAACAGCCCGAATGCTACTATCGGAGGCCAATATTCCATTGCATTGAGAATGAGAAGTATTTGTTCTACCACGGAAAGAGGCTCTCAGTCTCAAAGGGCTATATTTTTGTGTTGTCTGTTTTGCACATTGGACTGTTCAGAAGTGTTTCTTAAGACGTCTCAAAGTATCATTTTGTTTG
The DNA here is from genome assembly GCA_947184155.2 of Cladocopium goreaui. Classification (NCBI taxonomy): domain Eukaryota; class Dinophyceae; order Suessiales; family Symbiodiniaceae; genus Cladocopium; species Cladocopium goreaui. The sequence goes on along the minus strand of CAMXCT020004580.1, from coordinate 393,250 downwards.
GCCAGCACAGTGTTTTGGAGATTTTTTCTGTGGATGATTTCTGATCTCCGGATGGGAACGGGGGAGCGGAAACTTTCTTCAGACGTGTCAAGCTGTCATTTTGCGTGAGGTGCAGTGCGGACATCAGAGTGTTATGAGTTGAAGGTTGTGAAGATTGTCGTCGCATGCCAAGAGTGATGATATGTGATGATATGTGATGATATGATTCTATGATTCTATGATGATGCTTTAGATTGTTTCAAACACCTTTTTTCAAGGCTGATGTTTGATTGGTCGCAACCTCTCATGGTTTCGCAGCAAGGCAACAGTGGCAGATCTATTCCAGAACAGGAAAATATGCATCGGCCCGTTTAAAGACGCATCGCGCAGCTCACATGCCTGGAGACAACGTGAAATGGGCTGTTTGGACAACCACTGCCGGTCCCTTGGCAGCGGATATGATCTTGCACACGTCACACTTGAACTGGAGGCGTTTTGGGTGGGGTTCGAGTTGGAGTTGAAAGGAACTTACTCTTACTGTTGGGTCGTAGATGCGGAAGGCAGAAGATATCATCCTTTTTGCGTATGCTTTGTCCAATGCCCTTGCGGACTGTCTATCGTAGAAGGGGTTGAATTGGTTTGAGAATGCAATCGTGGCAATATTTTCCCATCGGGTATGTGTGCAGCAAGCTGCAGCAAACTGTTCTTGCATTATAGGCTACGCAGCGGTTCAAAGTGTAGGTGTTTTTGCCTTTCCGAGGCAAGAAAAAGAGTTTCGTCAAAGAGTCGCAGATGAGCTGCACCGCAGAGCCGCCTTTGACGCCTGAAGAGAAGCGTGCCAAGGCGGCTGATGCGGTGATGTTTGGGCGAAAAGATATTTTCAAACAGATGAGCTACGTCTTGGGCAACAGACCTGTATACCACCAACGCTCAGAGCGCTTCATCTTCTATGAGGAGCCCAAGAAAATGTGGAAGATGGGCGAATCCGCCGTTCTCGGCAAGCCCTCGTTGTACACATCACGGATAACGGATGTGTATTCACCAGATATGGCCGTATGGATGGGTGACTCTGGTAAGATTCAGGTGCTTGGATTGGATGGTGAAGAGGTTCCCAAAGGCTGGCGCCCTGGCTTGAAGGTCAAGGAAGTGGAAGATGGATGGAAAGACCCTGATTTTCCCCACAGCAATGATTCAATTGGCACAAAGGCAGAAGGAAAATATGAACAAAATCGCTGGCTCAGGGCCTTGGGTCTACATGCGCGCCCAACGCTTTTTGCAGATCTGGAGCCTGCTGATGCATGCCAAGGGATTGTCGACAACTGTTGGCTCATATCAGCAATGTGTGCAGTGGCCGAATTCCCTTCATACATCAAGAACAACCTCTTTGTGACCAAGAAGGCCCGAGGGTTTTGGAAGTGACCCTGACACAATGAGGTGCAAACCTAGACAGGGTTGTTTCATATATGAAAACATGAGGAGTTGACGACCCTGTCGACGGTGTCAGCCCCGGAGGTTTCTAAAGATGGCAAGTACCAGGTTAAGCTTTTTGATGGCCGCAGCAATCGCTGGGAGATCATTGAAATTGATGACTACTTGCCATGTGCTTCTTGGGGTGGCGACCAGCCGGAGCTGATCTTCGGAAAAATGCCTGAAGGGAAGATGTGCATAGCGCTGCTTGAGAAAGCTTTTGCCAAGATGTATGGTAGTTGGTCTGCTTTGGATGCGGGCTTTCCTGAAATCGCCTGGTTTCACATGACCGGCTGCAAGGAAGTCTTCTCCTACAGTGCATCATATCTGGGAGTGGCTCCAAAGTGGGTGGTAGCTGCCAGTGAAGGCATTCCAGTTGTGGCTGGCTACTGGGGGTATGAGGAGTCCCGGAAGCGCATCGGTCAGTTGAGCGAAGGGGCTCACTTCTCTGAGAAGCAAAGGACGGGATACGCAAAAATTGGTGATGTTAATGTTCATGATCATTCATCATCCCGAATGATAAATCCCTTATAAATGGTAGAATAATATAGGATAACTCAGGATAACTGTATAGCCACCATCAAATATCAGCTTGGGGATTCGGCCACAATTGAGATCGGTTTTCTGACGATAGCCATGTATTTCAATCAGCTTTTTTGGTTTTATCCCTGAGATCAGTTATCTGAACATGACATGCTCAGCCCAAATCTGAAGAGGATAGGATCATGGATTCAGTTTGAGAAGATCGATGGCGATGGACCTGATGAGGGCTGGCTGAAATATTATGGCCAAGGCAAGCGGCTAGCGAAGCGCACCGCGGCCAATGATATTGCCATCATGCAATCCAACTTCGGGATTGTTCCCAATGAGGCACTGGGGTTGGGGTTCATGTATGGCTCCTGTCCCATGGCTGGGATGGCTGCACCAACAGATGGTAGTTGGTTCCATGATCTCCCAAATGGGCACGGGTTTTGTCCAAGCAACGGACAGAAAACAAACTCCACGCCATGAGCGAGCACTGTTCTCCTCAGGAAGGCCTTCGTATCACGTATCGGTGATTGTAGCATCAGCTGGAATGTTCGTTTCGGCATTTTCCTAGTGGCAGCTTCTAGTATTCTATTGTCGAAGGAAGTTTAGAAGTCAAACTTCCCACAATATGGAC
>CAMXCT020004580.1:258142-388142 GCA_947184155.2 Cladocopium goreaui | reverse complement strand
ATAGATTGGCATACGGGCCAAAAAAAAGGCATTTCTCAACGCCTGGCCACCTTTGAGGCGATGAAGGCCATAGGAGCTACGGGAGCCGACAAAGAGGTGCTGAACCAGGTCTTCATCAAACATCTAACGAAGTTTATCGAAACTGAAGAGATGTGGCAAATCCTCCTGGACTGTGACAAAGGACAGGGACGGGACGGGGGGACTTTTGGGGGACTTTTGGGGGACAAGGTGATGAGTCATGGATTCAAAAAGGTTGGGGATGGCAACCATGGCCATGGCCGGCTTGTTGGTTCCATGGTATTCCATGATATCTCAAATGGGCACAGGTGATGTCCAACATGCAAAATGATCCCTGAAGGAAACTATCTTATGGCGTCTTCCGCTTCCACTTCCAAAATCGAACGGGTTTCTGGCATGGTCCATGGCCATGCCTACAGCGTCTTGCACGCAGTCGAGATTGAGGGTCTCAGGTTGGTTTGCTGCAGGAACCCGTGGGGGAATGAAATTGAATGGAATGGACCTTGGAGCGATCGCAGTCCTGAATGGAAGGCCAACCCAAGCATTGCAGAGGCATTGAACGTGGATTTCCAGACAGAAGGCTCCTTTTGGATGGATTTTGAGGATTGGCTCTATGTCATGGGACAGCTGAAGGTCATGAATTGTAAGATGCCATCCAGACGTGGTGACTTTCACAATCAGATCGTAGAAGAGGACGACGATAAGCAGGAGGATGTGCCGGAAGAAGATGCTGAAGATGAGGCGCCGGACGGCCCCGGCTGCAAGAGATTGTGAGGAATAGAATAGACATTGACCCCCAAAAAATCGAACAGTGATTTTTCCCGATTCACGATTCAGATACTGTAGATTTTGCTTTTTCCGTTTGGGATAAGCACGGGTAAGCGTCGATGTTTCTTGGTGGATCGTCTGGAGATCGCATGCCCTGAAGGACAGCGGGCCTGTGACGCAGTGTTCAGGTTTGTTTGTTGAGTGGCACTCTCCGCGAACCATGGAGGAGGGCATTCGCCTTTACCCAGATAAAGACTATACATTCCGGAATGTGCCTGCTGTCCTATTGGGTGGTACTTTCATTGGCAGCCATTGTTGGCCATCACCGGGAACCTGGACCATTGAGTACCAAGCTCCGGCCAAGCTGTATGTGTGGGCTGCTCAGGGACAGTTCAATGCCGGAGTCGATGATGCACTCAGTGCGGATGGTTGGACAGCAGAAGATGCTGCTAACTTTGGGGGTGGCGCGCTTTCTCTGAATTTGTGGAGCAGAGAGTTCCCAACTGGATCCTCTTACAGCTTTGAGGTTGCAGGGAATTCAGTGGTTGGCGGCGTGGTCGGTACGGCTCCGTGTGTGCAACTTTAAAGTTCTAACCTGGCCGTGTCGGTCGGCTCTGCTCCATTTGTGTTCAATCGCGGCGAGCGATGGCTCTTGTCTCACAACGTTTGAAGTTGCTGTTGCTAAAAGCAACGGCGTTGGCAACGCAGGACATGGATGAATTATATAGATACACTAGATCCGTATCTAGATAGATATATAAATAGATGGAGAGAACATCCTGCGTTTCGCTGACCATTTGCCGGATGCCAAAGTTGCTCAGTTAAGAAAACGGATTGGACGTGCGGGATTGGTTGGGTTGTTGCGCAGATGAAGTGGTGCAGCGAGAAAGACTGCAATCCATTGTTGCAGATTCCAGCTGTTGTTGTCGTGGTTTTTAAGTGGCGTCAGCAATTTTTCATTGAATCCTAACCAGCGTAAAGTCAAATAAGACCAGACGGATAGAGAGAATGAGGGGCTTCAACTGAAGGTGCGTACTGAGGGACAGTTCACAAGCTTGGATGAAAATGTCGCACGCCCCACACCTTTTTGATCAGAACTTTCGAGCCTTGAAAAGGGGGGCTCCACATGGAATTGCTGACAAACAAAGCTCTTCACCCAAATCAGTGCTGCCAATTTCTCCTTTGCAGACCAGCGACATGGACTTGAAGCCGAAAATGTTGTCCCGTGAAAAGTTTGCGTTCCCTAGTCCCCCAAAGGAAGAAATTCATCATGCAAGTTAACATACCTGAACACCAACCAAACGCTTCCGGCCTCCTTCAACAACCAGCTATTGACCACTTGGCCCTCATTCAGTGCAACGCCAAGAAAAACCGCAGAATAGCTGCAGCTTTCCGCTTGTTGCATGTGCCGAACAAAGCCTGTCAGCAAGGCCATGAATTACAGCAACTTGCAGAATGCATTGCGTAGCCGATTCAGCTCGATTTATTCATCTTCATTTCAATAAGAATAATATTGACAGCAGCATCATGGTAAAACCAACAGAATAGACTCGACCTGCAGTTGGGTTTAAAATGCTTGAATTTGGGCATTATTCATTACTGTTTGTTACCATTCTCAGTAGTAACCCATCAGAATAGACTCGACCCGCAGTTGGGTGTAGAAAATTTCAAAATGCTAGAATTGGGCATGATTCATCAATCAGTATCAATAGTTTCCATCCATCATCATTATCACAATTGCAATAACTGATTACTTCCTTCATCCTTGTTAAAATAACAATGATTGCCTTTAAGAAATCGTGACAGAAATCATCATACTGATATTATAGCCCCTCAAAAACAACTAATCATTAAATCATTGGATTGGTTTGACAGACAATGTGCAGGACCCCCTATATTTTCTGAATAAAAGCCATTGTTTTTGTGTGGATTTTCCGTTCAACTAATCCATTGAACTCATGAGCGGGTGATTCTTTGTTTGAATGAAAAATCATAAAAATCCCCCAGTGTCCATGGGTTTACCAATCTTTTACCATGGTTCACCTAGTCCCCTAAGTAGCCACTTAGTAACCACTTAGCAACCACTTAGTAACCACTTAGTATCCCTCAGAGTAGCCTCAGTCATGGTGACCAGGCACGCCGCCAAAGCCGCTGGCCGCGACCACAACGGCGTGGCCTAAGAGGCCGACCTACACAGGCCGTGCGCCGAGCACCAGCGTCCCGTTGGAGACTCAGAGGCCATGGGGCCATGAGACCCTGGTGGAGCAACTTTCAAACACATCCATTTATCCATTCATCATGATTTCATCATTCATCCAACTTTTGGCTGATATTTGTTGAAATATTTTCCCCAACAGCGTAAGCTAGTGGGGTCTTCAGCCCAGAATAGCTCCGGTGTGCACTTGTGCAGGCGCCGGGTCAGGTTCAACGAGGTTCCGGAGAAGGTTCCGAAGGTTCCGGAGAAGGTCTGGGAGGCTTTGGCGCAGAGCGAGGTCAGGTTCAACAGGGTTCCGGAGAAGGTTCCGGAGAAGGTCTGGGAGGCTTTGGTGCAGAGCCAGGTCAGGTTCCGCAAGGTTCCGGAGAAGGTTCCGGAGAAGGTTCCAGGAAGCCTTGGCGCAAAGCCAAGTCAGGTTCAAAAGGGTTCCGGAGAAGGTTCCGGAGAAGGTTCCGAAGAGAGCCAGGTTAGTTCAACAGGGTTCCGGAGAAGGTTCTGGAGAAGGTCTGGGAAGCTTTGGTGCAGAGCCAGGTCAGGTTCAACAGGGTTCCGGAGAAGGTTCCGGAGAAGGTTCCGGGAGGCTTTGGTGCAGAGCCAGGTCAGGTTCAACAGGGTTCCGGAGAGAAGGTTCCGGGAGGCTTTGGTGCAGAGCCAGGTCAGGTTCAACAAGGTTCCGAAGAAGGTTCCGAGGAGAAGGTCTGGGAGGCTTTGGTGCGGAGCCAGGCCAGGTTCAACAGGGTTCCGGAGAAGGTTCCAGAGAAGGTTCTAGGAAGCCTTGGTGCAAAACCAAGTCAGGTTCAACGGGTTCGGAGAAGGCTCCGGAGAACAGGGTTCCGGAGAAGGTCCCAGAGAAGGTTCCAGAGAAGGTTCCAGGAAGCCTTGGTGCAAAGCCAAGTCAGGTTCAACAGGGTTCCGGAGAAGGTTCCGGAGAAGGCTTGGGAGGCTTTGGTGCAGAGCCAGGTCAAGTTCAACAGGGTTCCGAAGAAGGTTCTGGAGAAGGTCTGAGAGGCTTTGGCGCAGAGCCAGGTCATGTTCAACAGGGTTCCGGAGAAGATTCCGGAGAAGGTTCCAGGAAGCCTTGGTGCAAAGCCAAGTCAGGTTTAACGGCCCGGAGAAGGTTGCAGAAGCCAAACCAGGTCAGGTTCATTTAACTCACGGAAACCCAGCTGAGGTTTTTCCAGCGCTTGGCTTCGCAGCACGCTTCAAAAAGATTTGTAAAAATAAAACGTTGCGGCTGTTGATACCGCCGAAGCTTATTTCACTTTTTTGTAAATACACATTGTTTCAAGAAAGCTGGCAACATCTTTTTTTGAGGCTGGGAACAGAGGTGGATATGGGTCAAATTATGGATATTATTGGTCACATGACAACTAGATCGGGGAATGGATGGAACTTTGGTCACCCAATTCCTGGTCGCCAGGGTAGCCCTGGTGACTTTCTTTTGCCATGGCTGATTGGAGAGAAAGATGGCACGAGGAGAGAACAAAGGAACCGATGGCTTCAATTCGAAGGCTCACCATCCAATACACTAATTGCAAACAATTACCCTCTGGTTATTTAACATAGCCATGGAAAATGGCCCATTTATAGATTATTCTCCCATTTAAGACCTCCACGGCTATGTTAAATAACCTAATGGTAGTCAAAAACAAGTTGGAGGACAGGTATGGCTTGACCCCCAACATTTTTCGATGCGCAGAGACTTATTTTTCCATGCCCAAATTTCGAACCAAGGATCCGCAGCCAGGGTGGCTGGGTGCTCAGCTGTTTGAGCGACTGATTGGTCATCAATTATAAACGATGGCTCATTAGTTATTAGTTGCAAATCATAGTGATTATCATTAGCAAAATCTTGCAAAATCTTACATCATTCTCATATAGCCGTTACAACATGTTACAACATATAACTGGTGTTGGGACATGCTTAGTCAGCTGATTTGAGGTGCAGCTCCAAAGGTAGTAGCAGTTGCCAGAGGGGTGGGGGACCTGAGGGGACTGATGGTTGAGACATTGACAAAGGCTTAGTTGGCTTAGTCATGTTGCCATTGGAATTGTGAAGCAGTCAAGAAACTTGATAACTTGAAAAGCGTAACTGGAAAAGTGCGCTGCTGACAGGCTGCTGGTGTCAACCTTCCCCATCAATCTGCCTCAAACTCAGAGTGTCACAACACTTTAATGAACTAAGTTACTGAAGTTCTGTTTGGAAAGCAGGTAAACCCATGTAAAGTTCATCCTGAGGCACCTTGCAAGGAGAGCCTACCAGGTTGCGGGCTTTGGGGAGCTGCCGCCAAGGAAGACATGTCGCTGAAAAATGTGACATGATGAGCCCGTGAATGGTTAGACAAGCTTAGACATGTGTCCACATGTGCCAAACATGGGAAACTGTAGAATTTAGATGCTATACTCAGATAGTGAAGAATGAAATAGGGATAGACCAAGCAATATAATCCATAAATTACTTACATCACTTACATCAGCCAGTTTGGGTCCCATTTTTGGAGGCGGTGATGAGACGAAGGCGCAAGTTGGGCGGATGCTGGAAGTATTTTTCCCATTAGACTTCCTAAATTGGTGAATTATGCCCTTCCCCATTCATTAACGGCCATAATTTGGGTGTAACTCCACCTTGATTGAGCCCTTTCTTTGCTGATTCAGTGAAATGGAATCCGCTAAACAGTAGTTTCAAGCAGTTGAAAAGTCAGGCATTAGTGCTTTCTAAGCCAGCTTCGAGGAAGGGATAAGAAAAGTGATGTTGAACACCATCTCTTCACGGATCAGAACACAGTCATTAGCCATGGCGGAATCTCAGGCCACATCTCCGGACTCAGGCGCTGGAGCGGTTCCGGAACCGCAGCACCTGATCCAAGTCCAACTCTTCACCAATTCCCCTTTCAATGACCAAAATGAATAGGATCCAAGACTGAACCATAGGGCCATAGGGGTTTCTAGGGTGGTAGATTTTGACGGGAGAAAAAATCCCAGTAGATTCACTATTTCTCATTGATTCACCAACTTTGATGGGATTCTTCATCTCGTTGAAGGCTTGCGACCCCAAAGTGCCTCCGTCTCACGAGCAGCGCGTGCTCAGCAGGCCGTGCGGTTTTACGAAGGGGCCGTGTTGGGCCTCATGCGTTGGGACATAGGTATCTTCAAACATGGAGCAAACTCGAGATCCATGTAATCTGAAGATTACATCATTTTATCTTCAATCTGTATATGTGTATTTAGTATATACATATATATATATTACATGTATATATTTTTATCTAGATCTCTATGATTGACTATGTTTCATGATTGTTTTTGGGGACCCATTTGGACACCTCTGGAGAGTGGTACAGATACGCAACACGTTTCAATGCCCGGTCCTCCGTCTCAGCAGGCACGGCCGACGGGTCGCAAGGTTGGAGCCTGAGAACTGCATATGATGTTTGATTTCTGATAGTTTCTGTAGTTCATCTACAATTAATGATATGATATGATATGATCTTTTATCATGATATCACCTTCACTTCATGATATGTCTGTTGTTTTCATGCTCCTTTTTGGTGGTGGATGAAACTGGTTGAGGCGGAGGGTGCGCCCAAAGCTGAGAGCTGGACTTTGTGACCCCCGATGGGGGAGAGGGGGGATCAAAAAATCCAGGATTTCAGCAGCAAAAATGATAAAAATGGCGAGTTATGGTAGTTGACTGCTGAAAGTCTGCGGATCCATTGGGATGAAAATTTGACTTGGACCCAGGTTTTCACGCTCCACCACACCTGGCGCATCTTGGATGGGATTTTGGGATTTTTTTCAACCGATCCAATCCAAGGTGGAACATCTGATATTTTTGTTTCAGGGGAAAAGATCTGAGTTTTTTTTTTTCCGAAACTTCAATGGAGGACTTTTGGGATGGCACAAACCAATGGGTCTCCGCTAAAAGACATTCCTTCCAAACCACTGAAGCCTGGATCCCTTCAGCACTGAGGTCCATCCGTTGGAGCAGGTCGGCCAAGGTTCGCCCACTGCGGCAGATCTACCTGCAGTTGCTTGGTTGAGATTTTGGATTTCGTGGGGAATCTGTAATTTAAAGGGGAATTTGGTAGGGATTGAATAAGTTTCGACCTGATTTCAAGGGGATTTGATATAGATTCAACATGTTTCGATGGGATTTGGTGGGGGTATGAAACTCATCATATCAGGCTATAATGAGATAACAAACAACTTGGTATTTGTTTGTCCCAAAAATCTGGATACCCCAAAACTGCCATATCTGTAAACCATTGTTTTTTCGGAAAACCATGACAAGAACTTTGCCTTTTTTGGGTATCCTGTCATAAAATTGCCACTCTTGTCGTCATTGAAGCCTCTTGAGGTTGCTGTTGGGTCATCGGCTGTGCGGCCTGCAACAGGCACGGTTCCAAGCTGGTCGGTTCGACAGCATAATTGTTGATTGGTTGTTACAGGGGGTCATATTTGCTAGCTTGTTTCTTGAGGATTGCGAAGTGGCCCATGAATCCATGAACTGGGAACCCCTTTAAGCCACTGTAAATGGCAATGTCCAACGGCCAGGTCTCCCAAGTGCCAAGGAAGAGGCCTTCAGTCGGCAAGCAGATGCAAGGTCGTGCTCTCAGCGCCTCACTGGAAGTTCCAACATGGTCCAAAGTCATTGCCAATTATTGAGGGTTAAAGACTTAAAGATGTCGAAATCTTCCATGAACCATGGAATATATATATACACATACACATGGAATCTAGGAAAGATTACTCAAATTGGAGACATGCTCAGATAAGTATGTCTCAAAAAATCTATCCATCCGCCCAAATCAGATGATTTAGTAAAAAAATCAGTCCATTTTTAACACCAAAATTGGCCAGCCATTTGTGTAACTCCATAAGTCGGTGACTTGACAGTCTGCCATGGTGACTTTCATCATTCCCAGGTCATCTGGCGCTGGATCCCGGTCGAGCTACTTGGCAGCATCCGGGAAACTTGCTTGGGATCAAAGATTTTTGATAGAAATTGGCTGGGATCCCAGATAACAAGATGTTCACTGTTTTGATCTGATTGATCTTGTTCACTGATTGGCTGATAAGATCTGGGATTAACCATCTGGAAGAACACATCTGTACAGATTCCAAGATGGAATGCCTGGTTCTCACTTTTGATGCATGAGATACTCGCCATGATTGGACGGCATGCCGTGTCTTGACCGAAATCTCGCTGAGGTGATGTGCCTCAGAGGCGGATAAAAAACTGGGAGACATTTCTGGATTCCCAAGCGATTTCATCCACCAAACTTCCAGCAGAAAATTGGTGAAATATGGTGAAACATGGTGAATGAAACCACTGAAAGGTGTGTCTGATATGTTCCAATGACCATCCATGACCATTTTAGGGCCACATCGGCCTCCCATTGATGTCAGGCCAGTGAGCCAACGTGGTACAGCAGCCCCCCGGCCAAATCGTTGCTGGGCAGGTGGGGTCAGGGACATTCTGGGGCCCTGTGATCCTGCGATGGCTCGATGGTTTCTTCCCATCTGTACCAGCTGCCAGGAAGCAACCAACCGGACACCAGCGCATGGACCTCAAGAACTATAGTAACTATTCAGCTTCCGCCAGAGTGAAAAAAGTCTCCGCTATGATGAAAGATTTATTCAGAAAGCCTGGATGCTTGTTGGCGGGCTGTAGTTGGTTGAAATAGGTTGAAATTTGACATCATCACTTCCGGGATTTCGAGGTGGCTGAGACGCAGCAAACGGCAGAGGACCACAGATATGGCTTCGGCATGCTTCGGCCTTCAGCCATGGGGCCCATGGGGCCCTTAACACCCAGCCCCATGTTGCCCTGAAGGCCCTGGAGTTGATGTTGGCCCTTTCTGCAGGACCGGGTTGCATCTGCGAGAAGTGGAGGTAGAAGACCGCTGCCTGTCAGTAGCTGGAGCTGCACATTGAGATCTTTCTGATCAATATCTGAAGTTGGGGTGAAAATTTGAGTGCCCCGAAAACCTGGAGATTTTTTGGCGATTTTTGAGCATGGTCCAATGGTCCAACCTTCTTCGGATGGTTCCAAACGGATCGTTTGGACACCCAAAGTGAGGTGGATGTGGAGCAGCCAATCTGGAACCGATGTGGCTGGGCCGCAGGGGGCATGGTTGCCACTGGGGCGCCAACGGGGTGTCATTGCACCTTTTTTTTTCTTTCTGATTGGCAGCCTCTTAAGGCACCATCATGGTGCTGAACACGACAACGAAAACACGGTCTTCTGAGTTTTCTGCCGGAAATGTCGATTTCGACGTGAAGTTGTGCAGTTTCTGCCCTCTTTTCCATTGGCGAAACACTCCAAGGAAGGGGCAGATCTCCCGCCCAAGTTCAGCACAGGTGCCAAGCAGCTTCATAGATAGTCCTGGCGTTGGCTGAACCTTAATTCAGAGCCCACATGCATTGCTCCCACTGCCAGGGTCAATCTGGAGAGCCAGGCACAGGATTTTCACACTGGGGTCAGACTTTGTGTCTCTCTGCTTCAAGTTTCAGCTAGTTTGCATTCAAGGTGGGCTCCACCACAGATGCGCAGTGTCGATGATTCAAAAACTGCAAGGCACACCTGCAAGCACCCGCAAGAGTCTACCAGTTGGCTGCCCAGTCTTGGCTTTTTTCTGTCATTGGCTCATGATTCTCATGGACGTCATCGACTGCCTGTGTGATTCGTTGAGGCTGGTGGCCCCTTGGGCCATGGTAGACAGTTGCCTGCTGGGGCTGCACATGCAGCAGCCACGGCAATGGCAAGCATCAGCGGGCAGGATGAAGGCCCCTTCTCTTGGGACTCTCCATGGTTTATCACCACTGTTCCACACTTTTTCTATGAGAAATGCAATTTTCAAGGGTATTTGAGAGACATGTTCAGCCCGCAACTAACAGCTCTTGCTTGCCATTCGATCCCAGAGTCCCTTGACATCATCCCTTTCAGGTGCCGGTGTGCTGCCATTGAAGGTTTCCTCCCAGGGCCCTGTGGGCCTTGTGCCCCCATCACTGCAGGTTGTAGTTTCAGCGATGATGAGATTGCATCAGTCTACTCTTCGTATCTCTTGTGTTGTTAGTGATAGTGCCCACATGAAAACAGCAGATAATAAGATCTCAAGTGTTGCTTCTTGTGCAAACATGATGCTTCCGGAGTCCTATCTTTGTGGAACTTCATGATTACAGGATTGGGTATCTGCGCTCAGTTTGAGGCTCACAAAGAGCTGCAAGCATGAGCCATTTATTTACATACAATTTACATATCACAATACTGGCACGGGGCTGTAACAATATCTTGAATAAGGTCCTTCAAAGGACAAGCTCCAAATTCACGTCGGACGTTTGGACATCTATGCAAGTAGGCTGGCAAGGCCGATGTGAACAGCAAGAAAGGTGCAACCAAACATCATTGAAAGTCAGGAGTCACAACCTGCACGATCTGCGGTAGCAGAACAGCAGATGTCAAAAATGTCGTGGCTGGAGTTTTTCGTCTTCTTTGGGCTTAGCGGCTTAGTCGGATGCCTTCACCTCCGCTGCCGCCCGATGTTCAACAGGCCTGGTGTTTTTTTTTGAACTGCCTATGACCAAAAGTCCAATGGGTGGATGGCTTAAGGCTTAAAGTCTTTTCTGGAAAGATTGGGGATGGGTTATGATTGGGTTTACCACACCACCATTCAATCATATCTGATGGAATGGATTGCATACGATTAAATGGTAGCCATATTGACCGATCCTGGGTAGGCAGATCTGCAGCCTGCTCGTGCACGTTCAGTGAGCCCAAGTCGTTTCCTCGGCTCAGTGTGATACATGGCCATTGGAGGATTTTACACCAATTTATAGCAATTTTGGAGATGCTGAGATTTTCATAAGTCACATCATTTCATCATGAAAACCTCCTTGGTAAAACCCCAAACGTGGGCAGGTTTTTTGAGTGTTTTGCTGCTGAGGAGCTCCACTGCAATTACTCAATGGATCGCTTGGGAGCATCTACAGTTGAAATCTCCATGTTTGATGTGAAAAAACCCATGGGTTTCCATTGGTTTCCGGTTGATTTTACCCATTGACATCCCTTAGTAGGTTATTCTACTTGGGTTTTCATATAAAAAATGGGACTTCCATATGTTTTTTACAGAAAAGTTTGGGTAATATTTGGGATCCGGATGGGATTTCCCTATCATTTCTGGGGAAATACCATTGCATCACCGGATCCCCAGGTGCTCCCTGCGTGCAACGCTTCACCTCCCAGCTCTCCGCGCCGCTTGTGGAGCCCGTGACGGCCAGCAGGGCGTGGAAAACGGGTCGGGGACCTCAAACGCGGGAAGAGCCAACTGGCGGTGAAGTCACCAAGAAGAATGGGAGATTTCACATGATATTTCACCTGATTTTTCACATGATTTCACGTTATTTCACATGATTCCACATGTTTTCACATGATTTCACATGATTTGGTCAAATTTAGTCAGGACAAGTTGAAATTCAAGATGGAGATTTAAGAGGGATTTGCCAAGATACATGTGAATTTCACTGGTGACCCCTAGGGACAGTGTAGGTCAACGAAAATATGGGAAATTGACATAAGAACAAACTGGGAGACAGTAAACCAGCTGTTGAAGGGTAGGTGAAGGGTAAGTGAAGAAATCTACCGATGCCCGGATTTTTTTTTGCAGGGTATCTGATCTAATATGAGCCATGGATGTGTTGCCTTGCAAAACCTGAGATCTACCAACAGCTGAGAGTATTTGTGCCGAATTCGTAGGATCTATTTTTGGGATTTCCAGCACATCCCTGTGGATTGCTCATCTGGTGCTGATGCCCCTTGAATTGATCAGGTCCGGCAGTTCCTTTCACAAGCTCCCCCGTGAGGCTTTTTTGGGGCTTCAGAAACAGACCTTTCCGGAAGAAGTGACTGTCACATCTACAGACTTTACTTTTTAGTCCGCCAGCTTATGTAATGATGGCATTACAATCATTACATCCACTTGTAACTTGTGACATCTTGTGACATTTTTACAGCTGCAGCATGCCACATTTTTCAAGGTGAGCCATGGTGAACCCGCCAACAATGGCCAGGCCCAATGTGGTCTCGCCTCCTCGGTTGCTGGGGTCCGTGAAGGCGCTGACTGTTAACAGGAAGAGTGTGAAGTTACATGTTCGAAAATCACAGATTCAACTTTTGGAGAGTTTCAAACATTTAACTTTTATTTGAAGATATTTGAAGATCTGAGTTAGAGCCTTGTTTCATTTTGAAAGAAAAGTGGAATGGTTTGACTGCGATCTTCACAGGCCGGGCTGCGACCTGGAAGTCCAAACAGTGTCACAGCACCTGCGGGCTGTAGATGTTCCTTGGCCAAAATGGTGGCATTTGAAGACAACTCTGGGGATTTTCAAGCTGCAACAAATGGGGATTTACTGCACAGATTGGTGGTACTCCTATTTTGCTGGAGTGATTGAGAATCAGGATGTGCAAATTCCTGGTTGGATTAATGATTAGTGGTTGGGGATACTACTGAAAAAAGCCTACCCTCTGGCCAGTCAACCTTGAATGCCTGAATTTTGACTGGTGAAACCCCTATTTTTCTGGTTGATATATAGTTTTTGAATGTTTTTGATGAAATATGTCTAGAACAACATTGGGCTTGTCTGAAAATGGGGAGGTACAGTACTCCAACGCCAATGGATTCCCATTGCGCGAACTCAACGAACAACCATAAATGGAGGGGTTGATCCTAGCAATTTTTGGAGACACCCAAGTACTGTATCATGTTCTGGGTTATATATCCCTGATGATATTCACGTCGCTTCGCGACGGCAACCGCCCGCACCGCATCGTTGGGCAGCCGCTCGTAACTGCCAATGATGTCGGCCATTGAGACCAAAAACATCCGAAAGTACTGATTGTCGGAAAAAAACGCGAAGAATTTGATAGCCATGTATAGCGGACCAACGCAGTTCAAAAAATAACGAAAAACATGAAAAAACGGCGAAATTGCTGTTATTTACAATGTTTTTGCGCGGTGAGAAGCAGAAACCACTGTAAATACCATTGTTTTTGAGGGTCAGGTGGCCAAAAACACTGTAATTTACAGTGTTTTTTTTTTTTAAACCAACGTCAAAAAACACTGGTATTTACGATGTTTTCATTCACACCGTAACATAAAACAGCGTAATTTACGAGGTTTTTGGAAGTTTTGAAGCTAGCCGTCAAGCATGCAGAAAACAGAAAAACACTGTAAAAACCAGTGTTTCTGCTATCACAAAACGACGAAAATCAGTCCGAAAACGGGTCCAAAAACTCAAAAATCCGCCTCCGGGCCCGGCCACCTGCGGAACCGCAAAAAAAGATGTTGCAAACCAAAAAATCGAGGTCAAAAAGTTGACTTTTCGCTTGCCGATTTTGGACGGGCGCGTTCACGAACAGGTGTCTTCCGTACTGTTTTTTACAGTGTTTTTTGAAGGCGAGCGTCACGACCTATCAAAAACAGGAGGTTTTGGCCGAAAAATGCCCCCCCCCAGGTAAACCTGTAACCTTTTACGAGTGCCATCCGGAAGATCACGCCCCAGCACCTTCGGTGCGGGCGGATTTCCATTGACTCATTATCTGTATCACCATGATATCCCATGTATTGGCTGGTGAATTCCATATATTTCAATATCATGGGGGGGATATTTTTAGCCATTTCCAAAGCCATTTCCAGGCCAAAGTTCTCCCCGCCTTACCACGATGG
This sequence comes from Cladocopium goreaui, assembly GCA_947184155.2. NCBI lineage: Eukaryota > Dinophyceae > Suessiales > Symbiodiniaceae > Cladocopium > Cladocopium goreaui. Next base: position 374,417 of record CAMXCT020004580.1, on the reverse strand, counting down.
TCTCCGCGCAAGCATCTCAGAGATTTGATCATGGGAGCAACCAGCTGCCTTGTAGGGGGAAAGAATTGCTCAATCGAAAAACCGCAGGGGTAACAATAGAGATTGCTAATACATGGTAATAGCAATTCTTATTTTTGACCATTGAAGAGTCATTGAAGCAGGATACGTAGGACTGTAGGGCGCAGCAAGGCCACAAGTGCCAGGCAACTGGAGGAGCCTGGGCTTGTTGGGGGATCAACCGTTGGTGTTGGGTAAATCAAACAGCGGCATCCAGCGGCTACATTGTTTGATGATGCTTGGTTATAGCCGGTTATAGCCAGTTATAGCTGTTCCCACTTCTGGTGGTATTTCTTTCACAGATTTTGTAGCAAATGAGCTGAACCCTGATGGTATTTTGTTTTTTTTGGAGAATGAGGCAACCACTTAGCTGTCTGAACGGTGACAGGATGGAGCCCCGAGTGGCTCCCCCGCCATTGCCTGTGTGGAGTCGAACGGTTGGTCCAGTTGGTCCCGAGCTCGGCTTGATCGTGGGAGGTTGAGAAAATGAAGATATTGAAGCTATTACATGCTATTACACCTTGGGTGCCAGACTGTTGTCATTGGCATTTTTCTCTTGGCATTTTTAGATTGATTTGAAGTCAGCTCCTGGCCAAAAAGCAGCGCCAGCAGCGCATTTGCTGAGGGAAGCCGGTGGCTGTACCTGCAACTCATCGGCAAAACTGGCACGTACTTGGCGCCAAAAACAGCTCAAAATCTCATGGCACGGCATGTTTTGGCAGTTCGAGTTGCAGGTCTTATGTGGTACAAACACCACCTGTTCCTTTGAAGTCAGTGGAGGGCTCAGGATGTTGGGGATATCACCGGCGACGACAAATGCGGGAAACACCTCAACTGGGATTCTTTTCATGGGTAGAATTAATCATGTTCTCCACCATGAGATTTCGACTAAGGATCAACATTGTTTTTCAAAATGGATGCTTCACAACTAAAATATTCTTAAGTGTAGTGGGATGGATAAGTTGGTTAAGTTGGTTAAGTTGGTTTATAAATTTATAACTTATAACTATAGGTTTCCTACGGTTGGAATCTTATGGTAGATCCGCAGCTTCCATGACTGCTCAGGTCCTGCAACGCAGCAGCTCAGCTGCTGGGCAGCTGATGACCGAACCCATGGCCACCTTTGGCACCGTGGTGGGCGCGCCGCGCATCGTGGCCCGGCCGGCGAGTTGCGAGGCGGGTTGACTTGGGCACTTGGGTTGGGTGGCTGGATTTGCCCCTTTTTTTTCGGGGGAAAGTCCAGGATTCTCTTGAGAAAACAGCTGCCAAGTTGCTTAGGAGTTGGTTTTTGTTGGGATCATTGCAGGTCTCTGCTCCCACCAGTGTTGGGGTCCTCAAAAGCCCAGGCTTTCGGGGTCAGGTTTTGTGGTGACTTCCCATGAAAATTGTCTCAGACGGCCCCATGGTTCAACCATGAGGCAACTGTCGGGGATGTCAATGCCAGAGATTTCCCTGAGTCGGATGTAACTTTTGGAAAAGGAGCAGCTGGCAAATTGAACGACCATACTACTCATCCATGTGTTTGGCGATGAGGACTCTGTGTATACACTCCATGGTGTTCTTCCTGACTGTGGGCCAGAACATGCAATGTGCTAAGGCAGCTTCAAGTTCAAGGCATTTATCCACCCAGGCTGGACGTCGCGCAAGATTGCGCGACATTCTCAATTTATGTACATACCACCTAACAGAAACAACACAAATGAGTATGTATACCAACGAGCAAATGATGCATTAGAGGCCCCTTCGATAGGCCCACTTTGAAAAATTACAGTAAACCTCTGACCGAGATTCTCGAGGAAGAACGTTTAAAACTTTTGGGGCATGTGCTTAGAAGGCCAAGATCGCATCCTCAACACCAAGTCCCTTTTGATTCAATGCTTGCCAGACCTAAAGCCCCTACCTTGCGTAGAGTAGGCAGACCCATAAAATTTTGGACAACAGAAACATACAGAAACTATGCGCAAAGCTGGGGAAATTATCCAACAGACAGACAATGCTCAACCAAATATTCCTTTTGATCCAGCCAACCCGGCAATCCGACAGGCACTACTGTAATAGCTTGGGCGCGGAACTACCAAGCCCCTTTTGACTAGTTCCCACCATCTCGTTTTCAATCCTAACAAAAATCACTGTATTTGATGTCCACGGTAATCCCTCCTTGAACGCACTCCTTTTGAATGTACTCTGTTTGAACGTTACTTTATAATGCTGACCTGTGCATCTCTCGAGGAAAGTAGATCGCAGTTACAGATATGCTAGCGCTTAGTTTGAACAGCTCTTTGTGAACCTCTCCATGTGAAATGATTTTTCTGCAAGCGAGACCTTCTTGCAATGCTACTTGACAGTCTGATTATCGATTATTGAGTCTGAAAAACAGAAATGAAGCCTGACGTGAAAGTTCTTAGTGTACCGTGGTAGCACTCCTTTAGTTTTCCTCCTGTCCATAGGTTCTTTTTCCCCACCTGCCAGGTGAGGGTTGTTAGATTTTATGTCAGTTGCCTGGTCCTCCTCGTCCTCCTCGTCCTCCTCCTTCTCCTCCTCCTCCTCTCGTTGTCCTCCTCGTCCTCCTGCTCAACTGCGACTCGCGATCCACAGTGTTCTCTGCCGGACCTCCACCACGACCATCCACGCCCAGTGTTCCCTGCCGGACCTCAACCACGACCATCCACGCCCAGTGTTCCCTGCCGGACCTCAACCACGACCATCCCCGCCCAGTGTTCCCTGCCGGACCTCAACCACGACCATTCACGCCCAGTGTTCCCTGCCGGACCTCAACCGCGAGTATCCACGCCAAGTGTTCCCTGCCGGACCTCATGAGATATGCCAAATAGAATGCCAGAAGATATGCCAGATGGAATGTTAGATAGAATGCCAGAAGATATGCCAGATAAAATGCTATGAGATATGCCAGATAGAATGCCAGAAGGTATGCCAGATAAAATGTCAGATAGAATGACACAAGATATGCCAGATAGAATCTCAGAAGATTTGCCAGATAATATGCCAGAAGATATGCCAGATAGAATGCCAGAAGATATGCCAGAAGATTTGCGAGATAGAATGCCAGAAGATATGTCAGAATATATGCCAGAAGATATGCCAGATAGAATGCCAGAAGATTTATACCAGATATACCAGAAGATATGGCCAGAAGATATGCCAGAATATATGCCAGAAGATATGCCAGATAGAATGCCAGAAGATATGTCAGATAGAATGCCAGAAGATATGCCAGATAGAATGCCAGAAGATTTGCCAGATAGAATGCCAGAAGATATGTCAGATAGAATGCCAGAAGATTTGCCAGTAAGAAAATGTAAAAATGTCACGGTGGGGATCACACGAAGTAAAGTAATTTTTTACCAAACGTACAGGGAGGGCAAACGGTGCCGCGATGAGGCACCGAACGAATCAGAACGTCCTGCCGTGTTGGATCGCTTGAAGGTGCGGCTGAGCCGGCTGATCGTTTCGTAGAGTCTTTCACCACTATTGACATATGGGTATGGGTCAATACCTATCAATACTGAGAAAGATTGAGCATTGCATCAGAACCCTTGGCATGTCATTTCACCTGCTTGCATGTACAGGACACTTTCAATGTGTGACCGCAGGCCTAAGCCATTCTGGTTCCGACCTAAAGGCAAAAGTGCGCCTTGCACTTGCACCAGGTTGCACCTGTGCATTTTCAGTGGCACCGGAGCCTTTACCGATCCTTGCACCTTGCCATAGCCGCTGCGCCGCTCCACTTGCTTGCTTGGGTCATCAACCACCTCACCTTCGACATCTTTGACTTTGCCCTCGGTGGATTGCTTCACCTTGGATCCAAAGTTCCTTGTGTTGGAAGGTGAGCTCCAGGTCTTTTACTTCAACGTCACTGCCTAAGGCATCGCTGTTGGATTTGACCTGACAATCGGGCTTTTGCACTTTGCATTGCAACGCTGTTCATCCTACCTCCTGGCCTTTGACTCCTGCGGATTCTGGTTTTGGAATTTGGATTGGACTTAGCATTGCTTGGTGTCCGAGCCCTACCTTTTCACCTTGCTGGCACCAGCTAGGGTGCCGAGTGGTAACTAGGCCACTCCTTTTTGCAAGAGCTTTTACAATTTTGGTTTTACCTGGCCATTTTGGCCCTGACCCTTCGTCGTCATCATGGCGGAGGAGGACAAAGGTACCTCTTCATGGTACAAAGTGCCTACGTGGTCTGGCGACCCATCGGAATGGAGAAGCTTCAAACGTGAAATGGAATGGTGGTTAGCTTCCTTAGACCCTGAGAGTTGCAAGAAATACAACGTTGCAGCCCGTTGGGCACTGAGGCAGAGCGGAGTTGTTCGAGCTCGCTGTGAAGAGTTCGACCCTGCAGATTTGAAAGGAACTACAGAAGTGCGACGTGCCGATCCTGACACAGGAGCTGAGGTTGTTGCCGAAGAAGCCGATCCCTTTTCTGGCATCCGAAAGCTTCTGTCAGCACTGGAAGCTAGCATGGGTCGCACTGAGATGGATCGCAAAGCTGAGTTGCGAAAGCAGTTCTACCAGACGATCCGTCGCTCTGCAGGTGAAAGAATCTCCACTTTCTGCACCAGATACCGAACGCTGATCGGTGAAATGCGCAGGGAAGGCATAACACTTCCTGCGGGTGAACTTGGTTGGTTTCTCAAGGACCGTTTGGGTTTGGACGCACTTCGAATTCAACTCCTTGACACAGCGCTTCAAGGAAAAGAGGATTACGAAGAAGTGGAACGAGAAGTTTTGAGGTTGTTTAGAGATTTGCATGTTTCTGACCCCCTCTACAAGTCCAAGCCGGTTGGTGGGAATGACAACAAATCCTACCCACTTCAACGTTTCCTTCAAAGTAGCAATCAACATGGCCCGCGAAGTGGCGCTCCTTCCAGCGCTGGATCTTCAGTCAAGTCCTTTAAGACTTCCAGCTCCTACCGTTTTGGAAGGCCCAGTTCCTCTGCCAGCAGCGGCCGTCAGGCCTATGTGGTTGAAGATGCAACGGAGGTTGAGCCTGAGGGCGATGAGGAGCTGATTCCTGATGACGGGGATGGAAATGCAAATGGTCCAAACCTGGAAGAAGTTCTGCAATGCGAGGCTGAGGTTTTGGCTGCAGAGATACAAGAGTTGGAAGAAAGCGGTGAATTTGACACCGCAGTCTTAGAAGAACTTGAAGCTGGAGTTGAACAAGCAGCTGAATCCCTTGTCACTATGCGGGAAGCTCGGTCCCGCATCAACGAGATCAAGCGGGATCGCGGTTTTGGTCGCGCTCCTGCTGGGTCCAAACCAAAGCTGAATGGGAATCAGGTTGAAAAGAAGAAAACCAAGACGCAATGCTGGGATTGCGGTGAATTTGGGCACTGGGGAGGAGACCCACAATGCCCCAAGCCTGGGGCGGGACTTCACAAACCCAAGCATGCTGGCAAACGCCCCGCTGTTCAGAAGCATGTGAAGGTTGTTGAAAGCCTGAATACAGAGCATGTGCTGGATGAGCCGCCCGTCTCCAACGAGATCAACATGGTTCACCACGATAGCATGCGATTTGAGGAAGCCTTGGAATCCTCAAAGCAGGAAGACAAGCCCGTGCCTGGCCTGTCGCGAGAAAGTTTTGATGGGCGCTTTGGACTCTGCATGCAATCGCACATGTGCTGGTGAAGTTTGGATTCAGCACTTTCTGCTGACCTTGCAACGTGCACCCCCGGAAGTTCAAGCAATTGTGGCAACTGCTGAGGAGAATGAGCTCTTCAGATTTGGCAACGGGGGCACTCAGAGAAGCAGCGTGAGATATAGATTGCCAGTGATGGTTGGAAACAACTTGTTAGCAGTTTGGGTTAGCGTGGTGAAAGTTCCTAGCCTTGGTTTGCTGTTGGGACGTGACTTCTTGGACGGAATTGGAGCCGTGATTTCGTTTACCAAGCAGAAGCTGCGCCCTGACTTTTTGGATGGCAAGCTCATCAGTTTGTCCCAGGTCGCAGCTGGGCATTTTGCTTTGAGCCTGGTGCCTTCGACTTGGCCGAGGCTCGGTGGTTTGAGATGGCGTCGTTGGGGGCCTGATGGAATTTTAGAGCAACAGATCACCTCACAAGCATGGTTGTCACGCAAGTTGAACATGTCAAAGCAGTTTGAAAAGCATGGTGGCAGTCATGAACATTTGGTGACTGAGCAGGGTTTCAATGCAGCACACCTGGCAGTGCTGACCTTTCCCATGCCTGGCCCTTCGGTTCAAGCTATGTCTCTCAAGACGCAGCCATCACGATCGACGACATCTCCTACGAGTTCCGAAGTTGGTGTGCCGACTTCGACATCGCCTGTGACGAGCCCTACTACCAGTCATGGACCAAGCGCCAAAGGCCAAGGCAAGCTCCGAAAGCCGATGGTGCCGAATGGCACTCCGGCTGGCCATTCGCGCTCAATGGCACGCATCTGGGCTGCTCTTATGGCTTGTGCAGCGGCCTGCAATCAGATACTTGCCGTTCCCCTTTCCGGCAACAACCAATCCGGAGCAGTGGGCGCAACAAATCAAGGACATGGTGCTGGACAAGTCCTTGATGAAGAAGCATGGAGAAAAGGCCCTGACCATGGGCTTGTGTACGGCCAAGAATCTCCAAGAATGCAGCGGTTTCCGCAACCGAGTTGGCTGGAAGTTGGCATTCTTGGAAAGCCCCCTGTTGGATGGCATGCTCGCAGCCCGCTACATGAAGGGCCAAGCTGCAAAGCTTCGCAAGGAGATGTTGCGAGAAGCCAAGGAAGAGGCCGCCAAGTTGGAAGCAGCTGGAACGAAAGAGCAAGCCATGCGACAGCTGATCGGGCCGAAGGGCGGTCTGCCCACCCTCAAAGGAGACTTGCTCAAGCTGGGCGCTCTCCTCAACTTGGACTTGAACGACCAGATGAAGGTCGAGCAGATCAAAGAGGCCATCAAGCCAATGTTGGCAACTTTGAAAGGCGTCGCAACCTCCAGCAGCTCATCAGACGCTGTGGACGCAAAAGCGAAAGTAGCTGCGAAGAGAGGAGCCAAACCAAAGACGCAAAGTGCGCCACCTCCACGTCCTCTTGCGGATCATCCTGCAGAACCTTCTCTCGCCTCCGCAAACACGACAGCAGAAATCCAAGCAATGTTGGCACAGCAAGAGCTGCGATTCCAGTCCATGATGAATCAGATGATGCAACACATGGTGTCCTTGCAGCAAGTGCCAGCAGCTGCAGTCCCGAGGGATTTCACAGACGAAGAGATGCGCGAGATCAACGCCGCTTATGCGGACCAGCTGGAGGAGGAGCAACTTTGGGCAGTGCACGGAGAGGAGATGGAATGGATGACACCGGCAGAGAGAGCCGATGCGGTGGATCATCTTTCTTGAGCCCTCTGAATGGACTTCAAGGTGCTGGTGACGATGGACTTCGAGACACTGCTCCAGTGTCAAGGCCCCTTCGACTTGGACTTTCTGGGGCCGGGGTCGATGGATTTCGAATACCCCAAGAATCAAAGCCTCTTGGACTTTCTGAGGCTCGGGCCGATGGACTTCGAATGCCCGATGAACCCAGCACCTCGGAGTGGCGACTTGAAGCTGACCGCATCAAAACCGGTCAAGCACAGCAGATTGCCCAAGCCTGGCAAAAGCACAAACGTGACCAGGAGCTGATTTCCAAGGGTGATGTTCATGCGGTGATGCAAGCTGAATGGATGGGTGAGATGGAATCATGCCTCAATGAATGTTTTGTCTCCTCACTTGTCCTGGCCCCTGGACTTCGGCCACCCCCTGAGCCTGACGGCGTCTTTGTCTCTGAGGTTTTCACGACAGTTCAGAGAACTATCAAAGAAGCAGCCAACAAGGGCCATTCAGTTGGCTCCGCCATGTCACTTGAGACTGGTTGGAATTTTCTGAAAGCAGCTGACCGCCAAGCTGCGAAGGAAGTGGTCATGAAGGAAAAGCCTTATTTGCTGGCTTTAGCATTTCCCTGTGGACCTTGGTCTGCTTTGATGAGATTGAATCCGTCCAAAGACCTTGCCCTACGGCGTGCTGAAGGACGTGTTCTCATCAAGTTTGCAATCGAGTTAGCCGAGCTGCAGCTTCAACATGGCAGGCATTTTCTTTTGGAAAACCCATTGACAGCGGAGTCATGGAGCCTGGCAGAGCTGAAGCGTTTTCTTCGGCGACTTGAATGCCACCAAGCAGTTTTCGATCAGTGCCGTTTCAAACTGCGTGGGCCATCTGGACTTTTGCACAAGAAGCCCACGAAGGTTGTCACCAGCTCAGAGAAGATAGCTGATCGCTTGGATGGCAAACGATGCCACAAAGACCATGAGCATGAACATGTGATGGGAGGATCACGTGTCACCGCTGCTGCTGGACTTTACACCAAAGAGCTGGCACGTGAGATCATCAAGGGCTTGGAGGAAGAGTTTGAAAAGACCTATGGATGTGGCTTCATCCATGAGACCTTGGCAGTTGATGGAGCTGAAACTGATGGCGACCTTGAAGACGCCTTGGATCGCGAAGTCGATCCCCCAGTGGAATTCAGAGACATCGATGAAAGTGACGATGAAGCTCAAGTTCTACCAGCAAACATGAAAGTTTCAGCGGCGGTGAAAGAAGCCGTGAAGAAGCTTCACTGCAACACTGGCCATCGCTCCAATAGGCGCTTGGCTCGTTCACTCGCCATTGCGGGTGCGCCACCTGAGGCGATAGCAGCAGCTAAATCGCTTCAATGCTCCATATGCCAAGAGAGACGTCCTCCACGTGCCCGACGTCCTGCCACCTTGCCTACTCCAAAAGATGCTGGAGACCAAGTTCACATAGATCTCTTTGAGTTGCATGATTTGGCTGAGAACCGTTTTTATGTTGCTCATGCGATCGACAGTGTCAGCAAATTTCAAATGGCTGAAGTGCTCAAGGACAAATCTGCTGACGCTGTGGTGAACTTCATGGTTCGCCGATGGATGCCAATCTTCGGCCCTCCGAGAGTTTTGGTGGCGGATCAGGGACGTGAATTCATTTCTTGGAAGTTTGAAGAAATGGCTGCACAGCACTCAATTTTGCTGTGGCACACGGCAGTGCAAGCCCCCTGGCAGAATGGTGTCTGTGAGAAAGGTGGTGGAATTTTGAAAGCCATCGCAACAGCAGTCATCAAAAGCCAATCCTTGCTTGGAGCTGACGATGTCGACCTAGCCGTTCAAGAAGCAGTCATGGCCTACAACAGCGACATCAATGAAGCTGGTGTCACACCGGCGCAGGCTGCATTGGGCCGTCAGCCCCGGATGATTGGTGATGTTTTGGGTGATTTTGGACAGCGTTTGTCCGAGCATGGTTTGGTCGAATGCCGACCCTCATTTGCCAGACAAGTTGCCATGCGTGAAGTTGCAAAGCTTGCCATGCTGAGGTTGCATTTTTCAAGAGGTTTGAGAAGAGCTGAAATGGCCAGGTCACGCACCCCAACTGTGACCGATGCCCAAGCCTTGCAACCTGGTATGATAGTTTACTACTACCGCATGAGCAAATACAACAGCAAGACAGGTCCTTCGAAGCGCAAGCTCAGCCTGAAGCGTTGGCATGGCCCTGGACTTTTAGTGGCCATGGAAGGACACAGCAACTGTTTCATTTCCCACAAGGGTCAACTTGTCAAAGCTGCAATTGAGCATGTTCGCAAAGCCTCCACTATGGAGCAAATCACCATGGAAGAGTGGGAGTCTGCGATACAAGATGTTGTGGAAGCTGCAATGAATGACCGAGACGGTGGAGTTCAAGGCCCTCTAGTGGTTGAGCCTCCTGTTGAAGGTGGAGAAGCTTATGGTGATCAAGGTGTTGCCAGTCAACCTGCCGAAGCATCCGCACCTGCTTCTGTTGCTCTCCAACCTCAAGAACTTGTTGCTGCCGTTGCACCGGCCTTGTCTCAACCTGTTGCCAGTGCTCCTCCATCGAGACGTAGCAGTTTGTTGAGCAGCATTCCTGGACTTCCAGCACAACCTTCCGTTGGACTTTCCAGGCCTCAAGTTGCACGCAGTGGTTCCAGAACGCCGAGAACGCCGAGATCTCAGTTGCCCCGCAGCAGACCTGAAGCTGCTGCAAGCCAAGCCCCTATTGAAGCTGAAGTTGTGGATGAGAGTCGCAAGCGCGCCTCTGATGTTCCAGTTGAACGTCTTCAAGATGCTGAAGGCAACCCGCCTCCTGAAGCACCTGGAGAATCCCATGAAACCTTGAAGGTTTCCACAGTTTCAGAAAGACTGAATGACTATGAGCACCCGCTCAAGCAGATCGTGCGCTTGGCCGAGCAAGACAAGAAGCATCCGTTAGATCATGCGCCTGATGATCATGGTTCTTGGGATGGTCGTTGGCCGCTGCCAAGCAGATCTGAATGGATGGCTCATGAGCACTATGGTATTCCCTGGCCTTCTGGAAGTGCTGAAGTGAATGCGGTGCAGACCGCGAGAAAAGAATACAAGTGGCCTGAGATGAATGAAAGCTACAAGGAAAGTTTTCGCCTTGCAGCTGCTGATGGCTGGCGAGTTTGGGTTGACAATTCAGCTGTCGAAGTTCTTTCGCCAAAAGAAGCCCGAGAAATTCGCCAGCGACTGAAGCTCCGTGGCGAAGGCCACAAGATCCTGACACCGAGGTTCGTTTTCACAGACAAACACGACGGACTTCGCACCTCAACCAACAACCTTGGATTGAAAGCCTCTGCAAGATTAGTGGTTCCCGGATACCGTGACCTGACAGCTCATGTTTTGCGAAAAGACGCCCCGACGTGTTCAAGGGTGAGCTTCCACTTGCTGTTAGTTTTCACAAGTTCCCGGAGATGGATTTTGCTGAGCGCTGACGTGAAGTCAGCCTTCTTGAAAGGAGAAGAGTTTGCCCCAGGTGAGAGAGAACTTTACCTGGGCCAGATCAAAGTCAGATCAAAGTCAAAGATGGCGATGAACCGCTTCTACCTCTTGGTGAAGGCCAACTTGCAAGACTGAGAAAAGGGATTTTTGGGTTGAGCGATAGCCCAAGGCGATGGTACCTTCGTCTTCACAAATCCTTGACGAAGTTGGGTTGGCAGAGATCTTCACTGGATGCTGCGATGTGGTTTCTTTGGAGTGATGATGGAAAAACTATGGAAGGCATCGTGGTGAGCCATGTGGATGATTTGCTGATGGGTGGAAGCCCGGTGGCGATTGCTTCCCTGGAAGCACTTGGCAGAGAATTGGGATTTGGTTCGTTGGAACGTGGATCCTTTGTGTACTGCGGCAAGCGCATCACACAACATGCTGACCACTCCATCTCCATTGACATGAAGGAGTACCATGAGAACCTGGCGCCTGCAGTTGTTCCTATGCACCGGCGCCGCACTCCTGATGCTCCGCTGACTCCAGATGAGCAGAAGAAACTCAGAGCATTGTTAGGAAGTTTGCAATGGTTGGTTTCCCAACTTAGGGCTGATTTAGGTTTTCAGTTGTCCACCTTACAAGGGGATAAGCAAGTTGTGGGGACGTTACTCAAAGCAAACTCGCTTGTTCGACAAGCAAAACTGCAATCTGATTTCGCGCTCCGCTACGTTCCTCAAGACCTTGCACGATGTGGGCTGATGGTTGTGACCGACGCCTCTCTGGGGAATGTGACGAAAGCTGGAAGCAGTGAAGGAGAGTTGGTGGAAAGAGTTTTCAGCCAGGCGACCTACGTCATTTTGCTGGCTGATGAACAGTTGATGGAAGGAAAGCCTGGTCGATTCAACCTGATCGACGCCAGAAGCCATAGACTTGGAAGAGTCTGCAGATCAACCTTCGGCGCAGAACTCCTTGCGTCTGAGGAAGGTTTGGATGCTGGACATTTCTGCAGAGGAGCCTTTGCTGAGATGTTGGGTTACCCCATGGAAAAGCCGTTTGCCGAGCAGAGCATGGACTTGATCCCTTTGCAGATGGTGACAGATGCAAAAGACAACTATGACAAGTGCAACAGTGACACTCCGACATATGGAAGTCAGAAAAGCCTTGCATTCACCATAGCTTGGATCCGCAGCATGCTACGCCGAGACTCCACCATGATGAAGTGGACCGCCACCGACAACATGTTCGTGGATGGAGGCACGAAGCTGATGAAACTGGATCACATGGCCCGGATTTTGCAATCCAATGAGTGGTGTGTGACATTTTCCCCTGGCTTTGTAAAGCAAACAGTCAAGAAACCGACTAAGACAGCCAGTAGCTTAGATAGCTTAGTCTTAGGCCAAGCCGTAGATGCAAGCAACCCAATGTTTGGCCATTTGCTGGGCCTTAGCGAATTGGTAGGTTGGCACAACAAAGGTGCCTACAAAGTGCACGTGGCAAAGAATGCACGTTCGTATAGAACTCCAGAGCCGAGATTTGAAGCCTCAAAGTACCCGCACAGAAGTACTTTTGGCAAATTCGTTGACCCCAACGGCCACGCAGAATGGCGACAGTTGGAAGATCGAAAGGCCTATGTTGGTTTGCCCAATCGACATGAGGCACTAGGAAGCGTTGCCAACACACTAATTACAGTGTTCATGCCCTGGGTTCTTCAGCAACAAGAAAATATACCAGCTGAGAAAGATTGAGCATTGCATCAGAACCCTTGGCATGTCATTTCACCTGCTTGCATGTACAGGACACTTTCAATGTGTGACCGCAGGCCTAAGCCATTCTGGTTCCGACCTAAAGGCAAAAGGGCGCCTTGCACTTGCACCAGGTTGCACCTGTGCATTTTCAAATACCATTTTTAGTGGGATGAACATCCATTTACCAGCTATTTTGATGTGAACAAAAGGGGTACAAGGTTTTGACACACTGCCATATGATTAACCATTATTGACCATAGCATTGATAGTAACAATATCAATGGTTAAGACATAGATAGTCATACTAGACCATTGATGCAGATTGATAGTAACTTAGTAGCTATTGGACAGGTCTTGCTGGCAGATCCCGGCGTTGTGGCGAAGACATTGCAGTCCTGTTTTGCACCTTGGTGTTTATTTTTTGGGTGGGCACTGGCAATTCATCTGTTAATATTAGTGTAATATTACTATTGTTTTGATATGGAGTACCAAGAATATTACACTAAGAAAAGTCAATCATTTTTCTTAGTGCCAGATTACCTGATTCGATTATGATTTTCACTACATGTACGATTGCTAGTGATATAACTATTCCAATGGTCGGACGTAGGTTTGGTGTCGTACTTTCATGGCAGTATGCTGATGTCGATGTGGAGAGGGAGCAAGAACTTGCCTTTGAAACTACTTCAAGGTAAGATTTGACTTGTTAGGCAAGGCTACACCATGACACCTCAGTCCCTGGAAAAGTGACATCACACATCTCCGACCAGCAAGCTGTTCTCCGGAATCCAAGGAATAGGTATTGTTTTAATCTGTATCAACAGCCGTGGGTATACTATCATCACTATCACACTTATCATGATTCTCATCATTGTCATTGTTACCAGTTATTACTCTTGTTATCATTCATTATTATTCGTTATCAATTCATTATCATCATATCATCATTATCATCGTTCTTATTGTCATTTATCCAGCTACTATTATCACCACCTGCATAAGTATCGGCCAGATATTATTCTGACGAATACTATTTCTTGCATCGATGCAAGACGATGATGATGATGATGATGATGATGATGAGGATGACGATGACGATGACGATGAAGAAGAAGAAGATGATGATGACGCTGATTATCATTATTACTATTGTTATTATTGTTATTATTGTCATTATTCTTATTATTATGATTGTGATGATGAATTATTCCTATTTTATTAGTATTACAATTATAATTCTTCCTACTATTTGATGTTACAGACGATCCCAACTCCAACCCTGGAATCTCTCCGCCACAGCGGAACTTCCCAAGGAAGCTGCTGGTGGTTCTGCTCAGGGCCAGGTGTTTGGACCTTGGGTGCCGTTTCAGTGGCGGGGTTTGGCTGGAAGTTGGTTTTTATCAAAATACCATTTCAATGGTGATACATCAAACATCAAACTCAACATCAAACAACATCAAAGAGCCATGTTCCTGAGAGTTTGGCACTTTTGCAGAGCCGAAAAGAAACCATGTGCGGTTTTCGATCTATGAGATGTTTGAAAACACGCAGGCCACGTCCCACTGAGGCCATGTCATGCGGCTGTGCGAGCCTTGTGCACGGCCCACACCATGCTGTGGGGCTTCCCGGAGATGATTTTTGGGATCGCCCAAATCGGGATAATTTCTAAAACTTTCTAAAACTCCAAACCTAAATATGCCCAACTTTGCCAGATAAATGGGGATCTAAATTACCTGCTTGGTATATCGAAAATTCTTGGGTTTTCCATCGTAGTCAGATTGCGTGGAAAGCCTTTTCCGGGTCGCCCAACAGCAGAGCCAAGGCTTGCTGGTTTGCCATCTACCAGCATCAGTGAAGCAAAGTGGCTGCACACTCAGCTGGTCGTTGCTGTTCCTTGGTGGTTTCAACGGAAGGGACAGCAACCCATCCACTGGTCGACTGGTCCTGGTGAACATGTCAATTGACGTTGGAACCACTGCGTTATTTTTTTTGATGATGTTGTTTTCCTAGAAAAATTGGTACTTCTAAGCTTCAAAGGGCCGCCCCTAGGGCCCATAGGGGACCTCCTGGTTTTTTCCGACCTTCGCTTCGCTTTCTATGAACTGAGGTGGAGTCTTCTGAAGCGAGCTGGTGTCTACTCTGCTGAGGACGGAGTCACACTAGACCAGCTACGAGAAGTGCAGGCTGGCCAACGTGGCCACCAAGGGTCAAACTTGGGCATATCCGGTAATCAAACATGGCTGGGAAATTTGGAAGCCATGGAACTTTCTAGGAAAACCATCGAACTATTGGGGGATTTGCCAGCCTCCTTTGATTAGAGGAAGAAAGATCCATTTTTTTCGACCTCTTTCCAGTTCATGTATGATGTGAATCTCCAATTCTCCAATTGATCTGAAGGGCTAAAGGGTAGGTCTCCCCATTGATATTCGAATGATATCCCATTAAATCCCATTAAATCCCACTGAATCACCATTATTGATGGTCTTCCCTGAGGGATATCTCGACAGACTCAACTGACTTCGCGAGGCTCAAACCCTGGGCTCCCTGAGGGATTGTTTCGCGCCCAAGCAGCTCCTAAGGAGCTTCGATTTTGGTGTTTTGTTGTCGGAATTTGCGCATCAAAAATGGTGATTTCATGGGATATCATTGGGATATCATGGGGATATCATGTGGATATACTGGGTGTATGTGTATATATATATGTATGCATCGTGTTTGGCAGGCACTGGGTGTGCATTATCATTAGGGTGAGTATGTAAGCTGATGAATCCATTTTGGCTCAAGTCTGAGCCAAACTGGCTTCATCATTCCTTCTTTTGTTCGGGGTGCCCACGCCACTTCTAGGGAGTGACCCTAGGGTCGGTGGTTTTTCGTTCCTCTACTAGGGCGTTACCCTAGGGTATAGAGGTTACGAAGGTGGGGGATACCCTTCCGATGTCAAGGGCCACCGTTGTCGTTCGGCCTGGCTGGAATGAGGCTGCCCATATCAATGCCGAGATCTTGCATGCGGTCGCCTACTACAAGTTCAAGACGCATGTGGAGGGCCTGCTTCAGCGGGGCCTTATTTCTCAGGTCATCCGGTTGTGGTCGTCAGTGTGCCAGATTGACCACTTCCCCCCTCATCTTTGGGAGTGGAGGGACTTCCCTTTTTCAGACGGTCACCCTGCATGGAAGAGAACTGTAGGAGATGCACTGAGTATTTGGTAGGATTCAGGTTTCCTTGGCTTGGTACATGGAACAGTTCAGCTGTCTTGGATCTGCCCGGGAGTGACCCGCGGCTGGAGTGGCAATTTTACTATGATCGCCTGGGCGAGGCGAAGCTGGATCTGCTGCTCATTGAATCGCTGCGGACCCATTGGACAGCGAGGGATTTTGCGCCGGGCAACATCTTCGACCTGGTTGTCTTCATCGAGCACAATGCCGAGAGCATGGTCGACCTCGCCGAGTTGTGGAATGTCTGGAGAACTTGGCAGTCTCAGGCCTAGAGATGTCTGTTTGTTGCATGGTGACGCTGAGGTACACTCTGCAGTTTCAGGTCCAGCACGGACGCTCCACATCTTGGCAGCGGTTGTGTCGGGGGTCGTCATGGCATATCACTCAGGAGCTTATGCAGTGCAAGCTGCAAGCGAAGCTCCGCACTGTGCAGAGACTGCAATGGAACGAGTGGCTTCGACAAGGGTGGCACAGTGGAGGTCTCAATGGGGGTTGCAAGACAATACGGACTTTGCGTATGCCTTTGCATCCTATGATAGCGCTGAGGCACATGGAGGACACCATGTGGCTGATGCGTGGCTTCAAGCACGTTTCAGCAGCATGGACGAGGATCTTATTCCGCAGGTGGCAGCAGCCGCAGAGAGCTCTGGATCGAAGGATAGGCCGGCTAGCTGGCCTGCGCTTAAGGCATCGATGCTGAAGAAGAGCAAGATGGTTCAAGCTCTTCGCATTCGTCCTGGTTCAGATCAGTCTGAACAAGTGTTGCTGAGAGCTGAAGCCTTGCGGAAGGCTTTCTTCCAGGCCAAAGTGATGCGCCCTCAAGGGGAGTTGACCCCTGAGCGGTACTCACAGTGGCAAGATGCCTTGGACACCTTGGCCAAGAAGAAGGTCACGGAGGCCGCGGGCGCCACAGTTGTGAACGCTCTCAAGTCCTGGGCATAACTGAGGGCCTACATGGAGCAGAAGGACCGGTTGTTTCCTCCTGACACTTTGGCTCTTTATGGTTTTCTGCAGAATGGTACAAATGGGCCTTATCGAGCCTGCCATTCATTGAAATGGCTCGCCAAGCACGGTCGCTCGCAATGGGATTTGAGTGACGTGGAAGAATTCAGCTAAGCAGGCGAATTCAGAACAGGCAGTTGCTGTTGAGCCTCCGATCATTGCAGTCCTGGAAGAACGCATTCAGGCGATGTACGAAGCAGGAGATCCCTGTTGGAGAGGCTTGCTTTTCTTCTGTGCTTTCCTCAGAGCAGCTCTATGCTGAGGCCCTGGGGTATGCACGCCAGCATGTTGACAAAGTGCTGAAACAGGAGTCCAGAGTCATCTTGGCGGCCCCTCTGACTCAGGCCGAGTTGTAGGCCCGCTTTCAATTGTCAGAGGCCTTCAAGCTCAAGGCAGCTGCAAAGAGGGAGGAGGCCCAGGCTAAGGGTAGCCTGGCTGAAATGCCGGCATCTCTGAATGGGAAGGTGCTGAGCGCTTCCATGCAGAATGGGGCACTCATCTGTGAAGCCTTTCAGACGAAGATCTGCCCATTGCCATTGGAGAAGGAGTCATGCTCTGGCAGGCATGCCTGTGCAGTGATGCACAAGGCTGGACGTGTTTGTGGTGGCGGTCATTCAGCATGTGAATGTCATGACAAGAAGTTCATTAAGGTCGAAGGTCCACTTGGAGCTCAACAATGGCCAGATCTCTTTGTTCGCATAAGCAATCTGTCGAGGGTATGAGTTTTTGACAGACTGTCCTGGTTAGTCTCACCAGTTTTCATTAGGCAGCTTACACAGGGATCTGTGAGTGCAAGCTGCATGGACATGAGCCGAGGGTATGAGTTTTTGACAGACTGCCCTAATTAGCCCCACTGGTTTTCATGAGGTAGCTTACACAGGGATCTGTGAGTGCAAGCTGCATGGACATAAGCCGAGGGTATGCGTTTTTGACAGACTGTCCTAATTAGTCTCACCGGTTTTCATGAGGTAGCTTACCCAGGGATCTGTGAGTGCAAGCTGCATGGACATAAGCCGAGGGTATGAGTTTTTTGACAGACTGTCCTGTTTAGTCTCACCGGTTTTCATGAGGTAGCTTACACAGGGAGCTGTGAGTGCAAGCTGCATGGACATGAGCCGAGGGTAAGAGATTTTGACAGACTGTCCTAATTAGTTTCACCGGTTTTCATGAGGTAGCTGACACAGGGATCTGCGAGTGCAAGCTGCATGGACACGAGCCGAGGGTATGAGTTTTTGATAGACTGTCCCAATTAGCCCTACCGGTTTTCATGAGGTAGCTTGCACAGGGATCTGTGAGTGCAAGCTGCATGGACATGAGCCGAGGGTATGAGTTTGTGACAGACTGTCCTGATTAGTCTCACCGGTTTTCATGAGGTAGCTTACACAGGGATCTGTGAGTGCAAGCTGCGTGGACATGAGCCGAGGGTATGAGTTTTTGACAGACTGCCCTAATTAGCCCCACCGGCTTTCATGAGGTAGCTTACACAGGGATCTGTGAGTGCAAGCTGCATGGACATGAGCCGAGGGTATGAGTTTTTGACAGACTGTCCTACTTAGTCTCACCGGTTTTCATGAGGTAGCTTCACAGGGATCTGTGAGTGCAAGCTGCATGGACATGAGCCGAGGGTATGAGTTTTTGACAGACTGTCCTAATTAGTCTCACCGGTTTTCATGAGGTAGCTTACACAGGGATCTGTGAATGCAAGCTGCATGGACATGCGCCGAGGGTATGAGTTTTTGACAGACTGTCCTAATTAGTCTCACCGGTTTTCATGTGGTAGCTTACACAGGGATCTGTGAGTGCAAGCTATGCATGGACATGAGCCGAGGGTATGAGTTTTTGACAGACTGTCCTAATTAGCCCCACCGGTTTTCATGAGGTAGCTTACACAGGGATCTGTGAGTGCAAGCTGCATGGACATGAGCCGAGGGTATGAGTTTTTGACAGACTGTCCTAATTAGTCTCACCGGTTTCATGAGGTAGCTTACACAGGGATCTGTGAGTGCAAGCTGCATGGACATGAGCCGAGGGTACGAGTTTTTGACAGACTGTCCTGATTAGTCTCGCCGGTTTTCATGAGGTAGCTTACACAGGGAACTGTGAGTGCAAGCTGCATGGACATGAGCCGAGGGTATGAGCTTTTGACAGACTGTCCTAATTAGTCTCGCCGGTTTTCATGAGGTAGCTTACACAGGGAACTGTGAGTGCAAGCTGCATGGACATGAGCCGAGGGTATGAGTTTTTGACAGACTGTCCTAATTAGTCTCGCCGGTTTTCATGAGGTAGCTCACACAGGGAACTGTGAGTGCAAGCTGCATGGACATGAGCCGAGGGTATGAGCTTTGACAGACTGTCCTAATTAGTCTCACCGGTTTCATGAGGTAGCTTACACAGGGATCTGTGAGTGCAAGCTGCATGGACATGAGCCGAGGGTACGAGTTTTTGACAGACTGTCCTGATTAGTCTCGCCGGTTTTCATGAGGTAGCTTACACAGGGAACTGTGAGTGCAAGCTGCATGGACATGAGCCGAGGGTATGAGCTTTTGACAGACTGTCCTAATTAGTCTCGCCGGTTTTCATGAGGTAGCTTACACAGGGATCTGTGAGTGCAAGCTGCATGGACATGAGCCGAGGGTATGAGTTTTTGACAGACTGTCCTAATTAGTCTCGCCGGTTTTCATGAGGTAGCTTACACAGGGAACTGTGAGAGCAAGCTGCATGGACATGAGCCGAGGGTATGAGGTTTTGACAGACTGTCCTAATTAGTCTCGCCGGTTTTCATGAGGTAGCTTACACAGGGAACTGTGAGTGCAAGCTGCATGGACATGAGCCGAGGGTATGAGCTTTTGACAGACTGTCCTAATTAGTCTCACCGGTTTCATGAGGTAGCTTACACAGGGGTCTGTGAGTGCAAGCTGCATGGACATGAGCCGAGGGTATGAGTTTTTGACAGACTGTCCTAATTAGTCTCGCCGGTTTTCATGAGGTAGCTTACACAGGGAACTGTGAGTACAAGCTGCATGGACATGAGCCGAGGGTATGAGCTTTGGACAGACTGTCCTAATAGCCCCACCGGTTTTCATGAGGTAGCTTACACAGGGATCTGTGAGTGCAGGCCGCATGGACATGAGCCGAGGGTATGAGTTTTTGACAGACTGTCCTGTTTAGTCTCACCGGCTTTTATGAGGTAGCTTACACAGGGATCTGTGAGTGCAAGCTGCATGGACATGAGCCGAGGGTATGAGTTTTTGACAGACTGTCCTAATTAGTTTCATCGGTTTTCATGAGGTAGCTTACACAGGGATCTGTGAGTGCAAGCTGCTGGACATGAGCCGAGGGTATGAGTTTTTGACAGACTGTCCTAATTAGTCTCACCGGTTTTCATGAGGTAGCTTACACAGGGATCTGTGAGTGCAAGCTGCATGGACATGAGCCGAGGGTATGAGTTTTTGACAGACTGTCCTGATTAGTCTCACCGGTTTTCAAGAGGTAGCTTACACAGGGATCTGTGAATGCAAGCTGCATGGACATGAGCCGAGGGTATGAGTTTTTGACAGACTGTCTTAATGAGTTTCACCGGTTTTCATGAGGTAGCTTACACAGGGATCTGTGAGTGCAAGCTGCATGGACACGAGCCGAGGGTATGAGTTTTTGACAGACTGTCCTAATTAGTCTCACCGGTTTTTATGAGGCAGCTTACACCATTGCCCGCAGCATTCATCTTCTGCGGTTGGGAAATCATTTCAGTGGATTGGGTGCTTGACAGCAGTCACGATTTGTCCAACGGCCTCAGGTAGCAATCATGCACGATCAACTTCAATCGGTTTGCTTTATAGCCGCTGCCCTGGATTGTTCTACCAAGAGCCGAGCCAGGGAGATCCCCCGTGATTTTGGGGATATGGCAGGAGCCTCACGGGAGTTACCCGCAGTGTTCTGCTGTCAAGTGTAGCCAAAGCGACGGGTATTTCCTTTGGGCCATTCTACATTCTTCAGGAGTCTTTGGCGTTAGCATTCAAAAAGCTCTATTCAGGCGATTGGTTGATGGTATGTCATCCCCTTTGTTGAGTACCTGGTGAATCAGCACTCGCTCGGCTTGTACATTCGATGGAGACATCAACAAGGGCTCGACATGGAAGGTAGTTGCTATTCAGTTTTAGCAGCCCCTCTATGTGCGGCAGCAGATGAGGACAGCTGAAGGTCAGCAAGTGGGCGCTATTGATCACACAGCTGCATTGGCCCCACTGCTGCCCTTCCAACTTCAGTCAGGTCAACACTTTGAAAGCTTCTTGAAACTCAGCTTACAATCCTGGCCCACTGAGGGGCTTCTCTTTTTGGATGATGATCTTCGTTTTGCTGCTTCACTCTCAAGCCTGCCAGGAGTTGACCTGAGCGAGCTGAGGAAACGTGCGATGGGTCTCTCGGCAGAGATGAAACGACGCTGGGGCAAGATGACAGCGCACGTGCGGAGCAACCAAACAGAGGCTATTCGCACAGCAACAGTGCAACGAGATATGGGCTTCACAGCCATCTTTTTACTGTTGGCCAATTGGGGCGATGTGATACTGCCAGCCGGCCTTTGCATGGGGCTTCCAGCAGTGGGCTATGCACCCCCATATGGTATTTTTCCAGAGCAGGAGGCCACCCGATTGACACGGGAGGACGTCCTCCAGGATTGGCAGAGCCACCGCAGAGGGATCTTATCTCGGCTGAAGCCTGGTGCGGACGATGAGTTCATGCTGCAGCAGAGCCTCAAAGATGCCGAGGAGGGTTTCTGCAGCTCCTCGATGGATGCAGAGGAACTGCATAGCCGTCTTGGAGCAGAGCCTTACCGTTTGATCCCACGGTGCGTCATCACACAATCCTCGGGGAAACAGAGGGTGATTGATGATGCCTATGTTGGCCTACAATCTGAGCGCTCCAGTGACGCCAACAAGCTTACTCTTTGCTGAGCCCTGCGACCAGCTCAGCATCTGCAGTATGCATATGCCTATGGAGCACTTTCCATCTGGGATACAGAGGAATGGGAGTCAGGTGGCCAAGACCGGCCTGATGCTTACAGATTTTATCTCATGAGTGGAGACGAAGCTCTATGCTGTGTTGCGGCCTTCTTTCATCACGAATGGCAGCGGTCAGCTTTCATAATTTTTACAGGTTTGCTTTTTGGGTCTTCTTTGGCAGTCACGTCCTTCAATCGATACCGATACAGTCGCTTTGTGGAAGTTTTGTCACGTCGATTTGCATTCGGCTTGACGTGTTTGCATTTTGATGATGCACATCTGACTGACCGGAAATCTTGCAAAGGTTCAGGTCAACGAGCCATGCAAACGCTCAACACCCTTTTGGGAATCCTCTTTTTCAGAGGAGAAATGCCAGAAGATGCAGAGCTCTGGTACATTTTTGGGATTCGATCCCGATTTCATTCAAGTTCCTGCTCAGGGCACCATTCAGTTTTGGGCGCGCGAGCGCATTGAGCGCAAGCTGCTCCACCTTATGAGGAATGCCGAGGATTCCAGCAAACTTCAATCAGGAGCAGCCGCCAAGATCTATGGCATTGCCACCTTCTTTGAGCTTGGTGTATGGGGACGTCTCGGTTGCGGTGGCCTTGCCCCTATCAAGCGCAGACAACAAGAACACACCTCAGAGTTGACTGAGGAGTTGCGTCCCTGCTTCAATCTGTTGCGAATCATCATCGCTACCAAATTCTTCAGGCCGATCGAGATCTGGCCGCACGTGGGGCTATGTTTTCTAGCAGGCTCAGATGCTGCATCGTAAAGCCCAGGTCAGGGTACGGGAGGATTTCTGGTAGTGTGGCATGATGACCACATACAACAGCGTGCAGCTTTTGTCCCGATCATCCCTCCATTGGTGTGCCACCTTTGGGAACCGGGAGACAAGAAGATTGCCCAACTGGCGCTGCTTCAGGTCCTCTATGCATCGTTTTCACGTCCTTCAGCGTTTCGTGGCCGACGAGGACTTTGGTTCATTGACAATACAGCGGCCAGCTTTCATGATTTACGCAGGGATTGCTTTTTGGTCTCCCTTTGGCCGTCACGTCCTTCAATCGATACATTCGTTTGGTGGAAGCTTTGTCGCATCGTTTTGCATTCTGTTTGACGAGTTTGTATTTTGATGATGCACATGTGACTGACAGGAAGTCTTGCAAAGGATCGGGCCAGCGAGCTATGCAGTTCATGCACAGGGCATCGTTCAGTTTTGGGCACGTGAACGCATCGAGCACAAACTGCTCCATCTCATGAAGCATGCGGAGGATTTCAGCAAACTTCAATCAGGAGTAGCTGCCAAGATTTATGGCGTTGTCAATTTCTTTGAGCTTGGTGTATGGGGGCGCATTGGTTGTGGAGGCCTGGTCTCTATCAAGCGCAGACAACAATAACGCATCTTAGAGTTAACTGCGGAGTTGCGTCGATGCTTCGACTTGTTGCGTATCATCATTGCTATCAAATTCTCCAGGCAAATTGAGATCTGGCCACATGTAGGGCCACGTTTTCTGGCAGCCTCAGATGCTGCATTAGAAAGTCCAGGTCAAGGTACAGGAGGATTTTTGGTAGCGTGGCATGATGACCACAGTCAACAGCGTGGAGCCTTTGTTTCAATCATCCCTCCATTGGTGTACCACCTTTGGGAGTCGGGAGACAAGCAGATTGTTCAGCTGGAGCTGCTTCAGGTTCTATATGCATTGTTTTCTCGTCCGTCAACATTTCGTGGTCGAAGAGGACTCTGGTTCATTGACAATACAGCGGCGCTCATGGCTCTGATTAGAGGTCGTTCTGACAACGCAGATTTAGAATATATGTCTCGTCTGATTCATGTCACTCTTTTTGCACTCCAAGCCTGGTTTTTCTGGGAGTGGATCCCTAGCAAGGCCGACTGGTCCGATGAGATCAGTAGGGATGGCCTCCAAGCCACATAGCACCAGCGCCATAGGTTCACCACGCATTTTGCAGTTTTCCCCTTCGAGTTTTGGTCTCTACCACTTCCTGCGTTTCTACGGATTGCGGAGTTTCTCTAAGTGCTTTGGGAATTGAAGTGCGTTGGGAGAGATTCACCCTGTGTAGCCTCCTGGGTTTACAGGAGTGCGGAACAGGGGGTATGGATCTAACCA
This sequence comes from Cladocopium goreaui, assembly GCA_947184155.2. Classification (NCBI taxonomy): domain Eukaryota; class Dinophyceae; order Suessiales; family Symbiodiniaceae; genus Cladocopium; species Cladocopium goreaui. The sequence continues at coordinate 350,482 of CAMXCT020004580.1, read as the reverse complement.
GTGCTGCTGTGCAGGGGGATACCTGCTCAGTTACCCAAAGCATTAATCCTGCTGGAGGCAGGTTGAGACCGCACGAAGAGATTGGAAAGGAAAAAGGCTATGCGGATGTGAACCTGGATAGGTTGACCGTATCTAATATCTATGCTTTACATCTCACATCTAATGTATGTATGCATCGTGTTTGGCAGGCACTGGGTGTGCATTATCATTAGGGTGAGCATGTAAGCTGATGAATCCATTTTGGATCAAGTCTGAGCCAAGCTGGCTTCATCATTCCTTCTTTTCCCTCCCTTCCCTCCCTATGAGATAGGACTCCTGTGGAGTATCCTCTCTTGTAGGGGATCACATCATTGCGGATGTTGATCTCTACGTGCAGGTGCACGCCGTGGCACTGGGTGGGAGAGATTCACCCTGTGTAGCCTCCTGGGTTTACAGGAGTGCGGAACAGGGGGTATGGATCTAACCAGTGCTGCTGTGCAGGGGGATACCTGCTCAGTTACCCAAAGCATTAATCCTGCTGGAGGCAGGTTGAGACCGCACGAAGAGATTGGAAAGGAAAAAGGCTATGCGGATGTGAGCCTGGATAGGTTGACCGTATCTAATATCTATGCTTTACATCTCACATCTAATGTATAATATATAATTATATATATATATATATTATATGTACACATATATACACCTATATATCACCAACAGTTAATGGGCAGGATCTGTCAAACATATGTTGTTTGCCAATCGCAAGATCCACATCGACAGGAGCATGCGGCGTGTTCCACGAAGCGAGCCACGGTTGAAGGAGTTGTCGACATGTCCTCTGCGCTTCGCCCTATGGGTTTGTCTGACAATAGGGTACCTCTGAATCCATTCGTTATCTCTCTATAAAAATTGCGATTTGAAGGGTATACCACATTTTCGGATACAGCCATATTTCTACATCCCAAGGTTCCATATGACGTATCCTTTCTTAAAGGTATAGAAAACCAGAAATCTTTGCAAGTGAAGACCTCAATTGGTAAAACGCTCAGCTACCTTGGTTTGCCCAGCAATGGGACATATATGGCCTATGGTGCTCGCAGGATCGCTACGAACAGTTCGAATTTCGGGCCAAAGGTGCCCTTGGAAAGGCGCTCCTGTGATGAATGTTACCCAACACCCCCTTTTGGAGCCAAAAAACTGGGCCCCAATTGGGGCATAATCCCCAAAAGGGGATGGCCATGGCTTAAAAAAGTGTGGTTGAATATCTCTAAAACATCATATCCAAGAGTTTCTCATTTCTATTATTTGTATATATTTGTATTGTGTTTCTGAATGCTTATATAGCAGGCTTTAAGCCACACATGAACAATGGCTTACCAAAAAACAGCACCGCGACCTGCGGACAGGTGTTCCGCTGCCGGCACATGGAGACGGAGAGCTTGGCCGAAGTGCGGCAGATTCGCAAGGACAAGGTGTGGGACATCCCATGGTGATCCCATGGGACATCCCATGGTGATTTCCATGGGAAAGAATGGTGTCAATTGATGGGATATACGGGATATACTGGACATTTGATGGGATCATGGGTGTTTGCGATGACATTTGAGATATACCCTCCGGTAATCAAACATTGGCTAGCTGGGAAATGCCCCTTCGCTAGCCATGGAGGTTTACAGCTTGGAAAATCATGGAGCTGTTGGGAAATTTTCCAGCGATGTTTGATTAGCGGAGGTATTCCAGCATTTGAAGGGGACATTTAGATGATCCCAAGTTGGATAGTGGAAGTGCGGCGCAGGGAACTTCACAAGAACCCCTATAATGCTCTATGACATACCATCGTTTCTATCACCTACTGGCCTCACTTTATATTGCTGGATTTGCCATGAAAGGTTTCAAGGAGCTTAGCTGGATCCTCCCAGCTTGCAACTTGTTACACTTCTCCAACGGACACGGTGCAGCAATGCAGGTCTGTGTTCCCATGGACTACATCCGAACCAGCAGGGCTCTCAATCTCTGGGGACTGGGACTGGTAGCTGAGCCAAAATCTGATCTGACTCGCTGAGGTTTGCATCGGATCAGCGAGTTGCATCATCCCAATGTTCCACGCGTTGTGGATTGCCTAGAGGAGATGCTGTGGTTGAGAGATTGTGGCCGAAAATGGTTGTGACAGCACAGACTTTGGTGTTTGACGAAAAGGGTTGTCCATTGATCAAAAGCAAGCGTTACTAGCTGGTTTGAAAACCAGCACAGCTTCGTGGGGATGGTTCATCTCCCTATAAAGATCATAATATCATTGGAAAATCTATCCAGCAATATAGGTATGATATCAGGTATTTCTACCTGGTTAAAATCTTCTGGCAGAATCAGAAGATCCCAAAAAATCGGCAAAAAAATGGCACACGAATCGAGGTTCGCAACAGGTTTTGAGATATGGCTTTTTTACACTCATCCCATGGGATTTTTTACACACAACGATCCTGGAAACTCCCATGGGTTTTTTACTTCACGCGAGTTGTGTCCGCAGGATTTCCGAAACTTCTTTGTGGTCTCAGAGCCCATCGAAGCCTTGGAGGTTGGTGGCCCATTTTTCCACAGTTTTCTTCTGGGGGTATCCCTGATTTTTTGACAACACCCATTACTGGATCGAAAATTGAATTGTTGGGTGTGTTCCCCTACTAATCACCATGAAAGATTCAAAGTGATGATTGGAACATTTGCTTTTCTCTGAGACCCTAACTCCATTAGATCACCATTAGTTCTGAGTGATTTCCCTAGGAACATTTGCCCAGTTCTCTGAGAAGATGTTATCCCTTACCCCCTGATGGAATCCTAAGCCTAAGATAACCACCATCAGCCACTCACCCCATTTGGAGCACCATCAGCGAAGGTCATGGACTTTATGCAGAGCTCCTTTGTTCATGGCACCACCGTCTCAGAGGTCGGAATATCATGGTGTCGCTGGAAAAGTTACACTCAACACATCAACATATATATATATATATATATATAAACAGCAAGAAAAGTTGTGGGTGTGCGAGTCCTTATATATTTATACATAATATATATATAAATATGTATAATATATACACACAGTATGTAACATATATATATATAATATTGTATACATGTAACTTATATATATAATATTGTATACATGTAACTTATATATACATATGTACATACGTATACTATTACTGATCATTATGCGCTGATGCACATCTAATGTAGATTTACATTTTTATATCACATTATATATAGTTAACATGAAACCGACGATGTCTCAGGCCTGTGTTGCCAATCTGATCCGCCAGGCGGGAGCCCGGGTGGGGTATCACACCAAGGGCTCTCTGAGGCTAAAACTGCAATGTTTTTTTTTTTGCATGTCAGGTGTTTAACTCCATATATATCATATATATATATCATATATATATATCATATATATATATATATCATATATATATATATCATATATATATATATATCATATTTATCATCATATGAGAATAAATCACCCAAATGACCCAGAATGACTGAGCATCAAAAACATGGATGGCTTGTAAGGTTGTAAAGTCCATAAATGGGGCTTACCCTCTGGTTATGTCAAAATAGCTATTGAAAATGGCCCAGTCGAAATAGTGGATTTTCCCAGCTACAAAATGGTGGATCTTTCCATGGTTAACCAGTAATTTTCCATTAAAAATTGTGATTTACCCATAAAAAAATGGTGATTTACCCATTGAATATGGTGATTTACCCATTAAATATGGTGATTTATCCATTAAATATGGTGATTTTCCATGGTTTTTTGTTAACGTTTACCAGGCCGGGGGCCGAGGTGTTGGACGCATCGGCTTATTGCCACGCGCAGCAGTTGGGGCCAGTGATCCACCGAGACCTGCAACCTGAGTCAGTGGGAAAGCTCAGCGGATACCATGGGGATACCATGGGGATAGCCATGGGGATAGCATGGGGATAGCCTGGGGATAGCATGGGATAGCTTTTTATGGGGTAAATGTGTGATGTGTTTTTTTTTTCCATATGGGATTTGGACGAGGTATGTAACAGCATATGGTTATAGATAACCCATGGTTATGGTATGGTTATAGATAAATCATATGGGATTATGGGATAACCTATGTTTATCCCAACTCGCCTGAAAACCTAGGGGAATGGTCTGAAAACCATGGGAAACCTAGGGAACGATCTGAACAATGGAGGATTTCGAACAACGCATTGGGCAGCAGACATCATTTTGTTAGTCCTGCAGGTTGATTTCACAGGTTTTGTTGTCAACCACATCATATCCCAAGTGACTGGTATGTTTGGGGTCCAATAAGATTCCAAACAAGCTCGAAACTAGCAAAGTCCAAGCAGCGATGCCTTTCTCAGCGATCTTTGCTGTTAGGTCCTGGTGGAAGATACTGAAGGCAGTGCCGGCATGAAAGCCTGGGTCACGTGCTTTGGCTTGCAGGCCTTGAGATGGGAGGGATCATTTGGGGTTTGAAAATAGGCTACCCATGGCTACCCCAAAATGCTATAGTTAATCTAATCACCATGGCTTCCCTGTTAAACACATCGTTTGGGGGATCAACCCTATTTTCAAACGCACCCATTTAACCATTTTTGTCAAGCTATGGTTTGAAAACATCATGGATGTGGAACCACCTGCGCGCAGCCCTTGTTCGACCTGCACGGCTTGGGTGGTTCTCTGCCTGCCAGCTGTTTGCGAGAAGCTCGATGACTGTTTGCGGAAGCTCTTTTTACGCCAACGCGTGGTTTTGGGGAATGACAGGACTGACCAAAATTCCAAATTTGACAGATCCATGATTTGTCATGATTTGGCCATGATTTGGCCCAGTAGTGGACATATTTTGATGCTTTTTCCTGTGGATTATTCTCCAACGTGGAGATTGCTTAGGCCTCCGGCTCCCAGTGTGTCGCCGGAGCTGACGCCGGAGGCGTCAGCTCGTTGCGCCGGACCTTCTGAGAGGATATTGGGCAGGTCATTTATTGTACAAAACCTCTATTGGTCACGAATTTTTTGTGATTTATTGTACCAAAATTTCAACTGACAGGGTTTCTGATCTGTTTGAAAAGGGCTGCGCATTTCTCATGTCCGCAGCATTTCTCGAGGCATTACCCTGCTCGAGTGGACCAGAATTCTTGGCCCCAGAAGTATGGCGTCGGGAGACCCAGTGAAGAAAAGGTGCCCGCTTTTCAAACATGTCTGACATTGTCTGACCACATCCGCAGCTGGAAGGACCAAAAGTCAATTGGGTGGGTCTGAAAATTGGGGTACCCTCTGGTAATTTAACATAGCTATAGAAAATCACCATTTTTAATGGGAAAATCCATTATAAATGGCCATTTTCAATAGCTACGTTAAATTACCAGAGGGTACCTCTGAATCCACTGGTTGACCCCCCCCAAAAAAAACTGCTGCTGTGAAGGCCGTGACTATGGACCCAAGTGCGATGCGACCCCCGCTGGTTGCAGATGCTGGCAAGCGGCTTGAGATCATATATGACTGGTTGATTGGTTACTTCAAGGGGGTCATAGTCATAGTCTAGGTGGTTTATTGGGAATTTTCATAACCCATAATATGGATAGCTTTCAACGAAGCAGTATAGTTATAATGGAATGAGATTCTCTCAAACAATGGATTGATGAAAGGGAAATCGACAGGAGCCCTTTATGGAATTTCAATGTGGTCACAATAAAAAAAACCTCCAATTTCAGCAGGTTTATACCATTTAACTGGCGGGTTCGTTGGAGATAGTTTATGGTTTTGGGTTGACTACATACAGAATATTAGTATTCTTGAGGTTTATTGAGGGGTTATATCAATGTGATCATTTCTATTGCGATCACTTGAACCCATTTAGGAATGATCATGACAATACTGATGATAGTAAAGAATTGGTTGCACATGCCAATGATAATAATAATGATGTGGAGAATGCCAATGATAGTCATGATGAACATCATGATGTATTATACCAGTATGAGAATGATCCCATCCCCTGAATATTAAACACCCCCTAAGTGGTCCCAATTATGTGGAAATTCTGTACTAAACCATGGTTTCTACGGGATGTTTACTATAAGGGGGAAGGGATTAATCTTCCCCCTGTAGCCAGGTATGGTCCTGCGGCTGCCTCCTCTTTCTGCTGTTGACAGGCGACACAAAGAACCATTTCCTCCATGACGTAACGACCGCCAGAAATCTCGGTTTAGTAGATTGGATCTCTTGCGTTTGGGGTCAAGGGTCCCGGGTATAGCAAACTTATAGAACTTACATATATATATATATTTATTATATATATATACACATACACGTGATATGATGGGATTGTTGCTGTTATGTAAGGCCAACAACCTGAGCTCTTGCCTTTCATCTGATCGATATATCGGGATGCTGTCTGCAGGCCGGCCACCCTTTCCGTCCCGAAAGTCTGTGTCGGACCTCGTACGGATCTCAGAAAAAACCGAGGTCGAGCTCAAGCCAAATCACCGGAGCAAAGAGGTCGAGTTCAACAGTCCAATGGTGAGGGCCAGTAGATTCCAAGTGCGTGTCCTTTGTATGCAACTGTGACCAGCGATTCCTTTGAAACTGGACGAAAGCACCAAACACATTTGAGGATTGGTCAATGTTTGACTGGTTCATGGGTTCATCATCAGTTTCCTCATTCTTGACCAATGCTTCAATGAATGCTTCAATCAATGGACACCTATCCCAAATCCTATCAGATTTTTTCCAAAATTTTCCAGAAAATTGCAAATGGAAACAGACATATCATATCCCCACATTTCTGGCAGATTCTTTCCAATATTTGCCAGTTCTTCCATGGATTGCATATCATCCAGACATTTCACCGCAGCCAATGTGCCATGCATTGCCAGCTGTGCCACCAGCGCCACAGCAGCGCTGCTGCAGAGCTGCTCGGGCGCCTCGAGGAGCCCGGTGCGCCCAGGGTGCAGCGATGCGCACTGAAGAGGCCGAGGGCCCGGAGGGCCCGGAGGGCCCGTTGTATCCCAGGGATCCCAGGGATCCCAGGGATCTCAGGAGTAAGTGGTTAGATTGGTTAGTAAAGCCTAGTTATCTGGGATGAAAATCGCTTTTTTTGATTGGGAAATTTCGGGATAACCATGAATCAATTATCAATCATCCCATTACAAAAAAAAGGAAGTCCCCGATGATTGATGGTTATCCCATCTATAATCTTGGATGACAATAACTTATGGTTCAAAAAACCACTTGCTGGGATGATCCTCCAAGTACGAGAGTTGGGGGACCTATGCAATCCATTCAGCATAGAAGATATGATAGGGGGAATTGATAAGAATCCAATATCATCTAAGCATCAAAAAAATGCCCCTGATGTTTGAGGAGTATGGCTGCTGGCTCCAATGGTATGGCTCGGATGTGTTTTGGTATTTTTGGGCTTATCTAAAAATTGGGAATATCATCATTTGCCCCCCTGTAGATTTTGAAATGGCCCATCTTTGAACAAAAATTCTGAGGATGGCTCGAGTCGGCACTGAAAATTGCCTGGGTAACCTGTCCGATGGTTCCTATCCCATGATAGGTCAAAAATGTTGCGCTCGGGCGTCATGGTCCAATGGTGCTGCAAATTCACCCATAAATTTAAGGCTTCGTGTAGAATGTGTGTTGGGAAGGATTTTGAACATGGAAAATGGATGAACATATGGAGAAAGCTACCAACTGATGGAGGATTTCAGTTGGGGGGTCCTCCAGCAATTTTTAGGCCCCAATGGCCCAGCCAATTTCAACGTGCAAATGTGAGGATCTCTAAGCCACAAGGATGAAAAAACACCACTACGATACATTTGGATGATTTTCTGATGATTTTCTGATGGTAAGCTGGAGTTTCCACCTATGGAAACGTCCCAGAGGGTATCTTTTGGCCATTTTGGATTCCCTTCAGGACTTTAAACGTCTCAGGCTTTGCAGACCCTGAAGCCATGGTGGATGTAGGGGATGAAACCAGATATTTGGGACCATTCACAATGGGGGTGTTTTTTGCAATGAAGGAAGGGATGGGATCATAAATCAATATCCAATATCATACTCCCATTGTACATTCATCCAATATATTGTTTGATATGTCAGCCAATCATTATGGAATTATAATCCCCAAAGAAACCCACATCAATATATCAAATCAATCATTGAGGACACAATAACCTCAATTTTCAAATCATCAATTAGATTAGTATGGTTCCCCCAAGAAATGGTTACATTATGTTACATTATAACCAATTGATTATTATGGTTACTGTATATTCAATTGATTATAACCAATGGTTGGTTTCCAATCCCAGATCTCAGGCTTTGTACGGTGGAGTTGCCAGCATCGTTGCGAGTGACGGCCAAAGATGCGTTGCGCAAAGTGCTGCTGGAGATCGTTGGGGAATGGTAAAAGCTCACCTTTTATCGCCACCATTTTGGGGATAGTATATATAACATATATTATATATATATTATATAATATATATATATATATATTATATATTATATATATGTTATATATATATAATATATATTATATGTTATATATATATATTATAGTATATATATAATATATATAATATATATATATATATAATATATATATAATATATATATATAATATATATATTATATTTATATATATGTTATATATATATGTAGCCATGGTTATTTAACATCTAGTTATTTCACATTTGGGGATAGTTCAAATAGATATTTACCATCTGGTTATGACTAACAGTTTGCCATGGAAAGTTCCACCATTTTTAATAGGTAAAGCATCTATTTCTACGGGCCTTCTATACCATGGCTATGTTGAATCACCAGAGGGTATATATATACATGGTATATACCGGCCATAAGAATGGTGATGACGTGCGGATGGTTTATGGTTTTGGATATTGTCCACATGAATCCCACATTTACTCTTTGATTCTGGACTGTGAATTTAAAAAGACACCTTGTTGGGTATGCTTAAGATGCCTTTCTTTAAGTGGGTCCATGGGTAGCTAAAATTCTCCCATGTTTTCGCAGCTCACCGAAAACTGGCTGTCGGTGGTTTCATGAGATCCGAAGTTTCCCAGGAGGGTCCCCCAGAAGATCTACATTTGGAAGCCTTTGAGCTTCTGGCTGTCTTGAATCCTGCACCGGGCTGGTTGTCATCCAAAGAGGCGGGATGATTTCGGTGTTTTTCAAACAGGATTCAGCATCTGTGACAAAATTCATGTTTGTAAGATTTCAGATAGGCATTCCAGCTTTGTTTCCTTTAGATGATTTCTAAATATTCATCACTTGCCCATGTTTTGTTTGGTGCATCCCTGCATAGATCGAGTCTGTAACGCCTTCGCTTCTGCGGCTACTGCTGAGCCGCTGGGATCGAGACGACTTCTGCCTGGGAAAACCCATGAGTCTGTTGCTCCAGTGGGTTGAGGCCATGACACGGAGCTGTTTATTTTCTGATGGTGAAGTTCCAGTCGTCCGTATGCCATGGTCAAGAGTCAGATGATTCTTTTACACACCCATATTGGTTCACATATTGGGGTATGATGATACTGATCACACCACCATAAAAACAAGGAATTATAATGGCCAATACAAGGATTCCCGGATTGCTTCTGCGGCTGAAGCAACTATCGATTCAGCTGAAAGCTGCCTGGATTTTCCAAAGCCTATATTTCTGGCAGATTCTGGCAGCACAGCTTGTGAGTTCTGTCTTGAGGTGTTTTGATTTTACCGGACACGAAAATGACCAGAATGTGACAAGAACATCACAGAAAAGGAAAGGGAACAAAGGGCAAAGGACTAGTGACTGTGACGGAAGAATGACAAAAACTGCCAGCATGATGACAGCCAACATCTCAGAAATTTCAGACCCGAATAAAAAGGCAAAGAACTGAAACACTAGATATACAGAGCCTAGATACTTCTTAGTGAACATGCACGTATGATGGGCAGGGGGGCCACATTGAAACTTGTGACATTGGTATGATTGGTATGTTATTAGCACTGGCAGCGCAGGCCGGCGCCGTGCCTCCAATGGTGACAGCCGGCTTTGCTCTCAAGATCCTGAGAAGCCTTGGTGAGAGAGAGAGGTGCGCAGCTGTGATGCCGGCTGGTGAAAAATAAGTGGGTCAGGTTTGTGCAGCCACAGCTATGCCACGATCTTTATCTCCGTGGTAGAAGTAGTTCCACTTTGCTGATATTGCAGGATAACCATGGATAACCATGGATAACCCATGCTTGCCATGATTTTGGTGATGCTATCCTGTTCCGATCAGGACCAATGGCGCAGCACTGAAATGGTCAGAGGAATTCGGGTATTCGGGCCCTCTGCTGCTTGGGATTAGTGGGGATGCAAGTCCGTTTGCCCAAGTTTGTTCTAGTTCTTTTGGTAGCATGCTGGTCTGGTTTTCAAAGCCATTGGGGAATTGAAGGGACGATTGTCCAGCCAACAGCTTGCGGAATCCTTCTTTGTTTATTCTTCTTGAAGCAGTGAAACCACTCCATTGTTGAGGGCACACTTTAAAAGACCAACCCACGCCCACGTTGTGGTTTTTCCACCCCGATTTTTGGTTGGTTGCACCAAGAAGAATCAGTCAGTTCTTTCATGTTTTGGCAACTTTGAAAGGTGAAAGTTTCGGTTTTCCTTCTTCGCTGTATTCATGTCTTCCATGTCTTCTATGTCTTCCTATTTTTTAAAACCCAATTTTTGAGGAAAAATGACATTTGACAAGTTCAAATCGTTCAGAAATGAGTCCGACACAGGAGCAGCTTCAATTCCTGGCGCGCACCTCCCAGTTGGGTCGCCGTGCCTTGTCACAGCTCAGTCTGCACAGCGACCAGGCGCCATGCCGGGGACCTTTTTTGGGTCAACGGTATACCAACGAATGTGGGTAAACCACCCATATGGGAACAGTAAGCATGCCACCTAAAAAAATGGTGATGACTGGGGGATGGTTTATTATGAACATTTGCCCACAGAATCTTTTCATCTGGATCCAACTATTGAGTTTACCCACTGCTCAAAAGGGTCAAGACCACGGACGTTTTTTGATGAATTCGTGCCAAACATGTGAAGCTAGCTAAATCCCGAAGAGCAGGTAGTTTTCTTTCGGAACCAGGTTTTTTTTTAAAAGAAAATCATGGATTTTCCGATTTTACTATGCAGGAGGTCTCACTTCAACCCCTGCCAGGTGGTGGCGTTTCTGGTAAAATCCCTGCACCACTTCTGTGCAGCTGCCATGGTCACAGAGTGTCAGCAGCTGTCTCTGGAGATTTTGGGCTTCATCTGTGGCAGCTGGGCACACTGTCCACCCTGTGTCTCCTGAAAAAACTCCATAAAACTCCGGTTTTTGAGCATCATTTCTCCACATTTCTCCTATTTTTAATGATGCTTTTTGAGGGGGATGCCGGGGGAGACCCTGTTTCCTGACAACTCCTTAGATGTTTGAACTGCTTTGGCGAGTGCTCCGGGGTTGGGTTCCTGACCCTGTTTACCGCAACGAGTTCCGGCCGCTCCGTGTGCTCCGCAAAGGTAAAGACGATGACTTGGACTGTGCTGCGGATATCCGGGAGCGCTATCCCATCGATGAGGTGTGGAATCTCATGATGGATGCGGATGAAGAATTCCACCGAGCGAATGGAGTGGCTCCAGTGGGGCCCTGGAACTACTGGGTCGTGCCCTTACTCAAGGAGAGCAGTTGAGATATCACACAGTCATCGGTTTCCAGAAATGGGGATACCCCAAAAGCTGGATGGTTTATAATGGAAAATCCCATTAAGATGGATGATTTAGGGGTACCCCCATTTCAGGAAATGCCCGAATGGATATATATATATATAAATTGTATAATATATATATATTTATAATATGTTTATACATGATATATGGATATATATATATATTTATAATATGATATATGGATGAAAGAACGGATGAAGGCCCGTGCACCTCAGGAGGAGAAAGCCAAAGACACAGTGCTGATCAATGGTATTGGCTTTGTGGCGGCTTGTGTATCTCGACGAAATTCAGCAGGCAGTGACAGTGACACGAGATGACACGAGGCTCACCGCCAGCAGCTCCTGTTGCCAGGTGGATTCCGAGATTTTGCGAATCCATGCAATGAAAGACCGTGCTCTCCTGGCAGCACTGCAAGTACCCTGGCAGAGCGAAGTTTTGATCGAAGAACATTGCCCTTTGAGATTGGGGGACCCAAAGTCAGTTCAAAACTGTGCTTGTTGCATACTAAAGTGTCAATGCATGAGTTTTTACCCGCACATTCCCCTGCTTAAATTAGGGAGATTCATGTACTGCATACAATTTGCACATCTCGAGATTGAAGTCCCAGCTAAACCCAGTGTCACAAATTTCCAGAAGCCGGCATTTCTGACATCATGGTGCTCCACCAAGGATTTGAGCAGCTCGCACAGCTCTGAAGAAGTAAGACACTTCGCAGCGAAGACAGGGTGCCTTGGAAGAAATTGACTTTGGATGCCGCAGAATGACACTTTTGAAAAGAAACATGGCAACGAGGAGGATGATGATGGTGGTGGTGGTGATGATGGTGATGATGGTGATGATGGTGATGACGGTGATGATAGAGTTTTGGATTTCAGGGTCATCCTATTTTTCGGACACACCCATATAGCTTGGCATTTGAATGAAATAGACACGTCCTTAGAGTGCTTTTGGACATCACAAATCTAGTTATGGGGCCTTCCACAGCCTGGGCACACCCTTCACTGGTGGTATCGAGATGTGACATTTTTTCAGTAACCATTGGACCTGGATCTGTTTCTCAGGCAGCGCGTGTTTGACGTGGCTTTCCGCCGCGAGGAGGGACGTGTTGGTCGAAAACTGGTCGACTTAGCAAACAGCAAAAGGACCTCGAGTCATGGCGATGACGAATGGTAAACAGTCGGCCTTGTGGTACAGACACACCTGGAGTGAATATATGTGTTCTGTTTCATGATGTTTGATGATGTTTAATGTATGAAGCAGTGGGATTACCCGGGAATTTGCTTTCAGGGTCAGGGCCTTCCTTCTTGGGGCCGCACAGGAGCCGTTTGCCCCGAGCGGAAAAGGTGGATATGCCGCAGCAAAAAAGGAGGAGATCGCCTGCTCTGGTTGTTGAGAGTTGGATGTTCATCCCATTGTGACAGGCTGAGGTTTTGGCATTTACTCAGTAAAAACTCCCATGGAAGGTCCACTACCCTCTGGTAATTTGTTACATAGCTATTGAACATGGCCCTAATCGAAATAGTTGGATTTACCGAACTATTTCAGATGGTTATTTTCCAGTTCGCTATGTAAACGTTTACCAGAGGGTAACATCAATCCATTCTTCCCATTGAAGTCATTGCACGAATCCAGATTGCTAACTGCTGAGGTCCATGCTATCACCAGTCAAGAGCCGGATTGGTTGGGGAGCTCAGCCTCAACAGCTTGGCATGCTTGGCATGTTGGTTTCTTCTGGTTTCTTCTGGTTTCTTTGTATGTTGCAATACAGATTGATATAACTTGGGCTCTTTTGGACTTAGATCAACTTAGATCCGGATCTTTTCCCCTATGTTTTGCATAGTTTTACCATTTATCTCACCATTTATAGTGTTTTTCGAACCGAGGAATCTCTTTCGAAACGCCAGGGCCTCAGTATTTTTGAGTGCTCTTTGGATGATTCATCATCCAAATGGATCCAAATGGCCTCATTTTACAAGGTGTCGACAGCGGCTTTGGCACTGTGCAAGCGCATGCTTGACAAGGACACCTTTTAAAGGATCAAAGTCTTGGCTGAATCAAAGTTCTCTTTGAGACTTGTTACATCATGCTACATTTTGTTCATAGATATGAATTTATATAGCAGTAGTGTACAGTGTAGAGCTAAGTTTACTCCTGTTGAGTGATACTTGGCAGTTGCAGTTGCATGATTTTCCACTTTGACCAAGAGTCGAAACCTGTGACGTGGTGTGCCGGTCAGTTCGTTCGTCCTTCCCCTGCAAGGATGATATGACAAGACCCACGGCGCAAGACTGCCTCAGGAGCCGTCATGAATTCAACTGACCCAACATGGGAAGTCCATTTTTTATTCTCAGCTAAAAAGGGAACTCATTTTGTGGCAAACATGTGAAATGTTCGTGTATTGGAGTGAATTCCTTTGGCTCAAGCACCCCGCAAGCCAAATCTCTCAGCATAATTTCTGTGTCCCAGTGACTTTACTGCCTCATCGGATTTCCGCACGACTGGGGTATGAAAATATGAAACGATCCGTTTTTTGATGTTTTTTTGGGCTTGAGAAGTTTGACCCGGACCCAGAATGACCCAGATATTTCATGATATTTCCTCAAACTGAGTGCTGGCTTCCATGCTTTTCGTGCGATTTTCAAGGAACCCTTGGCTGACTGGAACAATCGATGCAACTCCAGAGTCCGGAATCTTGGTACCTCACAGATGGAGCTGAAAATTGGGATCTGCCAAGTCAACTGTGCCAACGTTGTGCTCTGATGCCAAAATATGCCAAACTGCAGTCTGAAATCCAGGCCTCTACTTCCAGAGACATTCAGTGCCCTGATGCAGCCCGGAAGCTTGGAAGGGGTCTAGTTGGGTTTAAACAAATGGGGGATAACAGCCAAACGCAGTGCCCCCGACTTCCCCCTGCGAAACACGGGGCCATGTTTTCCTAGCCGGAACATGCAAACATATCCATTTGATACTGAACAAATCAATGAGTATCAACAATCATGTGATAGGAACATGCTAAAAATACAGATAATGTGGGTAAAACAATAAAACAACACATGTGGGAATGCTTTATACCACTTACAGTATTTATCGTGATTTGGGGGATGGTTTATTATTTTACCCACATTACATTACTGGTTGGTGGTTTGGACCATTTTTTATTTTTCCATTCAGTTTGGAATGTCATCACCCCAACTGACGAAGTCATATTTTTCAGAGGGGTAGGTATACCACCAACCAGATAGTGTTTTATGTTTCTTTTTTTTCTTTTTAAAGGCATTTCCAGATATGTTCATCCCGAAAATTTATGGCATTTCCAGATTAGATACATCAGATACTCATCCGAAAAACCTGTTGCGGCTGGGTGATTTGGCCCTTTTTTTCACGTCGGATCCGAGCGGATGCCCTGATGATTCGATGCTCCGATGCTCAGGTCGCATGCGCAGTCCAAGTTCTTCCAGGCCCCCAAGATTTTGGTGGCCGAAAATGATGAACATGTCAACTGATATTGGATGTTTTGGATGTGTGTATACATATATATAATATATATATATAAACATATAATTATACTTTATATTGTATATATATATATATGTATATAATTAATTACATACAACTATATATATATATGTATATATATGTATATTTGAGAATTCCAGTCAGTTGGAGAAACCTCAGCTTTTCAGTCTTGACGTGACACGTTGTGATGTGGCAGGTGCTGATGAACGTCGTTGCCAGCGAGATCAAGGTAGGCTTTGGATCACAGCCCTCAAAATTAATGGATCCACTTGGCACATCCATGGATTGCATGGACCGTTCACCAGGGTGGAAGCTTTGATTGGGGAGCCTCTAATCCATTAAAATCCATTACTAGGTAGTGAACTCTTAATTTTATCCCCATAAGAGTTCCCCATTACTATACCAATGATAATCCATTATAATCCATACCTATAATCCATAGTGAACTCTTAATTTAATCATTGGTTTATCATTGGTCACCATAGCTCCCCATTGGTTCCAGGGCTTGGCACGGCTGCAGGTGGGTCGCCTTCGTTTGATCCGAGAAGTGCTTCTGAACTTTGATCCCATGGGCAGCGGCTACATCTCAACCAGGGACTTGGAGGCTGCGGATTGATGATTTTCATGGATTGGACCTACATAGTTCTTTTTTTGGTATGGAGAGATGATCTCTTTTGCTTTGGGATATATATATATAAATAATATACATACATACATAATACACACATATATATATCTATATACATATTACTGTATACATGGTTCAAATAGCTTTAAATGAACAAAGGATGTTGCCATCACTGCGAGCTGC
This sequence comes from Cladocopium goreaui, assembly GCA_947184155.2. Lineage (NCBI taxonomy): Eukaryota > Dinophyceae > Suessiales > Symbiodiniaceae > Cladocopium > Cladocopium goreaui. The sequence goes on along the minus strand of CAMXCT020004580.1, from coordinate 334,402 downwards.
AGGTGGTCTTCAAAGAGTTATCCATCTCAGGCCCCACCACGGAGCAGGCCTTGGCTTGGCTCTTTGTTGCGGAAATTGGAGGGAAAAAACCAAGGGCTCCAACAAAATCCCAGAGGTTTCTCCAGTTTCTCCCCGGATTCCAGGCACTTCGAGCATTGGATGTAGCTGGTACCGGTCAGGTGCGCCGAGTGGGCTCTCAGGGTCGATGAAGTGATATAGATTTGTAACTAGTGATGAATGTCAATGAGTCTAGAGACCAACTACCCGGCTCTTCCTTAAAAACTGCTGGAAGTTTTTTAGTTCATCATTTTCCCAGCATTTTCCCATGTGATTTCCCATGGTGCCCCTATGATTCCCCAGTGGGCTGCGCTTCCCAGATCTCCTACACCCTCTTCATGTCCGGATGTGTTGATCTCGTGGATGACAAGCTGGACCACATGCTGTGGAAGGCCAGTGGGACCAGTGGGATGGGGATGCGTCAAAACTTCGATTGTTACTGGGGGAATAAAATTGAATAAACAATCATAAACATCCAGGAAAACCAGCCAGTTTAGGGTACCATCCGGGTCCCAGGGTTTTGACTCATAGCCATCCATATAGATAAAATGATATACAATGTGTATACAGTGTATACATTTAAATTTCGTCCCTGGCACCATGAGCTGTCGCAGGTCTTCAGCATGGTTGATGAAGATTGCACTGGAGAGATCGAGAGCGTGGTGACAGCTTCAGAGGGAACCCAGCTGGATGGTAACCATGGAATATGGATGGAATATGGATGGAATACGGATCTAATATGGATGGAAAAGGATAGATTGAAGAAATTGAAGGTCGATGCTGGAAGTTTTTAGTGGAAAGCAGCGATTTATGACTTTCTTCAGACTGCTGGCATCCCTGCAGCATCCCTGTTTGTGCAGCTTTTTGCCCGCCGCGACCTGCCAGTGGATTCGTCGCATCAACGCAACAAAATGAAAGGAACATCAGAGTCATGGACAAAAATCAATCAAAACTGGTCAAACTGATTCAAATGTGTCCAATTAAAATCAATCTTTTGGATTTTTGATCAGTTTGAACATCTAACTTCTTCATACGTCTAAGACTTCCAATGGAAAACCGTGGGTGCTGAGCCTACATCCTGTGACAATGAACGGCCACCCACCACTGGGCATCACCAACTATTGGCTGGAATTCCCACACGATCGGGAAGATCATTTTGCAAGTGGGATTGAAATCAACTAGTGATGTTTGGAATCGCTACCATGACCCGACTATCGATGTTTAATCCAAACGTACCCCCAAATCAAACATTTCCCCTAAAACTACGGCTGATCCAGTGCTGAAACCCCAATGCCTTGAAAACATCATTGTTTTTTTTTTTTTATGGATACCATATTTTTTTGAGTGGTTTCATCATGTTTCATCCACCTTTTTGATGGTTACATCGAGTTGCATCGGTTACATCCCCACATCTCTCCATCATAGCCATTGGGCAATGGTGACCCATGAGATGGTGGGTGGCCAGCCTTGGTGCCGTGCTGGGCCTCAACAAAGAAGAAGCACCTTGGCCTTGAGAATTGCAGTAATGCAGTGGCGGCAACCCAACAGCTCCGCTGTTGATTGATGATATGGGGTGATACTATGATATATATATATATATTTTGACATTGGGATTTTGAAGGATTTTATCCCCAAACTGGCAATTCTGCAACATTTCACCCAGGAAAATGGGGGTTCAAACAATAGACATGGGGGATGCAATCATCACACATACGAATTTAACCAACATAAATCGGATTTCATCAAGCAAGAGGTCTACAGGCTTGACTGTTTCTCGCCATAAAGAAGAGGTTGGCTACCGGCCTGGTGAACAGTGGTACTGGTCGGTTTCGAACATCTGTTGACTTGCATGATTCTTCATCCATATTGCAACCAATTGAATTTACAGTTTTGGAATCAATTATTTCAATGATGGACCACTCCGATGAAGGAACATCTTCCGGGAAAAGCTATATCTAACGTTAAGACCTTGGTTTTCCATGAGATTTCCTTTCAACCCAATGAATTCGGATATGTTTGGATCGCCCGTTGGCTACCGGTTGTGTCCTCCAGTGCCTTCACAGGACTTGCTTGCAAATCAGATGGAGGAGGCTCGGAACCCATCCCATCTGCTGCCTAAAGGCACCAGTGACCTCAGTGCAAGTTGAATTTCCGCCAAAACGACCACGAAAGTTTGGGAGTGATCCAACAAATGATTTGAGCACTAGAACATGAGGATTGAAGAAACATGTGTGCAACTGCACCCAATTATTTTGGAAGCCAGGGGTTTTTGGACCTTGGAGGGTTGAAGCCCGGCTTGATGAATTGTGACAAATGAGATCAGAAGGATACCGGGTTCTGTCCCAGTTCTTTTTTCAGGAAAAAAATATGTTGGAGAATTGTGGAGGCTGGCAAAATGGCAACAGAAATCTGTGTCCGATATCCGATTTATATTCCTCTCTTTCTTTACGCTGGTGTTTCATCTCCCGGCGAATCTCCATTTCTGATTCCTTCCCAGAAAACAATAGCACTCAAGATACAATAGACACAGCTTGGCTTGTGATTTTAGGATTCCTGAGACTGGAGTTGCTAAGCAGTCAACCAGGCTTTCGATTGAGAGCCCACAGCATGGTTGGATGGGACTATACCATCCAAAAACAAAATACCTTCCCCTCCGATATGAATCATCAATTATATATCAATATACCAAACATTGAATTCATCATCAAGATTGATTAGCCCCAAATTATCAGCAATTTTATGCCAAGTATAAACTATCAACAGTTAATAATCATTGACATGAATATAAGTCTTCTTCATCAACATTGATTCTCATCAATTTCCACAAAACTCTGGTGATTACCCAGCAAAAACATGAACTTGACTTTTTTGAGATGATGAAGAGCCCTTGAACTACCAGCGACTTCGGTTTTTTTTCACCGTTTTAATCATTTTTAATCCAGCTGCGGGTCAGGATTTCCTTCCAGGTGCTGAACCATGTGAGAAGTCGAGGCTTCCAAGAGTCGGATCGCAGGGCTCGGCTGCTGCAGCAGGCGCCGCCGCGAGGGGGTCACCAGGAATGCTATGACCCAGTGATGTATGGAATAGATTCTATATATATATATATATGATATATCTGATATATCCCTGAAAATTGATGGTTTACATGGTTTATCCTCAGATTCTCTTGGCTCCGCAACATAGGAGATCAATGGGATAAACTGGATATATAAAATGTTCAGCAATAGATGAGTCACCGCCAAAAAATGAATGGTGAAATAACAAAAGCCATCGGAAGCAACCCCAATATTCGCTCGAGTCGATGTAGTGAGTGTCAGGGCAGCATGTGAAGGGGGCGCCGTGAAATAGCTGGTGTTGGGAAAGAGGATCGCACAATTTGCTGCCCGGTGGTTCTTCATATTCTTGGTTTTTCAGTTTTTCATCCTTTCTGGGATACTGATCAAAAGAAGCGACATAGTCTTGGGTTGGATTAAACCCATGACTAGCTGATTGTGGCTAAAAATCTCCTATTCTGATCATATGGATGTGACTAGCATCGATGAGTTGAGATCACTCAGCATTTTTTGAATGGCTTTGTCCGAACATGGGGTACTTACTGTATCCTCTATTTTCAGAGAAATCTAAGTTACCATAAAGTGACCATTTAATCGTTTGGTCACCACTTAGTCGCCAACAACCCTCAAACATATGGCCATGTCAAATGTTGTTTATGGATTAAATTTACAATTCTTGATGGAACAACAGGTAAAACTGATGGTTAAACCCCCATCAACGTTGCCATAGGGTTCCCCCACCCAGGACGCGGTTGCGCGGCTGCGGCGCCAGTTGCTGGAGGCCTCCCTTGCGTCGCCGCGGCCGCAGGCCTCGGACCGGCCACGCTTCGCGTGTCCACCACCGGGTGCTTTGGTGAAAGAGATTGCCCTCTGGGAATTTAACATAGCTATTGAAAATGGTGATTTATAGTGGATTTTCCCATGAAAAATGGTGATTTTCCATAGCTATGTTAAATTACCAGAGGGTAAATTAATGGGCTTATCATGGGTATGTGATAGGTACATGAGGGGTGTATGATGGGATGTTTAAAGATGATGTACCTATAAAAGTGGTAATTTAATGGCATTTAATGATGGGATATCATTGTGATATGATGGGAAATCCCCTCTAAATGGAGGTTTTATAGCTATTTTCAAATCATCGTTCAGAAAATGGGCTACAAAAAGCCACGTTTGATTACTGGAGGGGCCTGGGAATTGACCCATGATTTTTCTGGTGATTGAATGACATATTGATGGGGATATTTTTGGTCGCGATCTGGTGAGGAGATTCGATGTTTTTTTTTTGGGGACTATTGAGGCTATCGTGGTGATGGATGTATACGTATATATTAAAGCTGGTGATATTAAATGGGGATACAATACATATATATATATATATATCATGTTAATGGGGATACAATGGGGATTTTTTGTGAAGATACAATGTGGTATAGAATTTTTGGATAAGTAGCCAACAATGAATGATATTTGATACGTTTGGGGTTATCCAGCACCGAGATATACCCCGTCAGACTGCAATGAATTACCATGGGAACCATGGATTAATTCACCAGTGGATTATCCAGTGGATTAATGTGGTAGACCCCGTTCTGAACGATTCTTGGAGAAAGCTAAGATTGATAGATTGTTCAGTATCGGTGAGGGTTGGTACTGAAGTGAGTTCCAGAGAAGGAGCATGTCAAGGGTATGCACATCCAAATAAACGACAACTAGTTGTTTTGGTCACATTTTTGGGAAGACATGACTGTCACATGACATTAGAATCATTAGAATATGCACATCTTCACGTTTTTGTCCTTTTTTTGTTGGACCTGGGGTGGATGGGATGTTGGACCCGCAAAAACGATGGTAAGGTGCTGGCATTCCGGAGATGGGCTATGGCACCGATATTGAGGCAGGTCATCATTTAACAGCAAGGAGGTTTCTTGAAATGGGGAATCCTCAAGTCACCATGGGTTTCAAGACTAACATGGTCTAGTTTTGGAATTTTAGGACACCTTCATTTATGCTGGATGGTGATGATGGTGGATACAGCCTGCAGTCAGAATGACTGAATGGGAAAGTCGAGCATTTTCTAAAATGTCATCACTTTTGTGTCAGTGATATGGGTTCATCCGAAACACACTATTTTATGGCCATTTTAATGGAAAAAGCGATGGTTACTATCAACACTTGGGACACCCGTTTTTCAGACCCACACGGCACAGGAGTTCCACTACCAGCGACACCAGATGTGGGCGGAAGAACAGGACCTCTGTCGTCGCTCCTTTGGTCTGTGGACCTATGGCGGAAAGAGTTCCTGCGCCATCAGGTGGGGATGGGAAGAATCTGGGCTAGGTGGGCCTGAGCTTCAGCTCTTTTTCGATGGTTTTTTGTAGAAGACTATGAAGACTTGCCTTGGCAACAAGAAGTTCTGCGTGTTGTTCAAAGAATCCACAATAGAACCGACAGATGACAATGGGTCAGTGGTCAACACCAGGGTCTTGATCCATACTCAAATGATTTCTGCTGTTCAATTCCCCTGGGTTTTGAGGCTTAACCATACTTAACCATCAATTTCTTCATGGGTCATCGGTCCATATCTTAATGGCCAACCCTTTTTTTAATGGTAAAATCCCAGATATTTTGAAGATGTCAAAGCCTCCAGGGCTGAAGTCATTGGATCAATGGCTGCGCTGGTCCCTGGAGATTTGGTGCTGGATGTTGGCTCCGCCTGTGGGCACATGGCACGCTGGTTCTATGAACCTTGGTCTTGTGCTAGGACAGGGTGAAATTCTGGGTGTTTTCGAATTTGGTAATTTGTTCTGGCTATTTTCCAATTATTCTGTGTTTTTTACAATTAATACTTTCCTTTTTCCAGTTTTTTTTTGCTGGTGTCAAGCATCAACAATTATGGATGATTACGCATTCGATCCCCGGATGTGACACGCAACAGACAACGTCATCGCCACTATTCCCTTGGGGCTGTGGGTCAAAACCCACAGGCCTTTTTTCTTGGGTGAACCTGCATAGCTACCAGCAAAATTTTGGTGTGAAAAGCCAGCCAGCCCAACAGGTTTTGACCCAAATCTGAGTGGTCTCTAGATACAGGTTTTGACCCAAATCTGAGTGGTCTCTAGATACTTCACCCTGACATGTTTTTTGAATTGACATCAATGTTCTGCAGCAAAAAAAGGTCATCATGCTGCTCCAAAGAGTTGCTGTGTCGGCGGCGGTCAGGATTGGTATGGTGCGAAGACCTTAGGTGTTGACTTCCAGCCAGCTGCAACTGCCTTCGCGGAAAAGTATGTGGCTTCGCCCAAAATGATCCCCTTGCAACAAAATGATCCCTGGGCAGTTGGGTGTGTCAAGCAAAGATCTATCCAGAAAGGATTGTTGTTCATCTGACTCGGTTTTCTGTTTCTTTCTGTTGTTAAGATGAACGAACTAAAAACAGTTCTCAGTTCATTTACAGTTTAATATCACAGTTCTCTTCCTTTTTCGGCCATGAAACCGTCGCAACGACATTGGTCACTGGAGGTCACACCTTTCGCACCTGCGCAATTTTGCTGGTGACCTGGCATCAACTGAGTGACTGCGAACAAACCCCGGTGGATGATTATTTTTTGTTGGGGAATTCTACTAACCAATCTATTGGAGAAGATCATACTCCATGAATGGGGAATCACTGTTGTCACTGTTGCTTGATGTTGATGGTGCTTGTTGCTGCGGTTTTTCTAGTCTAAGTTGGTGTTTTTCCCAAATGCGTAGCAAGGGTTCCCGTTTCACTCTGGGGGTCTGGGGGCTGAGGGTGTGTTCGCTCGACGTTGCGTTTACGTCCGCAACCGTCCGCAACCGTCTGCAACCGTCCGCAACCGTCCGCAACCGTTCGCAACCGTTCGCGCGATCCCCGTATGGCCGTGCCTATGGTAAGTTCGGCAGAAGGGGTCATTTTTGGAGGTTTCAAACGTCTCGTTGCTTCGTTTTGCGTGACAGGCGTGGCACTTCGTGACATTCAGACGTGTTTTGTAACGCGTGTCGAAAATCGTTTTGTGTGGCGGGCGCAATACTTTTGCGACGTTTTCCGAAGATGCGTTGCAGTTTTCCTGGCAGGCGCAACACTTTGGAGGTGTCCAGCGTCATTTTGCGTGGCAGGCGCAGCACTTCAGACGTGTCGCGTTGCGTGTTTTTTGCGAATCGCATTGTCAGGGCTGCGTCAAGTGGCGACAAGGTGCAGATTCCGTGGCAGGCGTGGCGTTTTGTGAGATGTGATGGAAATTGATCGATTTTGAGGTAGCAAATTTAGAGGTTCCTAACAAAACTCGGAGGAAAACGTCGATTTTGAAGCTACAAAGTCTGAAAATTGGAGGAAGTCTCGCACGAAATGCTCGCCCACGTGTCTCGTCTCGAGTCTCTGGTTTTCCTGTGGCCTCGCCGTGTCTATGGGGGAAGCTGCAAAACCTCTCCTTCTCGAAGGTTTTCAAGCAGGTTGTCATGTCGTTTTGCGTGGACGGCGTGGCGCTTTGTGACATTCCAACCCGTGTCGAAGGTCGTCGTGTGTGGCAGGCGCAATACTTTTGCGTCCTGTTCACAAGACGAGTTACAGTTTTCGTGGCCAACGCAGCACTTTGGACGTGTCCAGTGTCATTTTGCGTGGCAGGCGCTGCGCTCCACACTCCACACTCCACACGCTACACTCCACACTCCACCCTTTACACTCCACACTCCGCCCTTTACAATTCACACTTTACATTCCACACTTTACACTCTACACTCCACACTCCCCACTTTACACTCCACACTTTACACTCTACACTCCACACTTTAGACACCACACTCCCCACACTACACTTTGCACTCCACACTCTACACTCTACACTCCACACTTTAGACTCCACACTTTACACTCTACACTTTACACCCTACACTTTACACACCACACTCCACAATGGACACTGTACACTCCACACTACTCAATCCACACTCTACATTTGACACTCGACACTTGACATTCCAAATTTTACACTCTACACTTTACACTCTACACTTTACACTCCACACTCCACAGTCTACACTCCACACTTTACACTCCACACTCCACACTGTACACTCCACACTCTACACTTTACTCTCCACTCTCCACATCCGCACTTTACACTTTTAGACGCCACATTTTACACCCCACACTTTACAATTTACACTCTACACTTTACACTCCACACTCCACACTCTACACTCCCCACTCCACAGTCTACACTCCACACTCCACAGTCTACACTCCAGAGTCCACAGTCTACACTCCACACTCCACACTTTACACTATACACTTTACACTCTACACTCTGCACTTTACACTCCACACTCCTCCCTAGACACTCTACACTTTACACTCCACACTTTGCACTCCACACTTTACATTCCACACTTTACACTCTACATTTTACACTCTGCCCTTTACACTCTCCACACTCTACACACAACACTCCCCACTTTACACTCCACACTCTACACTTTACACTCCACACTCTACACTTTACACTCCACACTTTACACTTCGCACTCCACACTTTACACTGTACACTCCACACTCCTCACTCGACACTCTACACTTTACACTCCGCACTGTGCACTCCACACTCTGCACTCCACACTCCACAGTCTACACTCCACACTCCACACTCTGAACTTTACACACTACACTTTGCACTTTACACTCCACACTCTGCACTTTACACTCCACACTCTACACTCTACACTCCAGACTTTACACTCCACACTCCACACTCTACACTCCACACTTTACAATTTACACTCCACACTTTACATTCCACACTCCACACTCCACACTCGACACTTTACACGCTCTACACTTTACTCTCCACACTTCATACTCTACACTCCACACTTTACACTCCACACTCCTTTCTCTACACTCCACAATCCACACTCTACACTCCACCCTCCACACTCCACACTTTACCCACTGCACACTCCACACTCCACACTTTACACTCCACACTCCTTACTTTACACCCCACACTCCACACTCTGCACTGCACACTTTTCACACTCTACAATATACTCTCCACACTTCCCACACTGCACTTTAAACTCCACACTCTACACTTTACCCACTGCACACTCGACCACGCTCTGCACATTACACACTCCACATTCCTCACTCCACACTCCACACTTTACACTTCACACTTTACACTCCACACTCCTTACTTTACAGTCCGCACTCCACACTCTACACTTTCCACTCCAAACTCCACACTCTACACTTGACATGCCACACTCCGCACTCTACACTTTACACGTTACATTTTTCACTCCTCACTCCATGCTCCACACTCTACACTTTACACACTCTACACTCCCCACTCCACACTCCACACTCTACACTTTCCACTCCACACTCCACACTTGACATGCCACACTCCACGCTCTACACTTTACACTGTACATTTTTCACTCCTCACTCCACACTTTGCATTTTACACTCCTCACTCCACACTTTACATTCCACACTCCACACTCCCCACTTTACACTCCAGACTCTGCACTCTACACTTCACACTCTACTCTTCGCATTCCACACTTTACACTACACTCTACACTCCACACTTTACACTTTACACTGTGCACTCCTCACTCCACACTTTACACTCCTCACTCCACACTCCACACTCTCTTAACACACTCTACACTCCCCACTCCACACTTTATACTCCACACTCCTTACTTAACACTCCGCACTCTACACTCCACACTCTACACTTTCCACTCCACACTCCACACTCTACACTTTACACACTCCACACTCCTCACTCCACACTTTCCACTCCACACCGCAGACTGGTAACAGGGGAAATATGTACAAGACTGTTCAAATAAACTATTGCAGAAAGTGTTCTGCGTGACTGCATACCCATGTGTTTCGACATCTGTACCATTAACATACGCGTGAGCATTCGGATTGGTGGGCTGCATCTGGTTTGACTGTGTGAACAGCGTCTGGTGTAACATCTGATGCATTACGGGCTTGTACGAAATAGAGGATCAAATCCACTGGCTCATCATCACTTTTACCATTAACGTGCAATTTTGGTGTCTAGACAGCACCCACATATATCAAGTACCAGGTTGTTGGTTATGTATATATATATATACATACATACGTACGTACGTACATACATACATACATACATACATACATACGCATACATACATACGCATACATACACATACATACACATACATACACATACATACACATACATACACATACATACACATACATACACATACATACACATACATACACATACAAACATACATACATACAGACACACATACATACATACATGCATACATACATGCATACATACATACATACATACATACGCATACATACGCATACATACGCATACATACGCATACATACGCATACATACGCATACATACGCATACATACGCATACATACGCATACATGCGCATACATATACATACGCATACATACGCATACATACGCATACATACGCATACATACGCATACATACGATACATACACATACATACACATACATACACATACATACACATACATACACATACATACACATACATACACATACATACACATACATACACATACATACACATACATACACATACATACACATACATACACATACCTACACATACATACACATACATACACATACATACACATACATACACATACATACACATACATACACATACATACACATACATGCACATACATGCACATACATGCACATACATGCACATACATGCACATACATACACATACATACACATACATACACATACATACACATACATACACATACATACATACATACATACATACATACATACATACATACATACATACATACATACATACATACATACATACATACATACATACATACATACATACATACATACATACATACATACATACATACATACATACATACATACATTAATACATACATTAATACATACATACATACATACATACATACATACATACATACATACATACATACATACATACATACATACATACATACATACATACATACATACTACATACATACATACATACATACATACATACATACATACATACATACATACATACATACATACATACATACATACATACATACATACATACATACATACATACATACATACATACATACATACATACATACATACATACCTCTCTCTCTCTCTCTATAAACCATTAAATCACAGTTTTTGATCTGTCAATCAGTCAATCCCCATGATTTCCCATTAGCCCCGCTTTGCAACGCAACAGTGAAAGGTTCCAGCAAGGTTCCAGGACTGTTCCAGTTTTTCGGGGCGTGCATTTTCGTCTCACCAGTCCCCGGCCCCAGAGATTGAAACCCGACAATCCCCCATTCAGTTCGATGATTGTCCAGCTATACACCTCCATTCACTTGTGGGATTCCCAGCTTGCGCTTGCCATGTTTGATGACACCAGAGGGTCTATCCCATTAAATCTCAGTACAAACTACATTATATCACCAGTTTTGATGGCTAAATTCCCATCATATCCGCATTGTGCACCCATTATATCCTCAAATATATCCTCTATTTCATCCCCATCATATACCTGCCATATCCCCAGCATATCCCCATGATATCCCCATCAATTTTGATTTCTAAGGTTGGATGTGTCATCACAGCTGGGGGATTGGCTTCCAAATCGATCTGTCAAGTTGGCCACCGCCATCAGTGCTGCCCGGCTCTACTGGACTTATCACGGAATCATAGGGGACCTATCGGATTTACCAATGAAAAATGTTGATTTGAAGAGCACGTCGTTGTTCTTGGAGAATTTGTGCCACAGAACAAAGAATTTGTGCCTCTGACTGCCCCGACAAATGCCAAGTCACAATGGCCGAAAGGTTGCGGGTCCTGGTTTTGTTCGCCTGGAGTTTGAGATCATCATAGATCATCTAAAGTCTTGGAATATCTACGTAGCGACTCCAATCGTTGGCAGGCAGGGGGTTGCAGGGTTGTATCCCAACTCATGGGGGTAATCACCATGGTACCAGGGTTACATATACCATGGTTATACCCATGAACAATCCCAACTGCACCACTCTGGGGAGTCAGAAGTGGAGCCTACCTAATGGCTGCAGCTTTCGACTTTTGTGCCAGTCGGGGGCTGAACCTAGTCCCAATTGCGGCGCCTTGGCATAACTTTGACTGTAGAATCCCAGTCTTTTACTTGTTTCTTGCTGCCCCAGACATTTCTAACTGTTTTGGTGGGAGGAAGATGCTACAAATCAGACAGAGTAACTGAGGTATCCAAAACGTGAGTCGCACACCTTGCCACCTGCTGCCTGACACGCAGAAAACGCAGTCTGGATCTCAGTCTCCGGTGGAAGTGTCATTGCTTCGTAGGATCTACAAGGATGGTAAGTTGTAAAAGAAACCCATCGACTCTCTTCAATAATTAGGGAATCCTTTGGTCCGAAAATGGGATATCTCCATATATTTGGGAATATGGGTCTCCAAATGGAATACCCAAGGATATGGAAATATGGGGCATCCCAAATTCCAAGGATTCTCAGCATCTTTCCATATCCAGCTCGAGGTGCCGAGTGACGCGAGAGATGTTCCGTGCCACCGCAGTGGGTGGACACACCTGGGTCGCTCACAATGGCGTTTACCAGGCTGAAGCTGCTTTGCCTCAGCAGAAAATGCAGACAGCTTGGGGGTTGAGATCATAATAGATCACATGAGTAGAAAATTATCAGCATTTGCTATTATCCGTAATGGATTGAATCTTATTTCCCGTTCTAAGTGGTTACATCCCAGTCACGATCTTCACTCTCCTGCCTCCCTGGAGTTTAACGTGATCTACTTTCAGGGAATGTCATATGACCACATTATTATTGTCATTGTAGTGGTTGTTATCCCTTACTGTTACTAGGTATTGCTATGATTACTGCTGTTCTTGTTACTAGTATTACTATTACTATTTATGATTGTAATTATGTGTAATATATACGTATATATATATATATAGACACACACTCACACACACACACACACCCCATATTTCATAATCCATAGGCATACCGCCACCATAGCTTCTTTGGACTGGTAGTTCCACTGCCTTTTGAGACAACCGCTCCTTCCCAGTTCACCGCGATACCGCCAGGGGAAGTGGGATCCGAAGCGGGTCTGGGGCAGTCAGTACTGGAAGTGCTGCTTCCATGGTGAGCTGAGACGGAAAGAGGCTGTCTTGATTGAGGTGCTAAGTGGCAGGGCGACCACACGGGGAAACAATGTGGAAGACGAAGTCCATATTGTGTTTACTACATGTCCATGCAGTATGTAGTGTTTGCATGTGTGTACATATATCTATGTACATGTATGAAGATGCGTAGATGTGTGTGTGCGATATGTATGATATGTTCGTATGCCAATAATATATATATATATATATAAATATATATACATATATATTTCGTCTACGAGGCATGCGAGCGCGGCATACTCTTCAGCCGGTTCGTCGGATGCGGAAAGTTCATTGACAAGAGGTGCATGTATGTCGACATCAAGCCTGTCGACATTGGAGGATCGTCGCTCGCGCAAGTCGAGATCCGGCGCGCCAGCGCTGCCAACATTTTGCGGGACCACTTCCATGCTCTGCCAGCACGTGAACTACATCGGCTTCAACGAATGCGACATCCTTTACACCGCCGTGTGCTCCGAGACATGCCGAATCAGCTGATGCTATCGGGGAGTACCAGCCAGGCGTCGTGATCGTCAACTGCATGGACAGCAGGGCCGACGAATGCATCGACCACATCTACGGCTTCATCTGCGAGGGCGTGCAGGAGAAGGTGTGCATCTTGTACGAGGTCTCACCATGCAGCGACTGCGTTGCCTGGGATTGGCTCGGACGCATCCCTGGCTGGCGTGTGGACTACAGCGTCGGCAGGCCCAGGAAGCAACGCTTCACATTATGTGCGTGGATGACCAGAGAATTCGGCTACGTCAGAGGGGCGCCAACTGGGAAACCTTCTGCTCCTCCGTGGGCAGCTCCTGGAAGAACTTGCGGTTCGACGGCGGCTCAGCCATGTTCTTGACCGACATCTTGAGCCCCCTCGAACGCCAGATCTACGAGCATGGTACACAGAACATCATGCAACGCGGACGCAGCTTCAAGAGCAGCGTAGACTAAGGCTGCCTCAGGGACGACGTCAGCTACTGCCCCGGGCCCATCTTCACGAACGTCGGCGTCATCGGCCGATGCAGCGTTGTGCATCGGAAAGCGCATATAGCTTAGCCGTCGACTCCGGGATGCATGCGTTCAGAAGCGCATTGGGGAACCACGGCCTCGAGAGCGACGACTACGTGATAGCGGAACAGTCGCATGACGGCATCCATGCAGCGATGCGGAGGCGCTATGCCTTCAGCGTCCGTCGGTCCTGCAGGAGAATTCTCCTCGGCGTAAGCAGCGACGTCGCCGACTATTTCGTCGCCAACCTCAACGTGGACGCCGGAAGTATCAGATGGCTCAGCGTGGAAGAACTGCTCAGCATGGGCTGCTTCAACTCAAAAAGCGCCTGCGGCCCGCAGATTCAGAGCGTTGCACGGCTTCAACAGCTCTGACCTCGTCGGTACGAAAGAGGGCGTCGAGCTCCTCCACGCAACGAGGGCTAAGCTTAGACAGGGCATCATCGCAGGCTGCTGGCACGCAGCGTCCAAGCTCGAACCGAAAAGTTGCGACCTGGACGTCAGCCTACCTACGTGGCTCTTCATATTCCTTGAAAATCACAATCGCTTCAGTGAACAGGGAACAGGACGTTTGATGAACGTCGCCTGAAGCAGGCGATCCATTCTTGTCCGGGGCATCCAGGCCAGCTCGCCAGTCAACGCGCCAAAGTGTGGCAAGGCTCGCTGCCTTGGCACGAAGGTGCTCCTACACCTATGAATGTGGGCCCGATTGCATCAGCGAGTACTTCAACGTCAACGCCAAGGTCGTACACATCCACTGCAAGCAACACCCAGTTATACTCAAGATACCCTGCTCTCCAACACTGCATTTCATGACACCATTTCTATGCGGTTGGGGGTAAGGATTTTTGAAGATAACCAGGCTTGTTCGGTTTGCCACCAATATTTGGATCCGTATGGCCATCCATCATTGTCACGGTTGCATGGGACAAGGTCACAAACAACAAATGCACACGAGTTTCCGCAATGTAGTGTACCGGTTGGCCTCCAGAGCTGGTGCTCGACCCATCCTCGAACCTGACCACTTGCTTCCTGCTACCCCGCAGACCCGACCGGCGGATACAATCCTCTTGGAGACGTTTCCTCTTGATTGTGCCATCACCACCCCTTTCAGGGTCCGCCCTCACTCGCGCCCTAGCTCCTCCCTTGAATGCTGCCACCCGCTACACCGAGCTTAAGCGCAAACACACAGACATGCAAGCCCGCTGGGCACGCCATAACTTAGGTTTCGAACCTTTGATCCTTGAAAGCACCGGGGGTTCGGCCGGGAAACGGCCACCGTGATTGTGCAAATTGGTTGACACCAAGGAACAGCTGGCCAGTGGTCAAACGTGGAAAGAATTCCAAATCCGAATATCAGTGGACTTGCAACGGGGCTTGCATGGAGCTTGCCTAAGGCAGAGAAGGACTTGCCGCGCCTTTCACTGAGGTGGGGTCGGCTTTCTTGGCCTTTGCCTGTAGGTCCCGCATTGCGCCTGCGCTGCCAGTCGCCTGCCTGCCGCGCTGCTGCTTGCTACCCATACCATCCTCGGCTAGTTCCCGCTTTGTGTTCAGAACTAGTGCCAACCTGCACCTCTGCCGGGTCGATCAATCGTTGGTTTGGGCCCCCTTGCGTTGGAGCCTGATGTTGGAACCCACTGTATCGCGAAGCGATGCCGGGCTGTGGGAGGGCGTGGGTTCCTTTCAGGACTCTTTTATTTTTGTTGATTCATCTGGCAGTCTTTTCATGTGACTCCGTCCCAACGCGGACCCTTTGGCAGGGTTTCATTCCCTTCCAAGAAGGTTTACCCCTGCATATGTCACATAGCCACTAAATGTACATTTAAACATATATCATATATGTATATATAAATATATGTACATATACATATACATATCTATATATACATACATATACATATGTATATATACATGTAGATGTATATCTATACACACATATATATATATATCTATACACACACATATATATATACACATGCATGCATGCATGCATGCATGCATGCATGCATGCATGCATCCATACACACACACACATACATACATACATACATCCATGCATACATACGTACATGCATACATACATACATACATACATACATACATACACACACATACACACACACATATATATATATATATATACACACATTTTTACAAATCTACACATGTATATGCATACCTCCTACGGACCTGTCCATGAGCTTGCCAGTCGGTGATTGGTATCCTGATCGGTTGAACAGCCGCCCTGGAGCGAATGCCCAGAGACGCTTAAAACATCTGGAGTATTGGTTGCTTCTAGCCATGTTATGTCTGGGGGTTATATCCAACAATTTCGCAGTACATCCATCACCAAATATCCAACTCGAATATATATATATATATATACACATCTAAATAGCATATATAAATAATACCATATATATAAATAATACCATATATATAAATATATCAATATTTATACATATATCGATTATAATGCATATATGTTTTTATATTTTTTACATGATATGATATTTTTATATTTTAGATACAAAGTATAAACTAGATAGATAGATAGATAGAAAGATAGATAGATAGATAGATATATTGCACGTAATATACAACATTTAGAATATATATATATAATTTACAATTGATATACAATTAATATACAATTAATAATATATATATATATTTAAATAACATAATATGATTTAATATGATCTAAGATATAATATAATGTAATGTAATGTAATAAATATAACTATATATATATAATGTAATGTAATGTAATAAATATAACTATATATATATAATTGCAATATAGTATATATATACACATATAGTATAATGTATTTATATATATGTGTATATGTCAAAATATACAAAATAAAATATTTAGTAATAAAATTAATAATACATATAGTAGTAATATATATATATACATAAATACATATGTAATAATAGTGTTCATAATAACGCTAATATATAACATATATATATGTATTATCTCATTATATTATATTTATATCTATATTTCTGTATATGGTATCCCCCCAATTATTTAACTGGATTGTACCTAATTATATGTCAATTAAATATTTCTTGGGTTCACCTCACCTTCAGATTGTATGATGTTGCTATCTGGCTACACCAATAATATTCTTGTTATCCCATTGTAAGAGAAGAGAATGGGATTACTATGTGGCTACCCCAATCATAGGTTATCCCAATAATTTATGCATAATAAGTTTGATCGTAGCATCGAGAATCCACAATAAATCTCAATATTTGCACAGGTGCCAAATCCATCCATCCAGTTTGATGATTCTTTACCATTATATAACTCTCAAATGATATGCTATCCTAATCATGTTTTTTTTTTAATGTATCCAGTTAATGAATGCTTATCTACCATAACTTTTACCGCAGGAAAAAACACCCACCGAAAATTTCCTCTTCAGGTGCCAGAAGACGAGATCTTCCAGTGGCCCAGTGGCGTTTAACTTTCAGTGGCTGCAGCTGGTGCCGTAGTTCTTTTTGGTGGGAAAATCAGGGCGAGAATCTCATGATTTATTAGAATCAGTCAAAGTTATTGTAAGTCTGATTTACACAATCCGTTCAATCTATGATATTTTATGATGGGATTGAAAAAAAACACAGGGCTGTCAAAATTCAAAAAAAAATCCAAAGCCAAAGAACTGCAGGTCGGGTGCAGAATGGGAATCTTGGTTTGAATTGGTGATAAGTTGCGTTGGGTCATGGCGCATTCATCCCTGGTGTTTGCACTCATGATGTCCTTCATAGGTGCAACGATCTGACAAATCCAGTTCTTCATCTTGCCCAAAATGGGTATTTCGTTCGGGTTGAGATTTGGCTGTGTTGCTTGGGTCGTCTGAGCATCAAATTTTGCCCAAACATGCCCAAACTGTTCGCAAAAAACTGCAGGGTTCTGTGGCTCTAGAGGGAGCCGAAATTGGCCGACAACGTCCAAAGCAGCCGCCATGGTGTCCTCAGCGAATCGGCAGCAGAGGGTCGATGAGCTGCTTAAGGCTGGAGCGAATCTGGGGGCATCATGGCAGTGGCATTGCCGAAAAACGGCTACATATGGTGTGTAATGGTGTGTAGCAACGTGTACTTGTAGAAATCTGCTACATCTCTCCCCACGCGCTGCAACATCAGGCTGTTAAACTTTTGATTGGAGGGCACAATGCCAACCCAAATCAGGCGGAGCGGGCCATGTTGTGCCTGGTGGGTTTGGGCAATCTTGGCCATCCGGATACCCCAACCGGCTCAACCTGTGTTTGGTTAGAACTTGCAATTCTGCACCAGCCATGTGCCAGTTCCTTACTCTGCAATATTTGGTTGAACTGTGACAGATCCTTTGCTTCCAGTTGCGGCTGCATCATTCGGTTGTTTTGGGAGACTCTTGTCACCTGCTCAATGGAAACCAAAGTTGATCCTGGTTCTTCGTATTTGGGATTTATCCGGTGTTGTCCTCCTTCATTAGCTTTGCGGTCCCACCACATTTTAGTATTTCAAACTTGTTTTTGTTGATGTCCTTTGGGTTGGGCGTCGTTCCGAAAAAGCATTGTCAGGCTTGTCTGAACATCTTCCAAAGTCCCAAAGTTTGTCGTCATTTTGCCCATTACAGTCTTGGGATGTACCGGTATTCCCAATTTTTGGGGAAAACACATTAAAGTTGGAATTTTCCACCCACAATTTCCCCTTGTTGCAAAAGTGATACCATGTGATACCACTCAGTGGGCTCACGTTGAGGTGCGAGTTCCTCCTTCAGCACGGTTGTGCCGTGAACCACGTGGACACGAATCGGCAGACGCCGATATTTTACTCCGTGCGTAACGGCCACGTCTCTTGGTCTAGGATCATCGGAAACATGGGTGAGCCCCAGCTGCATAGCGTAGCCAAGTTCTGCTGTGCCACAGGCAATTCTGCTTGGCATCATGCCCGTCGTAACATTTGCTGTAGTTTTGACCCCAGCTATACATAACATCATAACCTTTCGATTTAAAATTGAGAACCCAAAAATTGATAAATTCTTGCAACGAATGCACAATATCAGGGGTTCGGGGTTGAATCTTAGAACTTGGACCCCAAATTCTAGGGCTCGTTTTCTGGACCAAGATGGCGGCGATCGACGTTTTCCTGAAGCACGGGGCAAAAATGGAGATCGAAGATCTCCATTTTTGCCCCGTGCTTCGGGACAAGAGGGGCTCCATTTGCGGGGCGGATGTGGAGATCAAATTAATCTCTACGTTGGCCCCGCAAATGGAGCCCCTCAAGAGGGGCTCCACGCCCATCCCTTGGGCGGCTGAACCTGGCCGCGTAGATACGATGAGACTCAATTGAAACATCAGAGGTTTTCGTGGCATATGGAGGTTTCCTCACATGGGGGTAACCCCAAATCAGCCAAAATTGTGAGTCCTTCCGGTCCTTTGCCAGTTCAAACGTGTTCAATGACCTCATCCTGCAGTTTTCTGCAAGGAAAGAGCTGATTCAGAAGGGTGCCAGCACCAAGCTCCTGAGTCCCATTGGAGGTGACCTTTTCACCTCTGCTACAGGCTCTCAGATGTAATTTTTTGGGGGGTTGTTGTGATTTTCTTGGCAATGACCCCTCTGTTTGTGACCTGACCACCATGAGTACGTCTCGGACTCCTCCATGGTGAGAGATTCGTTGATTTGACGTTCTTCTGATTTTCTGCTTCCTGCCATTCCTTTCTGGTGAGATTTGGGACCTCAGTGAAAGAGACAGAATGCGCAAGACTGAACCAACAGATAAACGGACAGTGTACAAAGAAAAGGGATACGGGATCTTTGACAGTCACCTCCATCTCTAGTATTATTGGAACTAGATTGAATTTATGTAAACGATACGGACACACACACACACGCACGTATATACTGACAATGAATCATGATATTAATATGTTACTGGAATGTGACACAAAATGAAATTACATAAATATAATATACAATGTAATAAATTCAGGAGAACCTTGAAAAAGGTATGGAGCTTGTTTCACTTGAAAACATTGAACTACTATGATTTTAAGTAAATGTTTATATTAGTATATAAGTAGTTGGACCACGACCCATAGAACAATGGACAAAGAAAGACCAGTAATGTGTATCTTCCCCCAAAAATAGTTTTCTTCACACAGTTTTTTTTCAGCACTTCATCTCGAAATCGCAATTTCGCTATAGCGTGATACTCAGTTTACCAAATGGCGAAGCCATAAAACGCCGCGGCGGTCTATAAGCCGTGCGAAGATGATATCAGCATATCAGTAGCTCATTGTAGTTCCTGGTAGTTCTCGTATCATATCTTTCTACAAATTCATAAGCCTTTTTCAGATTTCTTCCCCCCAAAAAACAGCAGGAAACCCATGGGTGAGACCCACAATCTCTGCAAGGGCCGAATCTACATCCATGGGGATGCCTTGATCTTGGACGTCCAGAAAGGCGCCAAGAGTCGGCGAAACACCGAACCAACGGGGATCAAAAAGTGATAGGCCCCCAAGAAATTCGACACATTCGACACCTCATAGGTCCAGGTTCAAATCCGGTTTGTCGGATGATGTCTGATGGATTTGCTCCCAAATTGTCCATCCTCATCCTTATCCAAAACTTGCCGTCAAGTCGCAAACTCCAAGATGTGAACACCCAAAGGTTAGTCAGAGTCGAGGGGGTTCGCGAGACGGTTTCACCATGTGGCAAGGTGAAACACATTGCGATTCCCTTGACAGGCCCCGGTTTTTTTGGGGTCACTTGGTCACTTGGATGTTGATTGAAACAAGAAAACGCGGCTTGGAACCCACACAGGAACAGCGACGGCATTGCCACGGGGGCTGCATGGCCATGGATATTTTTTGAGCTGGGAACTTGATAGAATGAAACATTTTTAGTTTTTTTGGCTTAACTTGTCTTGCTTTTCTGCTTTGGATTGTATCATGAGTATCATGTTTTATAGATGGTCACGTGGCTGCAGGGTGTCTCTTTGTGGAAAGTGTTTTCATTTTTTTTCTATTGAACCCACTGCATTGAGGAAACTTTGAGAGGATTTTCGCTCAAACCATTTAGTAACCTCAGGGTCCAGGGTGAGGTGGGCAGCCCGGGCAATGTGGTACATCCTTCGGATCTTCTTTGCACTGAGGGCTCTGGCCGAGCCGAACTCGTGGCAAGAAATTACCCCAGTCGGCTCTGTGCCAACCCCCAAACGATTCAATCATATGGTGATGTGGAGCGAGGTTGATGATGGTTTCTATGTCTATGGAGGAAGAGACGAGAATTATGAAAAAAAATGATTTGCACTTCTATTCAAGGCAAACCAATTCTTGGGCAGAAATTGTGCCCAATGGCTCCGTGCCCGCACGGCAAGCTCCGACAGCTGTGTGGAGCAACCAAGCTGATGGGTTCTACGTTTTTGGAGGATGCTGCTGGGAGAATGACTTGCATTTCTATTCCAGGGAGTCCAATTCCTGGGAAAAGCTTTCACCTGCTGGCACCTTACCACTTGGACGAGAAGGGGGGGAATCAGTGTGGGGGGATGCCGCAGATGGTTTCTACGTGTGCGGAGGCTACCAGAGCAATTTTGGAATCATTATTGATCTGGCTTTTTACTCTCGAGCCTCCAATGCGTGGCAGCGGCTTTGGCCCACAGGTTCCCCGCCAGATGCCCGCTACCACCACACCTTGGTATGGAGTGAAATTGATGACGGATTCTATCTCTTTGGAGGTTATGCCAACGTCGCGGAAGACGATGGATACGGGGGCTGGGGCACTTTTCAAAGAAATGATTTGTATCTCTACTCAAGGCAGGCAAACTCGTGGCAAAAACTGGAGCCTAGCGGCATGCCATACTTCAATGCACTCGGGTGGCAGACGTCTTTTCCTCCACGCATTGATGGGCACGCAGCTGTATGGAGCAAACAAAATGATGGATTCTATGTTTTTGGAGGCCATTCCGGCGCCTGGTACATGAATGATGTGTATTTATATTCACGGCAGAAAAATGAATGGCAAGCAATGTGGCCCACTGGCCCAGTTGTCATGGCGCGACATGAACATGCCATCGTGGGAAACCTGGAGGGTTTCTATGTTGTGGGAGGGCGCTACAGTACATTGGACCCCTATGATGATTTGCTTCTGTACATATGGCAGACCACGACCACGACAACAACGTACACATCATCGACGCAGACAACCAATACTTCTACCTCCTCAACGTTTACCTGGACTACCATGACAAGTACGACCATGACAAGCTCGATGACAACATTGACAAGTTCAACATCTACTGTCACGACGTTGACCCACACATCATCCACCACCACGTGGACGACAGCAACAACAACGGCGACATCCACTTGGACGTTGACCAGTGTGCAAGACGAAGCCGCATCCGCATCAGCTTCAGGCGCCGGTATCAAGTTAGTTGTGATTCTGGCTTGGCTTGGCTTGGTGTAGACCTGGGCTTGAAAACCGTTTACTTGCTTTGAGCTGAAGCTGGAGAGGTGCAAGCAGCATACACCCCGAAGGGTCAGAGTGCACAGTGCAAAGTCACCCAACTTGCAACTTCTAGCAGCAGTTTGGTTTCACTCTATTTATTGCTTTTCTTTTGCATCATTGTTCAAGCCTTCAGCCTCAGCTGTGGACGGAAATGAGTGAGACAAACACCTGGGTCAAAGGTGGAGTTACTATGCAGCCAAAAACAACTGACAAACGATGCGAAAGAACATGCTTTGCACAGAAGGTTCGCCATACTGCCAGGTGTGATGCCAGACTGCGATTTTTCTTCGTGGTCACGCCTCTCGGCCCTAATATGGCCTAGGCAGCTGCGAACCTGTGGGGCTGTTGCGGACTCACAACGAGTGCCTCCCTTTGTCAACCAAGTTAGCCTGGGATTTTCATGCCGGTCCGGTCCTGTCACATCTTCAGCATAGGGCTTTTGACCCCATTTTTTTAACCTTTCGATACATTGAACGTCCAAGAATTGACAGGTTGAATTTTGTAAGTTGGACCAGTTGGACCCATACTGTGGCGCCAAATCCTGGATAATCCTGGGGCCAGAATTCGAAAACGCCCAAGATGGTGGCCACAGACGTCTTTCTGAACGAAACATCAGAGGTTTTCGTGGCATATTCATGTGAGATATGTGAGCCTTTCCGGTCTGCCATTTCGAACGTGTTCAATGATCTCATCCGGCAGTTTTCTGAAAGGATGCTGATGAAGAATGCCACCGAGCACCTGAAAAGTGCTGACCTGTTCACTCCACAGGCGGAGATGAGAGTTTTTCTGCTGAAAAGTTGCCATTTTCGTGGCGTGACCAGTGTGACTATGTGTGACTTACTCTCCGACCCCGCCCGTGCCATTCCTTTCCAGTAGGATCCTAGACCTTAGAGAAATATTCATTCCCTAGGAATAGGATGTGCAAAGCCGAATCTAATCAATCGGGCACACCATTGATTGAGGCCTCTATTGGGCTGCCTCTGGGCAAGTTGCGATCACAGAAAAGCTGATTCTGCAGTTCAAAGCAGATGTGGTCCAAGATACTCGGCTTGGTGACTTCATAACCGCGTCAGCTGGAATAGACCGACAACGTTACCATTTATAGAAATCATTGCCCGCAGAGTCATGTTCGTTTATCAAACTGGCAACTTGTTGATTTCTAACAATTGGACCTGGCTGCAGAGTCTTCCAATCGCAGTGTGGTTGCCTTGGGTCATTTCTTTGGCTCGGTTGGAGAGAGCAAAAGGGGGGCACCGACAAGAAGGGAAGGACTGCCCGTGAATTCCTTAAGTCAAGGAACTCATGGGCAGTCCTTCCCTATTGAATCTATTAAGCAGAAGACGAAGATAGAACAGAATCCGCAGGTGCTCAAGTTGCTGCAGCTTGGCTGTGGGATAAGAGGTGTGTTACTTTGCAATTGCTTGATTGTTTGCCCCAAATGGTTTCGAAAACAAGTAGAGCGTAGAGCTTTCGGATCTTTTCTAGCTTGCAGACTCACTCTTGCAAGTAACGCCCCCAGCTTCATCATTTCAGTTCCTGTTGGCCCCTGCGCCGCTTCCGAGGGCAAATGCTGTGAAGGAGGCGCAGAAGGAGCGCGCTGCAGCGGCGCGGGAACAGAAGAAAAGCCCGCAAGGACCCTGCAGGGAGGATTTCTGCCCGAGTTTCAGGGTGTGATTTCAGATAAAAACCAGTGGGAAGACCAGTGGTATTTTTCCCCAACAGAAAAACACTATTTTTCGTTCTGCAATGCGCAGTTGCGGCTTGGCACAATGTGGTCAGGTCTAGTCAGGTTTGGACATCTTCCAAAGTCCCAAAGTTTGTCATCATTTTGCCCATTACAGTTTTGGGACGCATCAGTATTCCCAATTTTTTGGAAAAAACATGAAAGTTGGATTTTTTCGCCCACAATTTCCCCTTGTTGTATGAGTGAGCCAATGTCGTCCCGCTCAGTGGGCTCACGTTGAGGTGCGAGTTTCTCCTCACAGCGTAACGACCACGTTTTTTTTGGCCCTCACCGGAATCATTGGAGGCCTGAGCTGTGTAGCCTGTAGCCAAGTAGCCAAGTACATGCCATCGGCACGTCTGCTTGGGATTTTCATGCCTGTCCATAATATGTTCAGCACTCATTGTAGGGGTTTTGACCCCAGCTATGATCAGCTATGCATAGCTGCATAACCTTTCGATTCAAACTTCCTAAGTACCCAAGATTGGTGGGTTCTTGCAACATCTTGCAACAAATACACAAAATCATCAGGGGTTCGGGGTTGAATCTTGGAACTTGGGCCTAAGAATCTGGGGTGTTGAACTCGTTTTCACCAAGATGGCTGCGATCAACGTTTTCCTGAAGCACAGGGGAAACATGGAGATCAAAGATGAGTGTGGCTTCACCCCATCTTTTGGGCGGCCGAATCTGGCCGCGTGGATACGATGAGACTCAATTGAAACATCAGAGGTTTTCGTGGCACATGGACGTTTCCTCAAATGGGGGTAACCCCAAATCAGCCAAAATTGTGAGTCCGTGTTCAATGACCTCATCCTGCAGTTTTCTGCAAGGAAAGAGCTGATTAAGAAGGGTGCCAGCACCAAGCTCCTGAGTCCCATTGGAGGTGACCTTTTCACCTCTGCTACAGGCTCTCAGATGTCAATTTTTTTTGGGGGGTTGTTGTGATTTTCTTGGCAATGACCCCTCTGTTTGTGACCTGACCACCATGAGTACGTCTCGGACTCCTCCATGGTGAGAGATTCGTTGATTTGACGTTCTTCTGATTTTCTGCTTTCTGCCATTCCTTTCTGGTGAGATTTGGGACCTCCGTGAAAGAGACAGAATGCGCAAGACTGAACCAGCAGATAAACGGACAGTGTACAAAGAAAAGGGATACGGGACCTTTGACAGTCACCTCCATCTCTAGTATTATTGGGACTAGATTGAATTTATGCAAACGATACGGACACACACACATGCACGTATATACTGACAATGAAACAAGATATATTTCACTGTAATGTGACACAACTATCAAATGAAATAAACAGAATATACAATGTAATAAAATTGTCATGATACTAATAGAATAAGACTAAAGATAACATATACCATGTGAACCAATATACTACATTTAGGCATGTATACTTATACATTTGAGATGGAACGCAAAGTTTCAGGGTCGTCCAGTCCGTGCATGCGTCTTGCCAGCTTGCCAGGTGAGGCCATGAACTTCTCCGTGAATGAACTGGGAGCAGACCCTCGCCGCAAATTGATAAAAAAATCAAACCAATTTGTTTGTGGCTGCCGAGCGCGGAGATGTCGAGAAAGCCAGACATGTTGATGCGTTGCAACACATTGGTGTCCCTGTCCGTGTACTTTGTATCCTCCTAGATTTGACCTGGACAGGTCCTGATTGAGACCTATGGCCTTGATGTCAATCATCAAGATGAGAACGGACAGACCTGTCCCTCGGCATGTGAAAGCAGGACTTCAAACGCTGAGAAGTGAGGTTAGCTGAGGTTAACCATTGAGCATTGGTTTAATTCCTGGAAACCCAAACAACTGTGAGGCTTTGTTTTCCCCAAACATGTTTGAACAAAGACATCGTTGCTAGGTTTTTTGGGCATCTTTCAGGTACATCTACGTTTGAGATGAATGGGTCAACTGGCCATTCAATGTCTGTGCTTATTATAACCTCCTATAGAAGCCACAAACCATCCAAAACCCAAAGCCAACATTTGGGTGGTCAAACTGAAACCCATGTTGCCGCAAAAAATCGCCAACCATCCATATCTCGAGAATAGCGGAATCTTGACCCATACCCATGAGGCGGAACAATGTCAGGGACGATGTCGCAGATGAAGTCAGTGATGCGTATCGGTATCACAGGGGAGACGATCTCCGCATGTCACTCCAATGGTTCACGTTGTTGAAGAGTCTGCTAGAATTGCTGGCTTGGGATTCGCACTAACAAAAATCCGGTCTTTGCTGTTGTGTCAAGCTCTTGCTAGTCATGCATATCGAATCTAATCCATCCATCGGGCACACCATGGATTGAGGCTATACTATGCTGCGACATATGGCGGATTTCCTGTCACACAAAAGTTGATTCTGCAGTTCAAAACATCTGCTTTGAACTGCAGAATCAGCTTTTGATGAGTTGCTGATTGCGTCAACAACTGCAATGGACAGTCCGAACATGTGAAGATACCATTGATGGACACCATTCTGCATAGAGTCTCACGTTCTTTTATCAAATTCAAGGCAAATTGTCGGTTTCTAGCAGTTTGACCTGGATGCAGAGTCTTCTCGTTGGGCAGCACCGACAAGAATGGAAGGAGGAACAAAATCCCTTCGTTTTTTTTTTCTTCGGCTTCTGCTCCTCAAGTTGCAGCTTGGCCGTTTGCAGCTGGACTGATTGCCCGAATTGGTTTCGGAAACAAGTAGGGCTTTCGGATCTTTCCGGATCTTTCATAATCTTTCCGGATTTTTTCTGGCTTTTAGATTCACCTTTGCAGGTCACCTCCAGCTGTCCCTGGCCCCTGTGCCGCTTCCAAGGGACGCCGAGAAAAAGGCACGCAAGGGGAGAGCGAGAAGAAACAGCGTGCAGCGGCGCTTGCAAGAAGTCACGGAGAAAATCCTGAAAATCCTGAAAAACTCATGATTTGTAAGTCAGATCTATGATATAATGAGATTGAACACAAAACATCCAGCGCTGTCAAAGTTCAAAAGAACTTCCAAAGCCAAAGAACTCCAGGTCGGGTGCAGAATGGGAATCTTGGATTGAATTGGTAATAAGTTGATTTGGGTCATGGCACATTCATCCCTGGTGTTTGCACTCATGATGTCCTTCATAGGTGCGACGATCTGACAAATCCAGTTCTTCACCTTGCCCAAAACGGGTATTTCGTTCGGGGTGAGATTTGGCTGTGTTGCCCCGGTCGTCTGAGCATCAAGTTTTGCCCAAAATGTTCGCAAAAACCTGCAGGGTTCTGTGGCTCTAGAGGGAGCCGAAGTTGGCCAACAGCGTCCAAAGCAGGCGCCATGGCGCCAGTAGGCCAGAGGCAACAGATGTTGGATGAACTGCTGTGGGTGGCAGCGAAAACAGAAAGCCTGAGGCTGGACCAACATTGCCGAAAAACGGCTACATATGGTGTGTAGCAACGTGTACTTGTAGAAATCTGCCACATCTCTCCCCACGCGCTGCAACATCAGGCTGTTAAACTTTTGATTGGAGGGCACAATGCCAACCCAAATCAGGCGGAGCGGGCCATGTTGTACCTGGTGGGTTTGGGCAATCTTGGCCATCCGGATACCCCAACCGGCTCAATCTGTGTTTGGTTAGAACTTGCAATTCTGCACCAGCCATGTGCCAGTTCCTTACTCTGCAATATTTGGTTGAACTGCGACAGCTTCACCCCTAAGCCCACAATAACTAGCGCAGTCTCAGTGCATTCCCTCTTCTTTTGCTCGCTGAGTGGTTGTTTTGGGAGACTCTTGTCACCTGCTCAATGGAAACCAAAGTTGATCCTAGTTCTTCGTATTTGGGATTTATCCGGTGTTGTCCTCCCTCATTAGCTTTGCCGTCCCACCACATTTTGGTATCCTAAACCTGTCTTCCTGATGTCTTTTGGGTGTGTCCAATCAATTCCTAAGTGCGCAGTGAGCACCATTTGCCGACCTCACCCAGCACCAGGTCAGCCCTTCTGGGCAGACGCTGCTACATCAAGCTGCCCAGAATGAGCAGCACGCCCTGGAGGTGCAGCACAGTGGCAAAACAGGATAGATTTGGGAGATTCTGGTTGGAATCACCATTCAAACAATGGCTCTTGGATCCTTTTGATCCTTATCCAAGCCACTGGCCAGTTGCAACGGGAATCTTTTTCGGTCAAGTTTGATCCATGGGAGGTCGCCAAAGTGTTGATCCACTTCAAAGTGGATGCGGAAAAAACCGACATCTACGGGCAGACGGCCATCTTCTATGCAGCCAGGGATGGCAATGCAGAATTGCGGCTTGGCTGTGGTCGGGTTTAGTCAGGTTTGAACATCTTCCAAAGTCCCAAAGTTTGTCATCGTGTTGCACATTACAGTTTTGGGATGTACCAGAATCCCAAATGTTTGAAAAACACATTAAAGTTGGAATTTTCCACCCACAATTTTGCCTTGTTGTATGAGTGAGACCATGTCGTCCCGCTCAGTGGGCTCATGTTGAGGTGCGAGTTCCTCCTTCAGCACGGTTGTGCCGTGAACCACGTGGACACGAATCGGCAGACGCCGATATTTTACTCCGTGCGTAACGGCCACGTCTCTTGGTCCAGGATCATCAGAACGGGGGCCGCAGCTGCATAGCGTAGCCAAGTTCTGCTGGGCCACAGGCAATTCTGCTTGGGATCATGCCCATCCGTAACACTTGCTGTAGTTTTGACCCCAGCTATACATAACATCATAACCTTTCGATTTAAAATTGAGCATCCAAAAACTGATAAATTCTTGCAACGAATGCACAACATCAGGGGTTCGGGGTTGAATCTTGGAACTTGGATCTAAGATTCTGGGGTGTTGAACTCGTTTTCACCAAGATGGCGGCGACGAACGTCTTCCTAAAGCGCGGGGCGGATGTGGAGATCAAAGATGAGTGTGGCTTCACGCCCATCTTTTGGGCGGCCGAATCTGGCCGCGTGGATACGATGAGACTCAATTGAAACATCAGAGGTTTTCGTGGCACATGGACGTTTCCTCAAATGGGGGTAACCCCAAATCAGCCAAAATTGTGAGTCCGTGTTCAATGACCTCATCCTGCAGTTTTCTGCAAGGAAAGAGCTGATTAAGAAGGGTGCCAGCACCAAGCTCCTGAGACCCATTGGAGGTGACCTTTTCACCTCTGCTACAGGCTCTCAGATGTCAATTTTTTTTTTGGGGGTTGTTGTGATTTTCTTGGCAATGACCCCTCTGTTTGTGACCTGACCACCATGAGTACGTCTCGGACTCCTCCATGGTGAGAGATTCGTTGATTTGACGTTCTTCTGATTTTCTGCTTTCTGCCATTCCTTTCTGGTGAGATTTGGGACCTCCGTGAAAGAGACAGAATGCGCAAGACTGAACCAGCAGATAAACGGACAGTGTACAAAGAAAAGGGATACGGGATCTTTGACAGTCACCTCCATCTCTAGTATTATTGGAACTAGATTGAATTTATGTAAACGATACGGACACACACACACACGCACGTATATACTGACAATGAATCATGATATTAATATGTTACTGGAATGTGACACAATATGAAATGACATAAATATAATATACAATGTATATAATAAATTCAGGAGAACCTTGAAAAAGATATGGAGCTTGTTTCACTTGAAAACATTGAACTACTATGAATTTAAGTAATGTTTATATTAGTATATAAGTAGTTGGAGAACAATGGACAAAAAAAGACCAGTAATGTGGATCTTCCCCCAAAAATAGTTTTCTTCACACAGTTTTTTTTTCAGCACTTCATCTCGAAATCGCCATTTCGTTATAGCGTGATACTCAGTTTACCAACTGGCGAAGCCATAAAACACCGCAGCGGTCTATAAGCCGCGCGAAGATGATATCAGCATATCAGTAGCTCATTGTAGTTCATGGTAGTTCTCGTATCATATCTTTCTACAAATTCATAAGCCTTTTTCAGATTTCTTCCCCCCAAAAAACAGCAGGAAACCCATGGGTGAGACCCACAATCTCTGCAAGGGCCGAATCTACATCCATGGGGATGCCTTGATCTTGGACGTCCAGAAAGGCGCCAAGAGTCGGCGAAACACCGAACCAACGGGGATCAAAAAGTGATAGGCCCCCAAGGAATTTCTCACACATTCGACACCTCATAGGTCCAGGTTCAAATCCGGTTTGTCGGATGATGTCTGATGGATTTGCTCCCAAATTGTCCATCCTCATCCTTATCCAAAACTTGCCGTCAAGTCGCAAACTCCAAGATGTGAACACCCAAAGGTTAGTCAGAGTCGAGGGGGTTCGCGAGACGGTTTCACCATGTGGCAAGGTGAAACACATTGCGATTCCCTTGACAGGCCCCGTTTTTTTTGGGGTCACTTGGTCACTTGGATGTTGATGAAACAAGAAAATGCGGCTTGGAACCCGCACAGGAACAGCGACGGCATTGCCACGGGGGCTGCATGGCCATGGATATTTTTTGAGCTGGGAACTTGATAGAATGAAACATTTTTAGTTTTTTTGGCTTAACTTGTCTTGCTTTTCTGCTTTGGATTGTATCATGAGTATCATGTTTCATGTTTCATAGATGGTCACGTGGCTGCAGGGTGTCTCTTTGTGGAAAGTGTTTTCAATTTTTCCCTATTGAACCCACTGCATTGAGGAAACTTTGAGAGGATTTTCGCTCAAGCCATTTAGTAACCTCAGGGTCCAGGGTGAGGTGGGCAATGTGGTACATCCTTCGGATCTTCTTTGCACTGAGGGCTCTGGCCGAGCCGAACTCGTGGCAAGAAATTACCCCAGTCGGCTCTGTGCCAACCCCCAAACGAATCAATCATATGGTGATGTGGAGCGAGATTGATGATGGTTTCTATGTCTATGGAGGAAGAGACGAGAATTATGCCCTAAAAAATGATTTGCACTTCTATTCAAGGCAAACCAATTCTTGGGCAGAAATTGTGCCCAATGGCTCCGTGCCCGCACGGCAAGCTCCGACAGCTGTGTGGAGCAACCAAGCTGATGGGTTCTACGTTTTTGGAGGATGCTGCTGGGAGAATGACTTACATTTCTATTCCAGGGAGTCCAATTCCTGGGAAAAGCTTTCACCTGCTGGCACCTTACCACTTGGACGAGAAGGGCACGCATCAGTGTGGGGGGATGTCGCAGATGGTTTCTACGTGTGCGGAGGCTACCAGAGCAATTTTGGAATCATTATGGATCTGGCTTTTTACTCTCGAGCCTCCAATGCGTGGCAGCGGCTTTGGCCCACAGGTTCCCCGCCAGATGCCCGCTACCACCACACCTTGGTATGGAGTGAAATTGATGACGGATTCTATCTCTTTGGAGGTTATTCCAGCGTCGCGGAAGACGATGGAGGAAACTGGGGCACTTTTCAAAGAAATGATTTGTATCTCTACTCGAGGCAGGCAAACTCGTGGCAAAAACTGGAGCCTAGCGGCATGCCATACTTCGATGGATTGTATTGGCAGACGTCTTTTCCTTCACGCAGAGAGGAGCACGCAGCTGTATGGAGCAAACAAAATGACGGATTCTATGTTTTTGGAGGCTATTCCGACGGCTACTACATGAGTGATGTGTATTTATATTCACGGCAGAGAAATGAATGGCAAGCTATGTGGCCCACTGGTGGAAATGTCGAGGCGCGACATGAACATGCCATCGTGGGAAACCTGGAGGGTTTCTATGTTGTGGGAGGGCGCTACAGTACATCGGCCCCCTATGATGATTTGTTTCTGTACATATGGCAGACCACGACCACGACAACAACGTACACATCATCGACGCAGACAACCAATACTTCTACCTCCTCAACGTTTACCTGGACTACCATGACAAGTACGACCATGACAAGCTCGATGACAACATTGACAAGTTCAACATCTACTGTCACAACGTTGACCCACACATCTTCCACCACCACGTGGACGACAGCAACAACAACGGCGACATCCACTTGGACGTTGACCAGTGTGCAAGACGAAGCCGCATCCGCTTCAGGCGCCGGTATCAAGTTAGTTGTGATTCTGGCTTGGCTTGGCTTGGTGTAGACCTGAGCTTGAAAACCGTTTACTTGCTTTGAGCTGAAGCTGGAGAGGTGCAAGCAGCATACACCCCGAAGGGTCAGAGTGCACAGTGCAAAGTCACCCAACTTGCAACTTCTAGCAGCAGTTTGGTTTCACTCTATTTATTGCTTTTCTTTTGCATCATTGTTCAAGCCTTCAGCCTGAATCACAGGCGGTGCACCAGCTGTGGACGGAAATGAGTGAGACAAACACCTGGGTCAAAGGTGGAGTTACTATGCAGCCAAAAACAACTGACAAACGATGCGAAAGAACATGCTTTGCACAAAAGGTTTGCCATACTGCCAGGCGTGATGCCAGACTGCGATTTTTCTTCGTGGTCACGCCTCTCGGCCCGAAGCATGGCCTAATATGGCCTAGGCAGCTGCGAACCTGTGGGGCTGTTGTGGACTCACAACGAGTGCCTCCCTTTGTCAACCAATTTAGCCTGGGATTTTCATGCCGCTCCGGTCATGTCACATCTTCAGCATAGGGCTTTTGACCCCAAAAAAATAACCTTTCGATACATTGAGCGTCCAAGAATTGACAGGTTGAATTTTGTCAGTTGGACCAGTTGGACCAGTTGGACCCTATAGGGCGCCAAATCCTGGATCCTGGGGCCAGAATTCGATGCGCCAAGATGGTGGCCACGTAGACACGTCTTTCTGAACGAAACATCAGAGGTTTTCGATGGTTTTCGTGGCATATTCATGTGAGATATGTGAGCCTTTCCGGTCTGCCGGTCTGCCATTTCAAACGTGTTCAATGATCTCATCCGGCAGTTTTCTGAAAGGATGCTGATGAAGAATGCCACCGAGCACCTGAAAGGTGACCTGTTCGCTCCACAGGCCTTGGAGATGAGAGTTTTTCTGCTGAAAAGTTGCCATTTTCGTGGCGTGACCAGTGTGACTATGTGTGACTTACTCTCCGACCCCTGTTCTCCGACCCCTGTGCCCGTGCCATTCCTTTCCAGTAGGATCCTAGACCTTAGAGAAATATTCATTCCCTAGGAATAGGATGTGCAAAGCCGAATCTAATCAATCGGGCACACCATTGATTGAGGCCTCTATTGGGCTGCCTCTGGGCAAGTTGCGATCACAGAAAAGCTGATTCTGCAGTTCAAAGCAGATGTGGTCCAAGATACTCGGCTTGGTGACTTCATAATCGCGTCAGCTGGAATAGACCGACAACGTTACCATTAGTAGAAATCATTGCCCGCAGAGTCATGTTCGTTTATCAAACTGGCAACTTGTTGATTTCTAGCAATTGGACCTGGCTGCAGAGTCTTCCAATCGCAGTGTGGTTGCCTTGGGTCATTTCTTTGGCTCGGTTGGAGAGAGCAAAAGGGGGGCACCGACAAGAAGGGAAGGACTGCCCGTGAATTCCTTAAGTCAAGGAACTCATGGGCAGTCCTTCCCTATTGAATCTATTAAGCAGAAGACGAAGATAGAACAGAATCCGCAGGTGCTCAAGTTGCTGCAGCTTGGCTGTGGGATAAGAGGTGTGTTACTTTGCAATTGCTTGATTGTTTGCCCCAAATGGTTTCGAAAACAAGTAGAGCGTAGAGCTTTCGGATCTTTTCTAGCTTGCAGACTCACTCTTGCAAGTAACGCCCCCAGCTTCATCATTTCAGTTCCTGTTGGCCCCTGCGCCGCTTCCGAGGGCAAATGCTGTGAAGGAGGCGCAGAAGGAGCACGCTGCAGCGGCGCGGGAACAGAAGAAGCTGCCAAAGCCCGCAAGGACCCTGCAGGGAGGATTTCTGCCCGAGTTTCAGGGTGTGATTTCAGATAAAAACCAATGGGAAGACCAGTGGTATTTTTCCCCAACAGAAAAACACTATTTTTCGTTCTGCAATGCGCAGTTGCGGCTTGGCACAATGTGGTCAGGTCTAGTCAGGTTTGGACATCTTCCAAAGTCCCAAAGTTTGTCATCATTTTGCCCATTACAGTTTTGGGACGCATCAGTATTCCCAATTTTTTGGAGAAAACATGAAAGTTGGAATTTTTCGCCCACAATTTCCCCTTGTTGTATGAGTGAGCCAATGTCGTCCCGCTCAGTGGGCTCACGTTGAGGTGCGAGTTTCTCCTCACAGCGTAACGACCACGTTTTTTTTGGCCCTCACCGGAATCATTGGAGGCCTGAGCTGTGTAGCCTGTAGCCAAGTAGCCAAGTACATGCCATCGGCACGTCTGCTTGGGATTTTCATGCCTGTCCATAATATGTTCAGCACTCGTTGTAGGGGTTTTGACCCCAGCTATGATCAGCTATGCATAACCTTTCGATTCAAACTTCCTAAGTACCCAAGATTGGTGGGTTCTTGCAACATCTTGCAACAAATACACAAAATCATCAGGGGTTCGGGGTTGAATCTTGGAACTTGGGCCTAAGAATCTGGGGTGTTGAACTCGTTTTCACCAAGATGGCTGCGATCAACGTTTTCCTGAAGCACAGGGGAAACATGGAGATCAAAGATGAGTGTGGCTTCACGCCCATCTTTTGGGCGGCCGAATCTGGCCGCGTGGATACGATGAGACTCAATTGAAACATCAGAGGTTTTCGTGGCACATGGACGTTTCCTCAAATGGGGGTAACCCCAAATCAGCCAAAATTGTGAGTCCGTGTTCAATGACCTCATCCTGCAGTTTTCTGCAAGGAAAGAGCTGATTAAGAAGGGTGCCAGCACCAAGCTCCTGAGACCCATTGGAGGTGACCTTTTCACCTCTGCTACAGGCTCTCAGATGTCAATTTTTTTTTGGGGGGTTGTTGTGATTTTCTTGGCAATGACCCCTCTGTTTGTGACCTGACCACCATGAGTACGTCTCGGACTCCTCCATGGTGAGAGATTCGTTGATTTGACGTTCTTCTGATTTTCTGCTTTCTGCCATTCCTTTCTGGTGAGATTTGGGACCTCCGTGAAAGAGACAGAATGCGCAAGACTGAACCAGCAGATAAACGGACAGTGTACAAAGAAAAGGGATACGGGACCTTTGACAGTCACCTCCATCTCTAGTATTATTGGGACTAAATTGAATTTATGCAAACGATACGGACACACACACACATGCACGTATATACTGACAATGAAACAAGATATTTATGAGGCTTACGCCTGACAGCCGGGCGCCGGCCAAAGCAGACCCGTGGAAGGTATGCGTTGGGTGTAATCCATGTCCATGTTCTGGTGTTGTTGTTGTTGTTGTTGTTGTTGTTGCTGTTGTTGTTGTTGTCGTGGTCGTCGTTGTTTTTTGTTGTTGTCTTTGTTTTTGTTGTTGTTGTTGGCCGATGTTGGCCCTATTTGGGCGCAGGTTTGCCCCTGTCTTGGCCCTAGGTTGTTGTTGTTGTTGTTGTTGTCGTTGTTGTTGTCGTTGTTGTTGTTGTTGTTGTTGTTGTTGCTGTTGTTGTTGCTGCTGCTGCTGTTGTTGTTGTGTTTGTGGTTGTTGTTGTTGTTGTTGTTGTTGTTGTTGTTGTTGTTGTTGTTGTTGTGGTTGTTGGTGTTGTGGTTGTTTATGTTCTTCTTGTTGTTGGGGGTGGTGTTGTTGTTGTTGTTGTTGTTGTTGTTGTTGTTGTTGTTGTTGTTGTTGTGTTGTGTTGTTGTTGTTGTTGTTGTTGTTGTTGTTGTTGATGTTGTTGACGTCGTTGATGTTGTCGATGTGGTTGATGTGGTTGATGTTGTTGTCTTTTGCATCAAGTTGGAGCTAAGTTGGGCCATCTTGGAGCTATGTTGAGCCATCTTGGGGTCATGTTGGGCGATCTTGGGACCATGTTGGGCCTATGTTGGGCCATCTTGGGGCCATGTTGGGCCCATGTTGGGCCATCTTGGGGCCATCTTGGGCCTATGTTGGGCCGTCTTGGGCCATCTTGGAGCCATGTTGGGCCTATGTTGGGCCATCTTGGGGCCATCTTGGGCCTATGTTGGCCCTATGTTGGCGCAGGCTGTAGCCCACATCTTGGCCGATGTTGGCCCTATGTTGGCACCAAGGCCGTCAAGATGTCCAGTTTTCCGTTCCGGACCCCGTCCTAAGACCCAAAACCATGAAAAACCCATGGTTTTTTCACGTCGCCGAGATGAAACCTGGAGACGGCGAAGGCCACAAAACCCTGTAAAAAACGATGTTTTTTGAACACCACACGCAAAATACACTGTAAATTACAGGTATAATCGTGGGTCGGGGGTGAACCGGGGGTGGACCGGGCGTGGGGCGGAATCGGGCAGAGCCGGTCGGCGGCAGGGGCGGCGAGCGTATATAACCTTCGGTTACCACCGAAGGCCTCCGGCGAGGACACGGGCCCGGGGCCGGCGCCCGGATATTTAAGCGCTTACGCGCTACAGCCGGCCAGGGGCCCATGTTGAGGTGATATGGGTCTAGCTGGAAGCAAGATCGTAAGGCTATGTTGCCCCATCTTGAGGCTATGTTGGTCCATCTTGGGGCTATGTTGGCCCACTTTGGCGCTATGTTGGCCCGTCTTGGGGGGTAGGTTGGCTGTCGATCTGGAGGCCTATGTTGACCCGTGTTGAGCCAAAAGATCCGAAAAATGGGAACAGCAAAAAAAACACTGTAAAACGCAAGATATTTTGATGGTCGGCGGCCTATCTTGGGGCTATGTTGGCCCATCTTGGGGGCTATGTTGGCCCATCTTGGGGCTATGTTGGCCCAGCTTGGGGGCTATGTTGGCTCATCTTGGAGCTATGTTGGCCCATCTTGGGGCTATGTTGGCCCATCTTGGGGGCTATGTTGCCCCATCTTGAGGCTATGTTGGCCCATCTTGAGGCCTATGAGTGCCCATGTTGACCCATCTTGAGCCACATGTGCGATGTTTGTGCAAAAACATGTTGAATGTCACAGGGCCAAAAAACACTGTAAATTACAGGGGTTTCTGTCGACACGCGCACCCTACCGGAGGTCGGCGGCAGGGGGTGCAGCCCCTCTCTCCTACGGAGAGGAGAGAACTGCCGTACGGCAAGGACACGGCCAGGGGGCCCCTGGCCGGATTTATGAGGCTTACGCCTGACAGCCGGGCGCCGGCAAAAGCAGACCCGTCAGCCCGAGCGGGCGTTGGTGGTGTTGTTGTTGTTGTGGTGGTGGTGGTGGTGGTTGTTGTTGTTGTTGTCGTCGTTGTTGTTGTTGTTGCTGTTGCTGTTGCTGTTGCTGTGGTTGTTGTTGTTGTTGTTGTTGTTGTTGTTGTTGTTGTTGTTGTTGTTGTTTGTTGTTGTTGTTGTTGTTCTTGTTGTTGTTGTTGTTGTTGTTGTTGTTGTGGTTGTTGTCGTTGTTGTTGTTGTTGTTGTTGTTGTTGTTGTTGTTGTTGTTGTTGTTGTTGTTGTTGTTGTTGTTGTTGTTGTTGTGTGTGTGTTGTTGATGTTGTTGACGTCGTTGATGTTGTTGTTGTTGTTGTCGATGTTGTTGTCGTTGATGTTGTCGATGTGGTTGATGTGGTTGATGTTGTTGTCTTTTGCATCAAGTTGGAGCTAAGTTGGGCCATCTTGGAGCTATGTTGAGCCATCTTGGGGTCATGTTGGGCGATCTTGGGGCCATGTTGGGCCTATGTTGGGCCATCTTGGGGCCATGTTGGGCCCATGTTGGGCCATCTTGGGGCCATCTTGGGCCTATGTTGGGCCGTCTTGGGCCATCTTGGAGCCATGTTGGGCCTATGTTGGGCCATCTTGGGGCCATCTTGGGCCTATGTTGGCCCTATGTTGGCGCAGGCTTTGCCCCTATCTTAGCCTTATGTTGACCCATGTAGCCCACATCTTGGCCGATGTTGGCCCTATGTTGGCACCAAGGCCGGCAAGATGTCCAGTTTTCCGTTCCGGACCCCTGCCTAAGACCCAAAACCATGAAAAACCCATGGTTTTTTAACGTCGCCAAGATGAAACCCGGAGACGGCGAAGGCCACAAAACCCTGTAAAAAACGATGTTTTTTGAACACCACACGCAGAATACACTGTAAATTACAACGATAATCGTGGACCGGGGGTGAACCGGAATCGACACGAGGTAAGTACGAGGTGGTCGGCGGCAGGGGGGGCAGCCGTATATAACCTTCGGTTACCACCGAAGGCCTCCGGCGCCCGGATTTAAGCGCTTACGCGCGACAGCCGGCCAGGGGCCCATGTTGAGGTGATATGGGTAGCTGGGAGCAGGATCTTAAGGCTATGTTGCCCCATCTTGGGGCTATGTTGGTCCATCTTGGGGCTATGTTGGCCCACCTTGGTGCTATGTTGGCCCGTCTTGGGGCCTAGGTTGGCCGATCATAAGGCCTATGTTGACCCATGTTGAGCCAAAAGATCCGAAAAATGGGAACAGCAAAAAAACACTGTAAAACGCAGGATATGTTGATGGTCGGCGGCCCATCTTGGGGCTATGTTGGCCCATCTTGGGGGCTATGTTGCCCCATCTTGAGGCTATGTGGGCCCATCTTGGAGCTATGTTGGCCCATCTTGGGGGTATGCTAGCCCATCTTGGGGGCTATGTTGGCCGATCTTGAGGCTATGTTGGCCCATCTTGAGGCCTATGTTGGCCCATGTTGACCCATCTTGAGCCACATGTGCGATGTTAGTGCAAAAACATGTTGAATGTCACAGGGCCAAAAAACACTGTAAATTACAGGGGTTTCTGTCGACACGCGCACCCTACCGGAGGTCGGCGGCAGGGGCCCAACTATGTTGACCCATCTGTTGGCCTATGTTGACCTATCTTGCGAGCAATGTGGGCCCAGCTTGGAGCTATGTTGACCCAGCTTGGGGCTATGTTGGCCTATCTTGAAGGCTATGTGGGCCGATCTTGAGGCCTATGTCGGCCGATCTTGAGGCCTATGTTGGCCCATGTTGACCCGCGTGGAGCCAAAAGATCCGAAAAATGGGAACAGCAAAAAAACACTGTAAAACGCAGGATATTTTGATGGTCGGCGGCCGATCTTGGGGCTATGTTGGCCCATCTTGGGGCTATGTTGGCCCATCTTGAGGCCTATGTTGGCCCATCTTGAGGCCTATGTTGGCCCATGTTGACCCATCCTAAACCACAAGATCCGAAAAATGGGAAAAAGTGGGAAGAGCACAAAACACCGTAAAACGCGGTAGTTTTTGGCCGGACCGACGGGTCGGCGGCAGGGGCGGCGGCCCCTCTCTCCTACGGAGAGGAGAGAAACGCCTTCGGCAATGCCACGGCCAGGGGGCCCCTGGCCGGATTTAAGCGCTTACGTGCGACAGCCGGCCAGGGGCCCAACTATGTTGGCCCATTTTGTGGCATCTTGGGGCTATGTTGGCCTATCTTGAGGGCAATGCGGGCCCATCTTGGGGCTATGTTGGCCTATCTTGAAAGCTATGTGGGCCGATCTTGAGGCCTATGTGGACCCATGTTGAGCCAAAAGAGCCGAAAAATGGGAACAGCAAAAAATCACTGTAAAACGCAGGATATTTTGACGGTCGGCGGCCTATCTTGGGGCTATGTTGGCCCATCTTGGGGCTATGTTGGCGTATCTTGAGGGCAATGTGGGCCCATCTTGGGGCTATGTTGGCCCAGCTTGGGGCTATGTTGGCCCATCTTGGAGCTATGATGGCCCATCTTGGGGCTATCTTGGCCCATCTTGGGCGCTATGTTGGCCCATCTTGGGGCTATGTTGGCCAATCTTGCGGCCTATGTTGGCCCATGTTGACCCATCTTGAGCCACAAGATCCGAAAAATGGGAAAAAATGGGAAGAGCACAAAACACCGTAAAACGCGGGACTTTTTGGCGGTACCGACTCTCCTGCGGCAGGGGGCGCGGCCCCTCTCTCCTACGGAGAGGAGAGAACTGCCGTACGGCAAGGACACGGCCAGGGGGCCCCTGGCCGGATTTAAGCGCTTACGCGCGACAGCCGGCCAGGGGCCCAACTATGTTGACCTGCTTCTTCTTGTTGTTGTTGTTGCGGTGGTTGTGGTTGTGGTTGTGGTTGTGGTCGTTGTTGTGGTTGTTGGTTGTTGGTGGCTGGTTGGTTGTTGGTGGTTGGTGGTTGGTTGTTGGTTGTTGGGCCCATTTTGTGCCATCTTGGTCCGATGTTAGCCCATCTTTGGGCCCATGTTGCGCCCATCTTGGGGCTATGTTTGCTCATCTTGGGCCTATGTTAGCGGCCGATCTTGAGGCCTATGTTGGCCCATGTTGACCCGTGCGGAGCCAAAAGATCCGAAAAATGGGAACAGCAAAAAAACACTGTAAAACGCAGGATATTTTGAGGGTCGGCGGCCTATCTTGGGGCTATGTTGGCCCATCTTGAGGCCTATGTTGGCCCATCTTGGAGCTATGTTGACCCATCTTGGGGCTATGTTGGCCCATCTTGTGGCTATGTTGGCCCATCTTGAGGCCTATGTTGGCCCATCTTGAGGCCTATCTTGGCCCATGTTGACCCATCTTAAACCACAAGATCCGAAAAATGGCAAAAAGTGGGAAGAGCACAAAACACCGTAAAACGCGACAGTTTTTGGCGGTACCGACTCTCCTGCGGCAGGGGGCGCGGCCCCTCTCTCCTACGGAGAGGAGAGAACTGCCGTACGGCAAGGACACGGCCAGGGGGCCCCTGGCCGGATTTATGAGGCTTACGCCTGACAGCCGGGCGCCGGCCAAAGCAGACCCGTCAGCCCGAGCTGGGTTTGAATTCGGCCCTGGTGGCGCACAGCTGGGGCGAGGTTGCGCCTACCTCGGTCTAGGTTGGCGCCATGTAGGTGGCTTTACCAAGTTGTTGTGGTGGTTGTTGTTGTTGTTGTCGTTGTTGTCATTGTTGTCGTTGTGGTTGTTGTTGTTGTTGCTGTTGCTGTTGCTGTTGCTGTTGCTGTGGGTGTTGGTGTTGTTGTTGTTGTTGTGGTTGTGGTTGTTGTTGTTGTTGTTGCTGTTGTTGTTGTTGTTCTGGTTGTGCTGGTTCTTATCCGTGTGCTTGTTCTTGATGTTGTTGTTGTTGTTGTTGTTGTTGGTGTTGGTGTTGGTGTTGGTATTGTTGTTGTCGTGATCGTCCTTGTTTTTTGTCTTCTTGTTGTTGTGCTTGTTGTTGTTGTTGTTGTCGTCGGTGGTGTCGTTGCTGTTGGTGTTGTCGTTGTTGTTGTCGTTGTTGTTGTGGGTCGTCGCCGTCGTCGTCGTCGTCGGCGTCCTCGTCGTCGTCGTCGGCGTCGTCGTCGGCGTCGTCGTCGTCGTCGTCGTTGTTGTTGTTGTTGCAGCCACAGAGCTCGAGACCAAAGAAGCGGTGGTTGTTGGTATCGTTGTCGTCGTCGTCGTCGTCGTCGGCGTCGTCGTCGGCGTCGTCGTCGTCGTCCTCGTCGTCGTCGTCGTCGCTGTTGTGGTTGTTGTGGTTGTTGTTGTTATTGTTGTTGTTGTGGTGGTGGTGGTGGTTGTTGTTGGTCCTAGCATGGCCCATGTTGCCCCTATCTTGGCCTTATGTGGGCCCATGTAGCCTGACGTTGGCCCTATCTTATCTTGGCCTTATGTGGGCCCATGTAGCCGGAGGTTGGCCCTAGCTTGGCCTTATGTAGGCGTTGTTGTTGTTGTTGTTGCTGTCAGGTTTGCCCCGATCATGGCCCATGTTGGCCCCAGCCTGGCCTTATATGGGCCCATGTGGCCCCATGTTGGCCCTATCTTGGCCCGATGCGGACCCATCTGGCCCACATCTTGGCCGATGTTGGCCCTATGTTGGCGCAGGCTTGCCCCTATCTTAGCCTTATGTTGACCCATGTTGGCCCTATCTTGGCCCGATGCGGACCCATCTGGCCCACATCTTGGCCGATGTTGGCCCTATGTTGGCGCAGGCTTGCCCCTATCTTAGCCTTATGTTGACCCATGTAGCCCACATCTTGGCCGATGTTGGCCCTATGTTGACACCAAAGCCGGCAAGATCGCCAGTTTTCCGTTCCGGACCCCTGCCTAAGACCCAAAACCATGAAAAACCCACGGTTTTTGCACGTCGCCAAGATGAAACCCGGAGACGGCCAAGGCCACAAAACACTGTAAAAAACGATGTTTTTTGAACACCACACGCAGAATACACTGTAAATTACAGGTATAATCGTGGACCGGGTGTGAACCGGGGGTGGGTCGGCGGCAGGGGCGGCCAGCGTATATAACCTTCGGTTACCACCGAAGGCCTCCGGCAATGCCACGGGCCCGGGGCCGGCGCCCGGATTTAAGCGCTTACGCGCGACAGCCGGCCAGGGGCCCAACTATGTAGGCCCATTTTGTGGCTATGTTGGCCTATGTTGGCCTATCTTGCGGGCAATGTGGGCCCATCTTGTGGCTATGTTGGCCTATGTTGGCCTCATGTTGAAGCATGTTGAGCCAAAAGATCCGAAAAATGGGAACAGCAAAAAAAACACTGTAAAACGCAGGATATTTTGATGGTCGGCGGCCGATC
Organism: Cladocopium goreaui; assembly: GCA_947184155.2. Classification (NCBI taxonomy): domain Eukaryota; class Dinophyceae; order Suessiales; family Symbiodiniaceae; genus Cladocopium; species Cladocopium goreaui. The sequence continues at coordinate 291,330 of CAMXCT020004580.1, read as the reverse complement.
TTGGGCCTATGTTGGCCCATCTTGGGGCTATGTGGTCCTATCTTCGGGCTATGTTGGTCCATCTTGGGGCTATCTTGGCCCATCTTGGGGCCATGTTGGCCCATCTTGGAGCTATGATGGCCCATCTTGGGGCTATGTTGGCCCATCTTGGGGGCTATGTTGGCCCATGTTGGGGCTATGTTGGCCCATCTTGAGGCCTATGTTGGCCCATGTGGACCCATCTGAAACCACAAGATCCGAAAAATGGGAAAAAATGGGAAGAGCACAAAACACCGTAAAACAGGACAGTTTTTGGCGGGGGGGAGAGGTCGGCGGCTGGGGCGGCGGCCCCTCTCTCCTACGGAGAGGAGAGAACCGCCTTCGGCAATGCCACGGCCAGGGGGCCCCTGGCCGGATTTAAGCGCTTACGCGCGACAGCCGGCCAGGGGCCCAACTATGTTGACCTGCTTCTTGTTCGTGTTGTTGTTGTTGTTGTTGTTGTTGTTGTTGCGGTGGTTGTGGTTGTGGTTGTGGTTGTGGTCGTTGTTGTGGTTGTTGGTTGTTGGTGGCTGGTTGGTTGTTGGTGGTTGGTGGTTGGTTGTTGGTTGTTGGTTGTCGGGCCCATTTTGTGCCATCTTGGTCCGATGTTAGCCCATCTCGGGCCCATGTTACGCCCATCTTGGGGCTATGTTTGCTCATCTTGGGCCTATGTTAGCCCATCTTGGGCCCATGTTGCGCCCATCATGGGGCAATGTTCGCCTATGTTGGGGCCATCATGGGCCGATGTTGAGGCATCTTGGGGCTATGTTGGGGCATCTAGGGGCTATGTTGGGCGATCGTGCGCGATGTTAGTGCAAAAACCTGTTGAATGTCACAGGGCCAAAAAACACTGTAAATTACAGGGGTTTCTGTCGACACGCGCACCCCACCGCGAGGTCAGGGGCAGGGGCCCAACTATATTGGCCCATCTGTTGGCCTATGTTGGCCTATCTTGCGGGCAATGTGGGCTCAGCTTGGAGCTATGTTGACCCAGCTTGGGGCTATGTTGGCCTATCTTGAAGGCTATGTGGGCCGATCTTGAGGCCTTTGTCGGCCGATCTTGAGGCCTATGTTGGCCCATGTTGACCCGTGCGGAGCCAAAAGATCCGAAAAATGGGAACAGCAAAAAAACACTGTAAAACGCAGGATATTTTGAGGGTCGGCGGCCTATCTTGGGGCTATGTTGGCCCATCTTGGGGCCATGTTGGCCCATCTTGGAGCTATGATGGCCCATCTTGGGGCTATCCTGACCCATCTTGGGCGCTATGTTGGCCCATCTTGGGGCTATGTTGGCCCATCTTGGGGCTATGTTGGCCCATCTTGCGGCCTATGTTGGCCCATGTTGACCCATCTTGAGCCACAAGATCCGAAAAATGGGAAAAAATTGGAAGAGCACAAAACACCGTAAAACGCGGGGGTTTTTGGCCCTACCGGGTGGTCGGCGGCTGGGGCGGCGGCCCCTCTCTCCTACGGAGAGGAGAGAAACGCCGTACGGCAAGGACACGGCCAGGGGGCCCCTGGCCGGATTTAAGCGCTTACGCGCAACAGCCGGCCAGGGGCCCAACCATGGGGGCCGTGGCGGCGGACGTAGGTGTAGTGGTTCGTGCAGGGAGCAAGACTGGTTGTTGTGGTTGTGGTTGTGGTTGTGGTTAGTGGTTAGTTGTTGGTCGTTGGTTGTTGTTGTTGCTGTTGTTGTTGTTGCTGGTGTTGTTGTTGTTGTTGTTGTTGTTGCTGTTGTTGTTGTTGCGCTGGGGCCATGCCCGGCAGAGCGTCCGAAGGGACGCCGAGAGATACCTGGGCGGGTCCCGGCAGCATCGGCACCGGCGGGCGGGTGTGTCCGGAGTAGCTGGTTTGAAGCCTTGGTCAGCTAGAGCGTGGCTCCGGGGAGAGTCAGAGCGTAGCTCAGATGGACCAGAGAAAGTCAAGTGTCAACCCGGCTTGTTTGGAAGGCATGTTTAGAGACGCAACGGCGGCAATTCGGTCCGGCGCGTGTGCCCAACGGCATGGCAAGTTTCGAGAACGGCACGTTGAAAGGCAGGGGGCGGTAGCTTTGGTCAGCTAGAGCGTGGCTCAAGCGAGTGTCAGAGCGTTGCTCAGACCGACCAAGGTGAACGGTCAACCCGGCTTGGTTGGACGGGCATGTTTCTTTGGCACGTATGGCCTGGCCAGGAAAGGAAAAAGCATGTGTCCGGAGTAGCTGGTTTAAAGCCTGAGTCGATCAGAGGAGGCCAACTGTCAACCCGGCGTGTTGTGAAGGGCATGTTTAGAGAAGCAACGTAGCTGATGCCTTCCTCCAGCGAAGGTTAGACTGTAGGGTCAATCGACTAAAGAAGGGCACCCGTCTGCCCGGCTGGTTGACACATGCCGTCGGCCGGTGTCGAGAAGCACCGTCGAGGATCCGGTGCTGCATGTTATCACAAGGGCAAAGCACGTTCCGAGGCGGGCCTACGCAGACAGGCAGCATCCGAATTGCAAACCATGCCAGCAGTTTACTGCACAGATCCGGCTGCACCTAGGGCGTTACCCAGGCACTCGCCAAAGCGCAACCGTTCCTTCCCAGCAGTGTGTTTTAATCCGAACACGGCAGCCAACGAAAATAGAGGGTCAGTCTGGTCCAGGTGTTCGGTCTGTTGGAGGGTTGGTCTGCCCCAGGCGTTCCGTCGCGATCGCTTTGCCGGCAAGGGAAAAAGCATGTGTACAGTGAACGCAGCCTCTGTGGAACCGGCCGGGAGGGACGAAGTGTCCGGAGTAGCTCGTTTGAAGCCTTGGTCAGCTAGAGCGTTGCTGAAGCGAGCGTCCGAGCGTTGCTCAGCTCGACCAGAGAAGGCCAACTGGCAACCCGGCTTGTTTGGAAGGGCATGTTTAGAGAAGCAACGAAGGTGATCCGGTGTGGCACGTGTTCACAACGGCATGGCAAGTTTCGAGAGCGGCATGTTTAAAGGCAGGGGGCGGTAGCTTTGGTCAGCTAGAGCGTTGCTCAAGCGAGTGTCAGAGCGTTGCTCAGACCGACCAGAGCAGGGCAGCGGTCAACCCGGCTTGTTTTGATGTGAAGAGCAATGCAGGCAATCCCGCGTGGCATGTTGACCGAACGGTAGCACAGGCAGGGTGCAGAGCTTTGGTCAGCTGTTTCGAACGTATGTCTCGTATCCTTGCCGGCTGAACCTGCAAAGGGCATGCCGCCTGTATCCGATGTAGCATGGTGTCACAACGGCATGGCAAGTTTGGAGAACGGCATGTTTAAGGGCAGGGGGCGGTAGCTTTGGTCAGCGAGAGCATTGCGCAAGCGAGTGTCAGAGCGTTGCTCAGATCGACCACCGCGATGCCTCTGCCATGAAGGGAAAACGGCCTGTGCACTGTTAACGCAGTGTCCTGCGTGGCATGTTTGAAGCCGTGGTCCGCCAGAGGGTTGGTTAAGCAAGTGTCAAAGTCCGGGTCGGACGGACGCAAGGAGGTCAGCAGTGAACCCAGCATGTTTCAAGGAGCAGGTCTGTGCAATGAATTATGTAGCTTGGGTCCGCTGCACGAGCCCAGTGTTGGACCAATATTGGTCCCAGCATATTCCCACTATGAGCCCAAGACTATAAGCTTAGTATAATGTCAATCTGAAACCCAAGATTTAGTGCAGTAGAAGCTTCAGCTTTAGTTCAACCTGTACCCCATGATAATGGTACGTGATAGTACCCACTCATATCCCCCCCACCGGCGGGGCGACGTGGACCGAGCCGGTGGCGAGGTGAGCCGGTGATAGTGAAGTATCATCTTAGCACTACCCGACTTTAAACCCAATAGTCGTCCCACATAGTCCCATTATAATCCCCGTAGAATCTCCATAGTAAGCCTAAGGATCTACCCACCTATAGCAATCCCATCGGCAGGCGACGTGGGCCGAGCCGGTGGCCAGGTGATCGCGTGACAGTGAATTTTAATCCCAGCAGGAGCCTACCACTTAATGAAGCCCCATATTTCTCCCAGCATAGTCCCATCATAGTCCCGCGTGATAGTGAATTAGAATCTCAGCACTAGCCGCCTACTTAAGCCCAATGTTTGTCCCAGCATAGTCCCACCATAGTCCCGCGTGATACTGAATTATAATCTCAGCACAAGCCGCCTACTTAAGCCCAGTCTTTGTCCCAGCATAGTCCCATCATAAGCCTAGTAGAGTCTCCATAGTAAGCCGACGATTTGGTCCATTTGAATGCCAAGACTTACGTCTATACGTCGCCGATGTGAAGAGCTCATGATGGCAGCTACCAAAAGAAAAAGCATGCGTACAGCGAACGTAGCCTCGGTGGAACCCGCCGGTAGGGAAGAAATGTCCTGAGTGGCACGTTCGAAGCCTTCGTCAGCTAGAGCGTTGCTGAAGCGAGAGTCAGAGCGTTGCTCAGATCGACCAGAGAAGGCAAGCGGTCAACCCGGCTTGTTTTGCAGGACATGTTGAAAAGCGCACCGCAGGCAACGGCATGTCTACCGGCACGGTGCAGGAGCTTTGGTCAGCTAGAGCGTTGCTCAAGCGCGTGTCAGAGGGGTGCTCAGAGCGACCAGAGAAGCCTAGCGGTCAACCCGGCATGTTTTGAAGGGCATGTTTAGAAAAGCGCCGCCGGCAACGGCATGTCTACAGGCAGGGTGCAGGACCTTAGGTTAGCTAGAGCGTTGCTCAAGCGCGTATCAGAGCGTTGCCTAGATCAATCAGCGCGTAGCCGACGACTTGGTCCAGTTGAATGTCAAGACTTCTGTCTATGCGTCGCCCATGCGAGCTCATTATATATGGTACCTACCAAAAGAAAAAGCATGGGTACAGCGACCGCAGCCTCGGTGGAACCAGCCGGTAGGGAAGAAATGTCCCGAGTAGAACGTTTGAAGCCTTCGTCAGCTAGAGCGTTGCTTAAGCGAGAGTCAGAGCGTTGCTCGGATCGACCAGAGAAGGTAAGCGGTCAACCCGGCTTGTTTTGCAGGACATGTTTAAAAGCGCACCGCAGGCAACGCCATGTCTACCGGCACGGTGCAGGAGCTTTGGTCAGCTAGAGCGTTGCTCAAGCGCGTGTCAGAGGGGTGCTCAGATCGACCAGAGAAGCCTAGCGGTCAACCCGGCATGTTTTGAAGGGCATGTTTGGAGTCAGCTAGAGCGTTGCTCAAGCGAGTGTCAACGCTTTGCTCAGACCGGAGAAGGCGAACGGTCAGCCCGGCTTGTTTTGCACGACATGTTTGGCAGCGGATCGCTGGCACCGGCATGGTAACTGTTGCGAAAGTATGTCTCAGAGCGCTGCTCAGATCGACCAGAGAAGCCTAGCGGCCAACCCGGCATGTTTTGAAGGGCATGTTTGGAGTCAGCTAGAGCGTTGCTCAAGCGAGTGTGAACGCGTTGCTCAGACCGGAGAAGGCGAACGGTCAGCCCGGCTTGTCTTGCACGACACGTTTGGCAGCCAGAGCGTTGCTCAGACCGACCGGAGAAGGCTAGCGGTCAACCTGGCTGGTTTTGAAGAGCATGCTTAGAAGAGAACCGCTGGCAGCGGCATGTGCACGGGCAGGGTGCAGAGCTTTGGGCAGCAGTTTCGAACGTATTTCTCGTAGCCTTGCCGACTGAACGTTCAAAGGGCATGGTGCCCGTAGGCACCAGGGTTGTTTTTCCGTCACAACGAGGGAAGCGATGTGTACCCTGCCTGCCTTGCCGGCAGATTACCTAGCGAACATGCCGCCTGAGAGCCGATCTGACCGCATACGCAGACAGGCAGTCTCCGAATTGCAAACCGTAATTAAGTTCCACATTTGTCCCAGCATAGTCCCACCATAATCCCGCGTGATAGTGAATTCTAATCTCAGCACTAGCCGCCTACTTAAGCCCAATATTTGTCCCAGAATAGTCCCATCATAATCCTAGTCGAGTCGCCATAGTCAGCCGAAGATTTGGTCCAGTAGAATGCCAAGACGTATGTCTATACGTGGCCCATGTGACGAGCTCATGACGGTACCTCCCAAACGCAGCCTCTGCGGAACCGGCCGGGAGGGAAGAAGTGTCCGGAGTAGCTCGTTTGAAGCCTTGGTCAGCTAGAGCGTTGCTCAAGCGAGAGTTGGAGCGTTGCTCAGCTCGACCAGAGACGGCCAACTGTCAACCCGGCTTGTTTGGAAGGGCATGTTTAGAGAAGCAACGTAGGCGATCCGAAGTGGCATGGTTTCACAACGGCATGGCTAGTTTCGAGAACGGCATGTTTGAAGGCAGGGGGCGGTAGCTTTGGTCAGCTAGAGCGTTGCTCCAGCGAGTGTCAGAGCGTTGCTCAAAGCGACCACCGCGTTTGAAGCCTTGGTCAGCTAGAGCGTTGCGCCAGCGAGAGTCGGAGCGTTGCTCAGCTCGACCAGAGAAGGCCAACTGTCAACCCGGCTTGTTTGGAAGGGCATGTTTAGAGAAGCAACGTAGGCGATCCGATGTAGCATGGTTTCACAACGGCATGGCAAGTTTCGAGAACGGCATGTTTAAAGGCAGGGGGCGGTAGCTTTGGTCAGCTAGAGCGTTGCTCAAGCGAGTGTCAGAGCGTTGCTCAGAGCGACCACGGCGATGCGTCTGCCACGGCCTGTGTCCAGTGAACGCAGTGTCCTGCGTGGCATGTTTGAAGCCGTGGTCCGCCAGAGGGTTGGTTCAGCGAGTGTCAAAGCCTGGGTCGGACCAACGCAAGGAGGTCAGCAGTGAACCCAGCATGTTTCAAGGAGCAGGTCCGTGCAATAAAATTCGGTAGCATGGGTCCGCTGCACGAGCCCAGTGTTAGACCAATATTGGCCCCAGCATATTCCCACTATAAGCCCAAGACTATAAGCTTAGTATAATGTCAATCGGAAATCCGAGAGTTAGTGCAGTAGAAGCTTCAGCTTTAGTTCAACCTGTACCCCATGATAATAGTACATGATAGTACCCACCCATACCCCCCACCGGCGGGGCGACGTGGGCCGAGCCGGTGGCTAGGTGAGCCGGTGATAGTAAATTATAATCCCAGCACTACCCGACTTTAAACCCAATATTTGTCCCATAGTCCCATTATAATCCCCGTAACATCTCCATAGTCAGCCTAAGGATCTACCCACCTATAGCAATCCCATCGGCGGGCGACGTGGTCGAGCCGGTGGCCAGGTTATCGCGTGACAGTGAATTGTAATCCCAGCACGAGCCTACCACGTAATTAAGGTCCATATTTGTCCCAGCATAGTCCCACCATAATCCCGCCTGATAGCGAAGTATAATCTCAGCACTAGTCGCCTACTTAAGCCCAATATTTGTCCCAGAATAGTCCCGTCATAATCCTAGTCGAGTCGCCATAGTCAGCCGAAGAGTTGGTCCATTAGAATGCCAAGACGTATGTCTATACGTGGCCCATGTGACGAGCTCATGACGGTACCTCCCAAAGGAAAAGGCATGCGTACAGCGACCGCAGCCTCTGTGGAACCAGCCGGTAGGGAAGAAATGTCCTGAGTAGCACGTTTGAAGCCTTGGTCAGCTAGAGCGTTGCTCAAGCGAGAGTCAGAGCGTTGCGACCAGAGAAGGCAAGCGGTCAACCCGGCATGTTTTGAAAGGCAACGGCATGTCTACAAGCAGGGTCCAGGAGGTTTAGTCAGCGAGAGCGTTGCCCAAGCGCGTGTCCGAGCGGTGCGCCGATCGAACAGAGAACCCGGCATGTTTTGAAGCCAGAGCGTGGCTCAGGCGAGAGTTAGGGTGTTGCTCCGATTTACCAGAGGAGGTCAACTGTCAACCCGGCTTGTTTGGAAGGGGCATGCATCGAGAAGCAACGTAGACGATCCGGTGTGGTAGGGTTTCACAACGGCATGGCAAGTTCCGAGAACGGCATGTTGAAAGGCAGGGGGTGGGAGCTTTGGTCAGCTGGAGCGTTGCTCAAGCGAGTGTCAGAGCGTTGCTCAGACCGACCAAGGTGAACGGTCAACCCGGCTTGGTTGGATCGGCATGTTTCGTTGATATGTATTGCCTAGCCAGCACGGGAAGAAGCCTGTGTCCGGAGTAGCTAGTTTGAAGCCTTGATCAGCTAGAGCGTGGCTCAGGCGAGAGTCAAAGTTGCTCGAGCGCGCGTCCGAGCGTTGCTCAGACCGACCAAGGCAAGAGCAGTACGACGGCAAATGGACAACAGGGCTACAGCAGTGCAAAGCAGCGTGGCCGGCCGAAAGCGCGGCAACGGCCAGCCGTCAACCCGGCCTGTTTTGTGGGGCAGGTTCGGGGGGCTCGAGTGCGCGAGCTGGCTTGGTTTACGTCGCACATCGATCGTGAACCACCGTTTAGCAACAAAACCTCAGTGAAACAAAGCCAACAAATGTCACTGACGTAGCTGGACAGATGGTCTGTGACCTAGATGGACAGTAAGTTGACACCGTGAACCTTGCCAGAATCTAGCCTGTAGCAAATGGAGCCGGGTCACGACCAGGGGGACAACCACGCAACATGACGACCCGCCTGCAGGTCAGCCCAGTGTGCAAAGCAAAGTAGTTGACGCATGACAAGGTAGCCGACAACGCAAGAGCAAAAAAAACGCGCAGCGACAAGAACCGTCAGTAGGTACATGTACAGCATCGAGTAGACGAAAGTCGCAAGCAACCCGAAACGCGTAGATAGAGTTGACTAGCACATAGAACCTCTCGTATGTAATCAAAACCACCTTTGGTATCAGAGGCTGCAAGCAACACTGCACCGTAGAAACATTAGAAGCAACATATTAGATAAGGGCGCACCCCCAGCCGGACGCGGCGTCGGTTGCCCGTGCCTGCCATGTCGTGCCGATGGCTTTTTGTCAGGACTCTCTGCCATGTACTGCTCTGGCTAGGATTGTGCCACTGCATGCACGATGGCATGCTGCCGTTCTGTGAGACACTACTGTATGCAATTCTTAGTCACATGCTGTGCACCGTGTGGCCGACGGTGGTGGACGCTGCAGCCACACGAATTGCCAGGGTGCTTACCAAGAGAGCGCGGGGCAGCAAGCGCTGCCGCCGCATCAAAGGCAGGCGGTACCAACCATGCCGTGGCAGACGGCGGCAACGTCGCAGGAAGAAGGCATGGACTCGGTTGTGGCATCATTGGAGCCGGAAGCTCCGCAATCGACTCGCCCATGCGCTGCATGGTAACGGACCTGGGCCAACCGATGCAAGTAGCAACAGTGTAGCTGCATCCGGCAGCAACAATGCAACGGAACAGCCTGAAGCAAGCTATACTGTAGAAGCACGTGCCCAAAGGTTGCGAAGAGTGCCGGTGGACATCCCCGGCGATGGGTGGTGTCTCCTTCATGCCGTGAGCTGGTACTTGGAACGGCACGAAAGCCACGAGCCAGAGTGGAGCGTGCGGAAAGCGGCGGACACATACGTGCAGGCATTGGAATTTCTAGTCCAGCAATTCGACGGCCCCAGTGCCGCGGACATTAACATTGCTTGCATGCCCGACCAGCCCGCCGAGCTGGAACTGCATCGCCGATTCTTGGAACGCCGGGGCATCCTCTTGCCGGATGAGCTTCCGCAAGGGTTGCTCGTGCTTTGGAGCAAGCTGACGGCAGTGTTGGAAATGCCGAACATGCTGGATACCATAAGGATCCTTTAACATAAAATTTTAAATATTATTTAAAATTAAAAATTTTTAATTCAGTTTAAAAAAATTAAATATTATTTAAATTTTAAATATTATTTAAATTAATTTTAAATATATATTTAAAATGTGTATTTAAATTTTAAATTTAAATATATTTAAATTTCATCAAACATTACATTTTCATGATCTCTCACTCATACAAAAATGTTAAAAATTATCTTTGAAAGTTGCTTTTTGAGGGTTTTGAGAGTTGAATTTTGAGAGCGTTAATTCTTGAGAGTCCGGGTTTTGAGACTTGAGTTTTGAGAGTGTTCATACTTGAGAGTTGCGTTTTGAGGATTTTGAGAGTAGATTTTTGAGTGCAGAGTGTTCATTGAATATATTTATATGTTTACCGAATTGTCGAGATTCCGTTTGGTTATTGCTTGTCGATCATATATACGTCGAAAAACCATGTGCATGAAAATTTTGCGAGTGCATCGATCGATGCATGGCGTGTATAGATTTGGCTCAATATTGTGGATCGAAATCTGTTTGCCAGAAATCTCCAATGGCGTACGTGCTGAGCAGCAGCAAGTTTGAATCGTTGAAGGACGCTTTGCAGGAGATGTTCAAGCGACCCGTGCAAGATAGACAACTCATGCTGGAGTTGGAAGCGTTTGCGGGCGATCGCTGCTGTCTGAGTTGTATGATGGCATATTGTGACGGGCTTTTGACTGAGCCTGAAAAGGCCAAATTGGCTTTGATTTCCAAGGATTGTTCTTGCGACTTGCAAGCTGTTTCTGTAAAAAATATATTGCAATAGACCGGTGCGTGCAACATAGGAAAATGGTTGTCCACCATGCTAGTTTTTTTTTTGCCTGCCAAGAGTTGCGTGTAAGTTTGGAAAACTGCGCGTAGACCAATATGCATACATGCCCGCAGTTGCAGCTTTAGATTTTGAGAGTCAAGAGAATTTGAGAGACATGGTCAGATAGCTGCCATGAAGTCTGGAACGGTTCGTGCACGGTTGTCAGCAGAACCAGGCGCTACTGCAATTTCACTGTTTCGAAAAAGTTTATGAAAAACTGACTCGGCTGACTATAGGTGTTGGCGTTGCCGAGCTGCAAAAGGCTTTAGAGGATGGCATGTTGGTTTGTGGGAGAAATTTGCACGGTGACACCGGAATGCTGTCTCACAAAGTCGGTCATGTTACGTGGACGACCGGTGTTGCTGTGATAGAATCAATGATGATATCTTGGTGGAAACAGAGGAATCCGCCCACACCGCTTTGGCGGTGAAGGCGTGCTTATTGGGGGGAAACAGCTACACTAAATGCTCAATCACATTTGTTAATATAGCAGTCGCTATATCAGCTTTAGCTGGGGGGGGGCCAAAAACGGTTTCGCACCGAGACCGTTTTCGACATTTTTCGAGGATTTTTGGGTGTCTGAGCGCAAGAGGGTATTGAAATGGAATTTTGGGTCATTTTGGTAGCTTTCCGGCAATGGAAAAACGGCCAAAAATGAAAAAAAAACATTGTACATTTGTACATAGCAATATTTTGCAGGGTTTTTGGATGCCAGAGCATTGAAAACACTGCAAAAACAAGTGTTTTGGACTGACGTTATAGCAAAAAACGTGTAAATTACATTAAATTACCGTATGTTTGACTGGAAACATTGCAAAACACTGTCAAAAGCAATGTTTTGGAAGGATTTACTGCCTTTATGGCAAACACGTGTAAATTACCGCGTGTTTGACTGGAAACGTTGGAAAAACACTGTCAAAAACAATGTTTTGGGATTTCTTATATATATGTTGGAGTTGGCTACCGGCATTGGAACATGGAAAAATTGAAGAAAACACTGTAAATAGCGGTATTTTCAACGGTTTGGGGAGATAAGGCAATTGGAAGCATTGTCGAACATGATGTTTTCGACCGGTTTTATGGCGACAAAAGTGTAAATTACCGTGCTTTGAAGGAAACCATTGCAAAAACATGGAAACACATTCAAAGAACATGGGATTTGGGAGGCTATCTAGGCGTCGTTGTCTAGCCATTTGAAATTCCGCAGCTTGGAGAGCCCCCAAGGGAGGGAAAAGTGAAATTCCATAGCTTGGGAAGCTGTCACGGCGGGGAAAAGTGAAAATTCCCTAGCTTGGGAAGCCCCCACGGGGGGGAAAAGTGACAATTCCCTAGCTTGGGGAGCCCCCACGAAGGGAAAGTGAAACTTCTTAGCTTGGGACGCCCCCACGGGGGGGAAAAGTGAAAATTCCCTCGCTTGGGAAGCCCCCACGGGGGGTAAAAGCGAAAATTCCCTAGCTTGGGAAGCCTGCACGGGGGGGAAAATGAAAATTCCCTCGCTTGGGAAGCTTCTACGGGGGGGAAAAGCGAAAATTCCCTAGCTTGGGAAGGTTTTGCGGGGGGGAAAAGTGAAAATTCCCTCGCTTGGGAAAAAGTGAAAATTCGAACCGAAATGTGCGGTGTGGGCGGCCACCCCACGCGAAGCGGGGTGAATAATACAACAAAACCAGCGCGACAGTGTTCAAGTTTCATGAGTCAATTTTCAGTGAAAACCAAAAGTCATACTATAACGAAACTGACCTTAAAGCATTGGATGAATGCAGAACCATTGTTCCTAATGGAAGGTTGTTAAAGGATGATAGCAAGGGCTATGAACTTGTCCTTCCCTGAAGATATGTGTAGCATCGACACACGGAAAGCCTACTCATACCAAGCAACAAAGATTACACACATTCCAGTGTTCAAAAATTTTGACGTATGGAAACCATACACCAAAAAATATGATTTTAACAAAGTCAACAACTACACCTTGTTCATAGTGAGGGCATGTCGGAGCAACATTTGTTTTCTACCAAAAAAATGTAATTTGGTGTATGGGAAGCACCTGAAGGAATTGATTAAGAGAGGGGTGGCAATGAAAAAACTATTTTGCAAAGTACCTTCATACATTCACAGAGTGAAGTATAAGAAAGTGGTTGACATTTTTTATAAAACAGTGATTAGCGATGACAAATTTGAGAATCAAACAGTCTTGAAAACTATTGCTAATGTAGCCTTTGGTTTGCTTGAGAAGTCTTACAAAAGAAAAATAAGATTTTTGATAATCCTAAGGAGGCAGTACGGCACCGGAAAAAATATGATGGGAGGATTTACGCAATGAACAAGGAAGAGTATGAAAAATATTTTAAATTTTAAATGGAGAGAATTGGAAGACGATTGGACTATGGAAGTTGATGAGAACAACAAACCCTTTTGTTAGACATGTGAATGGCGGTGCGTGTTTTACAGATTTCGATTATAACTTCGAGGATGGCAAAACCTACTACTGTGAAAATGATTCTTTCAACCAAAAGATAGAGAAGAAAAACGAGACAGCCAAATATTAATATAGTCAATGTCAGTGACCAAAGGCAGTTGATGAACGGATTTAGGTATATCAAAGACCTACTGTTACAAAATCACAACTTTCATATGCATGATGCATATGAAAATTTGAAGGAGGCCATCAATGTTTACGTTGTAAAGACTGATGCCTTTCACATAGCAAAGAGGGATTTAAAGAAAACTAAAAATATATTGAATTTTCATAATGACATAGGAGGCTGAAGAGCGGAAGATAAGAAAGTTGTTCCTGTTCCCGAAGTCTATGGATGGAAACACAATGAGATTCCAAAAATACCGATTTACAAAAACGAAATGATTGAGGTTCATTATGACTGGGACACAGAAGCAATTAAACACACCAGCAATAAGGAAGAAGAGAGTCATGATTAGGGCAAAATTTGCAGGAAGTGGTAAGAATACACTTTTTGTTGTTCCTCAAAATATGCAAAAGCAAGATGTTCCATGCGATGCAGTCACCCAAAATAGATTATTCAGTGTTCCTGCGTGTAAGGGGGAAAGCAGGCTACCAAAGTATGATTACAACGATTATGATGTAATCTTTTTTGATGAAATCTACATGTCAAGTCCTTATATCTTGAAAAAGGTAAGAGTCTTCTGCAATGAAAACCCCACCTTCACCAACAACCCAAATGGAGAGGAGTATGTTGACAATTGCATGGACATAATTTTCAAATACAATATCTTTTTGCAGATATGCAAAAGAGTAGGAGGTAAAGATACAGAAGAGGAACAGGAATAGAAAAAAATGAAATCTACGGTGTTTTTTGGGAAACAGATTTGGATGAAATTTTATGATATAAGGAAATACACTTAAAATATCTTAAAAGGATAATACTTTATAATAGTATACAGAGTAGAACATGCAAAAAGTGTAAGAAAAATAAAAAAGGGTGACGAGTTCAATGGAATGAATAGAATGTATATTGAATGCTTGGGCAAACAAAAGGCGAGTAACACAGTCTATTATAATCAAAAGGAAGAATTCTGCGACATTTGCCAGCGGAATGTGAAACAGTGCAGGTTGTTCAAACATCTTAAAAACCGACAGGCATATCAACAAGGAAAAACTCAAAAATGAAGAAAATAAAAGCAAAAAAAGATGGAGGAATACTTAAAAGATGATAAAACCAGAATTGCAAAATTGAAACAAATCTGGAAAACATTACACCAAAAAACTTTAAAAAGTGTTTATCCCCATAATTTTTCATATCATAATTTATTAAAAACTATGATACGAACATATGTATGTTAGAGATGGATGATTTAGATTTATGATATTATTTTATGATATTATATTATGATAACATATTATGATGAAATTTATGATGACATATTACGATGATTTTTTGCGATTTGAATTTATGTGATGATGGATGATGATGAAATGATGTGGGATGATGATGTATGAAATGTTGTGGTGTTATTTGATACTGTGATGAAATGATATGAAATGTTGTGAAAATGAACTGTGGTAAATGATGAAATGATGGAGGTGGATGGTATGAACTTAGGTGTGCTTGTGTCTAGCTACATGTGTATATATATATATAATTTCTTTAATTGCATACCTTTATGAAAACATTGGAACTATAACCAAATGTATCCAAATGTCTCATTCCTTTCACCATGATGATCCGCAGAGACCCACAGAGCAAACCCCTTCAACACAAATGGCTAATGACTTCTTTCTCACAACCCTTTAACACAGATATTTGCATAAAATTCCGTTCAACCCATACGAATATATGCCTCAGTGCCTACAAGACAAAGGAAGAAACCCTAAATTAGCATGAAACATGACTTGAAAAACTACCCAGACCTAAGGAAAATTAGGTCTGGGTAATATGGTGACAATATGGGAGGCCTGAATGAAAAAACATGTTCAAAAGAGGCTCACAATGCCAAACCTGGAGCAATATGCCAAACAAAGCGTTTGCCTTATCCCCAAGTTTGAGAGAAAAAATGAAAGCAAAAATTCAGTGGATTGAGCTTTCAACTTCAAATTTCAGCGTGAAAGTACGGTAAAAACTTCAGCGCGACGATTTTTTGACTCAAAAATTTCATGCAGCATGTCTTCGCAAAAGTTCAATGCATTGAAATTTCCTATGAAACCTCCATGTAAAAGTTCAATGCAAAAGTTCATTGCATTAAACTTTTATGCCAAAAGTGCAATGCAAAAGCTCAATGCAAAACTTCAATGCATTGAACTTTTACACCAAAAGTTCAATGCAAAAGTTCAATGCATTGAACTTTTATACCAAAAGTTCAGTGCAAAAGTTCAATGCACTGAACTTTTGGGCAAAAGTTCAATGCAAAAGTTCAATGCACTGAACTTTTGGGCAAAAGTTCAATGCAAAAGTTCAATGCATTGAACTTTTATGCTAAAAGTTCAATGCAAAAGTTCAATGCATTGAAGTTTTGCATTGAACTTTTTCACCAAAAGTTCAATGCAAAAGTTCAATGCACCGAACTTTTTCACCAAAAGTTCAATGCAAAAGTTCAATGCATTGAAGTTTCGGGCAAAAAAATGCAAAAATTCAATGCTTTGAACTTTGAATTTTCATACCAAAAGTTCAATGCAAAAATTCAACGCACTGAACTTCCGGGCTGAAGTTCTGCATTGAAGTTTTGGGTCAAAAGTTGATTGCACTGCGTCTTTTTTTGCGTTGAAATCCGAGATCAAAAAAAAAATTGTTTGAAATTCTGGGTCAGGGTTAATTTTTGCGAGGTTTCCTTGGTGAAATTTTGAAGCCTTGAAGGTGTGCGGTGAGCTTCGCATCAAGTTGTATAGACGGAAAAAACCACCTACTGTAACATCCTGACCCACCACTCAGAGGTCTCTCCAGCCTTGACGTTTACCCCCTGACAAGCCACACACATCCAAGCAAAAAAAAACAATGACTGGGGATGTTCAGTCTTCATTTTTTTAAGTAGTTACATCCAAATCTTACCTATATATTGGCGTTCTCCAGCCTTAAAAATTGCTGAAAAAATAGTGCCACCCCAGAGCCAATGTATCACTAGAGGAGTCTTTCCGAATCTATTTTTGCAAAAAAACATGCAATCCTACCCACAGTTAATCAATCACTTGGGCCTTTGTAGATTTCAAATGTATCTGATGGAAATAATTGCTCCAATTGTGTTACATGACTGCGGGCTTTCCAGCCATCAATTTCCTTGACATAAACATGAAACAATCTCTCCCAGGAAGTATGTGTTTGATATTATCTGAAAAAATACAATGGTTTGATCATATTTTTGGAACAAGGACGTATTTTTTGAAAGAGCCATGTGTTTTGAAATAAAACATGTTTAACATTTCAATCATGTTTTCAAATCAAAAATGCATGGGTTGTGGTAATTTTGAAGTATTGAAGTCTAAATTTGGTGTCAATTTGATGTACTTACACTTCATGGGGTTTAAATTTGCACCAAACTTACATCAAACCTACATCAAACTTACACTTATGAAGTGTAAACTTGATGTAAACCTATGCCCCTGAAGTGTAAGTTTACACCAGGGTTTCATTGGCAACCGTGAATTAACATCAAAATTACACCTGCAAGTGCAATTTTCACTTGCCAGTGTAAGTTTGGTGTAAACTTACACTTCAGGGGCGTAAGTTTACATCTTACACCTCATAAATGTAAGTCTGATGTAAGTTTGTTGTAAATTTACCACCCATGAATCCCATGAAGTGTAAGCTTACATCAAACTTACACCAAATTGGCACCTCAATACTTCAAACTTTCCAAGCTTTGGCATTTGTTGAAAAAACATGTTTTTCTTTCATATTGTTATTGTTTTAAAAAATATCAAACACATACTTCCTGGGATAGATTTTTCCGTTCTTATGTCAAGGAATTTGATGGCTGGGAAGCCCCGAGTCATGCAAAACAATTGGATCGTTTTTTTCCACGGCATAGATTTGAAATTAGGGAGGGCCCAAGTGATTGATTAACTGTGGGTAGGATTGCACTTTTT
Organism: Cladocopium goreaui; assembly: GCA_947184155.2. Lineage (NCBI taxonomy): Eukaryota > Dinophyceae > Suessiales > Symbiodiniaceae > Cladocopium > Cladocopium goreaui. The sequence continues at coordinate 274,353 of CAMXCT020004580.1, read as the reverse complement.
GTTCTAAATAAATTTGGGAAAACCACTCCTCTAGTGATGCATTGGCTCTGGGTGGTTGGCGCTATTTTGTCAATAATTTCAAGGCTGGGGAACCCCCCACAAAAAATATGTGTCTATATATATATATATATATAGGTAAGATTTTGGATGTAACTACTTTCAAAAAATATGAAGACTGAACATCCCAAGTCATTGTTCATTCACCCCGCTTCGCCCCCTCGTGGGTGCCTTCCAAGCTAGGGAATTTAATTTTCACTTTTCCCTCCCCAAGCTAAGAAGTTTCACTTTTCCCCGTAGAGGCTTCCCAAGCGAGGGAATTTTCACTTTGCCCCCTGCGGAGGCTTCCCTAGCTAGGGAATTTTCGCTGTTCCCCCCCGTGGGGGCGTCCCAAGCGGGGGAATTTTCACTTTTCCCCCGCGTGGGGGCTCCCCAAGCTAGGGAATTGTCACTTTCCCCCCCCGTGGGGGCTTCCCAAGCTAGGGAATTTTCACTTTTCCCCGCCGTGACAGCTTCCCAAGCTATAGAATTTTCACTGTTCCCTCCCTTGGGGGCTCTCCAAGCTGCGGAACTTCAAATGGCTAGACAACGACGCCTAGATAGCCCCCCAAATCCCATGTTCTTTGAATGTGTTTCCATGTTTTTGCAATGGTTTCCTTCAAAGCACGGTAATTTACACTTTTGTCGCCATAAAACCGGTCGAAAACATCATGTTCGACAATGCTTCCAATTCCCTTATCTCTCCAAGCCGTTAAATATACCGCTATTTACAGTGTTTTCTTCAATTTTTCCATGTTCCAATGCCGGTAGCCAACTCCAACATATATATAAGAAATCCTTCCAAAACATTGTTTTTGACAGTGTTTTTCCAATGTTTCCAGTCAAACACGCGGTAATTTACACGTTTTTGCCAAAAAGGCAGTAAATCCTTCCCAAACATTGCTTTTGACAGTGTTTTTGCAATGTTTCCAGTCAAACATACGGTAATTTAATGTAATTTACACGTTTTTTGCTATAACGTCAGTCCAAAACACCGTTTTTGCAGTGTTTTCAATGCTCTGGCATCCAAAAACCCTGCTACATATTGCTATGTACAATGTTTTTTTCATTTTTGGCCGTTTTTCCCTTGCCGGAAAGCTACCAAAATGACCCAAAATTCCATTTCAATACCCTCTTGCGCTCAGACACCCAAAAATCATCGAAAAATGTCGAAAACACCACCTAATTCTGGTCTCGGTGCGAAATCGTTCATGGGCCCCCCCCCAGCTAAAGCTGATATAGCGACTGCTATATTAACAAATGTGATTGAGCATTTAGTGTAGCTGTTTCCCCACAATAAGCACGCCTTCACCGCCAAAGCGGTGTGGGCGGATTTTGGTTGGATGTGTGTGGTTTGTCAGGGGGTAAACGTCAAGGCTGGAGAGACTTGCCTGAGTGATGGCTCAGGACGTTGCAGCAGAGGTCGCTAAGGCACAGTTGCTGCATTCCAAAGGCGGCGCATCAAGCAAAAACACCGAAGTATGACTGAGCCAATCTTGGCTTTGTGGTGTGTTGTGAAGTCCAACACTCGAGGTGACAACCTTTTGAAGATGGTACTGCCAAGATCAAAAGAGTATGACGAAATTGTGCAACGTCACCCAGATGTCCCTTGTTTACCCCCCGACGTGCCTAGGTCGCCATAGCATATGTATAACTTTTGCCGTTTGAACATTGCCTATACTCACACACACACATACATATATATATATATATATATGTGTTTGGTAGCAGAACTAATGCTGCGGATCGCCGTGCGCAGCAGTGCGAACCTAGAAATTTAAATAGCCTAAAGCTGAACTCTCAAATCCAAGCTTCACCCTTAGACCAATTGAAGACACCTGCGCTCTCCAAGCTCTCAAAGCTACACTCTCTCAGCTCTCCAAACCTATGTAAACAAGTTAAACTCTCAAAGCTAGACTCTCTCAGCTCTCAAAACCTATGTAAACCCTCCAAACTCTCAAAGCTACACTCTCAGCTCTCCAAACCTATGCAAACCGTTCAATCTCTTCCAAACCAACGATCTCTCCAATCTTTTCAATTCATCTCCAAATTCCACAATCTCTTGAAACCCTCCAGTCTTGCCAAACTAAGGTTGCTGGTGCATTGGAGAAAACTGCTTTGGAATTTGTTTGAGTGTACCAGGCTCTCAAGGAAGAATTTTCGGATCATGGTAATTATTTTGCCATGACCAAAAATTTCACGGCTTGTACCATTTAGCGCAGAGATCTTGTGATTTAAATCCCGCAATGGGAAGTTGTATGCAACAGGAGGACCTCATGGGAAAGGTCAAGACTCTAGTCCTAAAATGTGTTCAAGGGGCCAAGCCTCTCGCCAGTATCACCAAAACCATGACCAAGTATCGCTTAGGATTTTAATTGGAGCACGGTCGCGCGCGCTGAGGGGCGAAAATTAGCCTGGGGTGTACCTGGATGTTTTTTTGAGCCGGAGATTTCTTCAGCTTAGTTCTTTACCTTAAATGTTTGCTGCTTGCGCGCAGTCTTTGAAAGATGGGCGACTGTTCAATATATCATATCCAGAAGCTGTTTGGTATTTAGCTAGCTTCTATTTCTTTTGCCCGTGTCTCTGTTTTGATTTGAGCTATGCCGTCGGTCAGGCATTTCTCTTTTGATCCATGTCTGCGTGAATATGAGTGCACATGCACATGCATTTCATTTTGTTCAACATTTAAGTTTTGATGTTTTTGAGAGTCACAGCAATTTTAGGTTTGAGGTTTTTGAGTTGTAACAATTTTAGTTTTGAGGGTTTAATTGCACGGATCACCGTGCATAACAATTTGCATCCTGGCAAACTCAGAAACGGAAAAGGGTAGTAGAAACTTTCATCTCAGGAATTCAAATTAATGACAGATGTTGCTGAGTCGATTGGACGCAGCGGTGCGGTATAACCGGATCGCCGGGCAAAGGCGTTTGGATTGCACGCGTCTGTTTTTCCATATATTGGCATATATATATATTGTTTTGAGGAGTGCAATTCTAGTTTTGAGAATTCATTAGTTTTGAGAGTTTCGAGATCGCAACAGGTTTATTTTTGTGATGGTTTTGCAAGTCGTAACAGTTTTAGTTTTGAGAGGTTCGAGAGCCCCAACAAGTTTATTTTTGAGGGTTTTGAGAGTCGTATATAACAATTTGAGTTTTAAGAGTTTTGAGAGTTTGATTAGAATAGTTGATTTAGATGTTTGAATAATTATAATTTATAATTAATTTTGATGTATATTTCAACCTCTATTACATAAAAATTCTAATAATGTTAAAATTGACATATCGTTTATGTGAATAATTTTAATTTATATTCAGTTTAACTTAAATTGAAATTCTTATTATATAGTAATTTAGAAAAATGTTTCAATTGACATATCGTTTAGATATATGAATAATTCCAAATTATATTTAGTTGAAATTTTTATTTTCACTTTTATTATATAGTAATTTAGAATATTACACATAAACTGAAATATCGTTTAGATGTGAATACTTTCAATTTATATTTGATTTAAATTTATAATTTCGCTTTAATTATTTAATTGTTTAGAATAATATTTAAATTGAAATATAGTTTAGATATTTGAAACACTTTTAGTTTATGTTTAATTTAAATTTCTATTTTCACTTTTATTAAACTATAATTTAGAATAATATTTAAATTTTAAATATCGATATTTAAATTTAATTTAAATATATTTAAATTTAAAATTTAAATATATTTAAATTTTAAATATTATTAAAATTTAAATATCTATTTAAAATTTAGATATATTTAAAATTTTATGTTAAAGGATCCTTATGGTAGCATCCATCATGGCACCAGCGTGGAGGTGTGGGCACTGACAAAGGCATTTGGCTTTGAAGTGCTTGTCTGGAGTACAGACGTGGATGCCAACTACTGGATTGCAACGATGGAGCGAGTCACTGACGCGGAAGCGCTGCGGCTGGCTGAGCTGCACCCGCATGCCTTGCACCTGGTGCACCAACCCATGGGTCACACCGGACACTATAGCTTGCTGTGGGAAGATAGGCCACTCGCTTCGGTGTGGCAACCAACACCATGGTTGCAGATATGGCACAGGGAGGGGGCACGAGCCTTGCAACAGCATTTGGGTATGATCCGCGTGCAACCTTCGCGGATCGAGCCGGCAGAGCAACCCAACCAGCCGAATGCGTCGCCTGCCCCCGCAGAAGCGGCGGCCGAGCCGAGCAATCCGACGGCATCCGACCATTTGCAAGACCCGTGGCCCGCACCGGCCACGCCACCTTGCAGCAGCGGGTCCGACGTGGGCTTTGCTGACACGGAAAGTGTCGTGTCGTGGAATTCACACCAATCAAGTGAAGGCTCTAGTGCCGCACCCAGCCTTGCGCTGGAACCAGAGCGTGCATGGTGCACGCTGGAAGATCAACACTTGGAACAAATTCAGACCATCAGCCGACAGTTTCGTACCAAACCGTTGCTGCCACCATCCGTGCCACACGTTCCGGAAGAGTTAGCCGACAGCATGTCCGGCGTCCCGTATCCAGCCTGCCACTGTGCCTTTGAAGGTTGTACGTGGTGCAGCGACGCACAGCCGTGCGTGGACGCATTGCTCTTGAAAGATCGATGGATTGTGCAGGGGGTCACTTGGCACTGCAGCAGCGGAGCCTGCTGCAACAACACCGCTGCCTGTCTGTGGGCACACTTGCGCAGCCAGCATGCACTCGCCTTTCAGCACTGCCCCGGAGATCTTGTGAGTTCTTACATCGCAGCCTTGAAAGGTGTCGAAGAGCAATCGGTCCCGGCTGTTGGTTGGAGTGTGGATCGTCGCACTTTGCGACGCTTGCATGCTGAAAGACAAGAAGAGCAAGCCGTTGCCCTCATCTGTGCTTGCTGTGCTGCCGTCCTGCCCAGCGGACCTCGAAGCGAGATTGGATACTTGAGTGTGCAAGACATCTTCGAGGCCTTGACGCCGGAAAGCTTCCAACAGAATTGGGATTTGATGCAATATCGCACTTCCTATGGCTCCCATGCAGCCGTCCGAAGGCAACTCCACGGAGCTGAATGGCAGCGGACCTTGCCGCAGACATTGTTTCAAGGGCAGTCCATCCTGTGCTGCCCGGAAGATCTCCGGTGCAGCGCATGCCCTGCCGCTGGCATGCAGCTGTGCCGCCAGTGCGAGCTGCCACTGTGCCGATCATGTTGGAGCCGAATGCGGCAAGGCGGATTTAGTGGCATTCCTTCGGCCCTCAGCAACGACAACTTCTATGGCTATCCGGCCGAGCTCCTCTACCAACATCGGGTGCGATGGATAGAGACAGCGGCTGCTTCGCCACTGTGGACTTCCATGGTGAGCTTTTACCTCGAAGCAGACCGCGGGCACGTCTTAGAGGAGCCTGTGCATCGAGCCGAGCACCGCCTAGCCATCCGCGGCAACATCAGTGCCGTGAGCTTGCCATGGGAAGAGATCTACGGCCACTTTGCACAGATGACACCCCACGATCGCATTGCAACCTTGCCGCATGCGCTCCCTGCCTTGCGCGCAATGGTGAAAGTCACGGTGAAAGGCATGCGGCATGCTGAGCTCGTGGAGTGGGTGGCCGGTGCCCATCTTAGGCCTCATGTGGTTGTTGCCCTCTTAGATCACTTAGTAGACATACACCATCCCATGTTCGCAGCCTATGACGGCACGCCAGCCGAACTAAAGCAGCTGTTCCGATCCAAAGTGCAGCGGGAGTACGGCACAGAAGAAATTTGTCCAGTGACCGTCGAAGAGCAAGCCGACCTAGCTGGTGCAGCACCCACTCCACCTCAGACAAAGAATGCAACCCCAGAACCCGCAAACCTCCCACAGTTTGGCGGGGAAGCCTTCTTGGGCAGCAGCCGACCACAAGTTCTCAGCCCGGATTATACCAGCAGCCAGGCAGGTGACACGACAACCCAAGAAGTGACGCGCCTCGCTCAAGTCACCCCGAAGGTCACCATCCAGACGGGCACAGAATTCTGGGACCAATGGCAAACCGAATACCTTGCCTGGGCTTTCCCCTTCAGTGTCCCATCCCCCGTCGGTGGGCCGGACTTTCCGAATAAGGATCGTCCGCGACGCAAGGCCGACGCAGCGGTGCTAGGGCCAGTCCCACACCTGCGCTCCTTAGCCCGGCGCGTCGAGTCTTCGCTGCGAAACTCTTGGGATTTAATTTCAGGCCTACGTTGGCTGACGTTCAAATGGCATTCGGTCTGCCAAACGCCGCTGTACCGGGCCTGGGCATCCAAAACCAACGCCCTCCAAGCTACACCGGCACACGAATGGGTTGAGGCGGCCAAAGCCTTGTATCACAAACTGCAAAAAGGCAAGTATTTGACAGCCGGCAAGACGTTGAAGCCAATCAACTACGATGCCCGCAAGCTGTGGTTTGCCGAAGGCCTCACCGCGCCCGAAGCCCAGCTGCTGCGCGACATCCGGCACACGCAAATGACCTTGCCTGGGACAGTGGAAGTTCGGCGACGGATTGGCCGTTTTCTCTTTGGAGCACGGGTCGAACTCGGTGAACCCATCTTCATGACCCTATCTCCCACGACGCGGCACAATGCCTTGTGCTTGCGACTCTCGCGGTACCGACAGCACGACCCGGGTGCGGGACCGCTTTCTGGCAAGCAGGTGCCACGCGTCTGGGAAGAAGCCGAGGTGATTGTGCCAGTCCCTGAGTACGAGACGCGCCGGCAAACGTCCGTTCGAGATCCCTGGGCCGTCGACATAGCCTTCCAGTGCATGGTTCGTTTTGTGTTTGCGGAGCTTCTCGGTATCCGCATGTGCTTCCGCTGCCCCAATTGCAGCTGTCGCGATGCCCTCGGACAGTCGACACATCCCATGGGAGGCATTCTTGGCCTGGTGCTTGGATTCTGCGGAGCCATAGAGTATCAAAAAAACAGCAACCCCCATTTTCATGCTAATGTGTACGTCGCCACGGTGTGGCAACAGCCCCTGAAAAAAGTAGCCCAAAAAATACAAGCTAAGGCCATTACCCTGGAGGAACTGTTTCGGTACCAAGCCTGGCTGCACAATGAAAGCCACTTCAACCTCGAACAGCATGAAGCCCTCTTTCCAGCGTTGGAAAAAAAGTGGATGCAAAACTTCCTTGGGACGGAGCATGACAGGTTATGCCTTTGGCCAGCTTTTGTTGCCGCAGACACCACGCCTTCGCCGTGGCTGCCACGGGTTGCCGACGGCGGGCCACTCCGCGTAGAGCGTTGCTCATCGCCGGCCCATGCTGCCGAATCGCAGAACGCAGCTGCCCCGACTGCCGCAGCGAACCCACAGGCCTTGCAGACGGACGCCATTCGATACCGGCAACTCTACCAGACAGCAGTGCAAGTGAAGCTCTCACACCAGCAACACCATATGCACACGTGGGATGCCAAGCACAAGTGCCACGTGCCGCTGCCTGCTTGCCAAAAGAAGGACGCGCCGAACAAATGCAAGCATGGCTTTCCAAAAACCATCTGCGACGTGGCGCGCGTCGTGTGCCGGGGGAATGCTCGCAAATTTCGTCAGAGTACGGCTGGAAGACGAAATGCACTTGGCTGCGTCCTCAATCCACGTGACAACCAATGGCTGTCAGGCACTATGCATGCATTTACCCTGATGTTCATGGGCAACAGCCATACCGGCATCAATTTCCGCATCCCGCTATTGCCGGAAACGCATGACCCGGCATGCGAGCGCAACTGCTTGGAAACTACCACCTTGCAGCGCCTCCAACGGCTGATGCAGCATGCCACGAAAAAAGCGACGCAATACTTCACAGGATATTTGCAAAAACCCCAGCCATTGGGTCGGAAAGAGCTACAACAAGCCGCCAAGCACCTGTCATATCTCGACATTACCCCCGCGAAGGGCGCGGAAGCCCAGCACTACCGGAAAGTGTTGCATCGAGTCTGCGGTGACTTGGAATTTCGCTGTTCCGTCCGCCCCCTGACGGAAGAAGTCATGTTGGCCAGTTTCTGGGACGGCGACGAACCCACGTCTGCCAAGTGCATTCGCTCCTTTGCCGTCGTTCCCTTTGTCGGCAGTGACTGGTTAGCTCAGTACGATAAGGCAACCGAAGTGCGGCATCGCGTCAAGCCGACCCATCACCGACAGGCCCACTTCAAAAGCAGCGATCTCTATGGCTGGCGGGGTCAAGATCCGCGGGTGCGATATTTGAGCCCTTGGGAATTCACCGCCCTGTGGGAAGTGAAACGGCTGCAGCCACCCTTGCAACACGAAACTGACTTAAGTGAATGGTGCCCTGGATGCGGCGCAGGTCCGGAACCGGCAGACGGATGGCAATTTGGGCGCGATTACAGGTGGAAGCAACACATCCTTGCCGATAACTCCAAACACATCGTCCCCTTGCCGAGCCGTGCCAGCACCGCCGCAGGAGCGGACCACTACTTTGTCCGCCGGGCCGCGCCCTTAGTGCCGTACCCAACAGCGTGCCCACTGCCCAAAGCCGACATGAGCAAAGACCAGCAAGCCCGCCTGCTGAACATCTATCTCCGCCCCTGGACACTGGCCGGTGACGACGCCACGTTGCATGTGCCACATATTCAGGCCTTGGACATGCCCATATCCGATCGCCAAAAGAAACCATCCCATCGCTGTGTCGGAAAAACTTCAGTGGGGTGTCGCAGTCACCACAGTGCATGGAACGACTACATTCGTCACCACATCGTGTCTGCCAATGCCGCCCGCACCATTTCCAATTTCTTGGACGACGTCGAGGAAGCAACCGTCGACGAAGCCAGGAAGCCGGACAGGGAAGTTGACACAAGCTGGGTTGACATGACGACCGTGCAACGCCTGACTGCCGGAGAAGGGTTCCAATACTCCAAACGGTCGGCCCAGACCGTCCAGAGTCTTGTGCACGACTGGACAACACCGCAGACAAGCACGAGCAACCAAGGGCCGCGGCAGTTCTCGACCGGCCTGCCAGACCCCGGCCCAGCACCAGCAACCGGGGCAGCTGGCGCAGATCCCTTCGCCCAACAAGCGCAACCGCCACGCCCAGTGGCCACGAACTACGGAACCTTCAGGTTGGACGCGGCCCGGACGTGGTTGCAAGCTTTGAACCGGCCCGGGATGACGCCAGCCCCCAACCCACAACAAAAGCAAGTTCTTACAGCCGTTGTGGAAAGGTGCCACGCCGAAGCTGTCGAGGAAAGGGCTGACAAGCAGAATCGATCAGAACCATTTCGAGCAATCTTGCATGGGGTGCCGGGCGCAGGGAAATCCCAAACCTTGCACTGGCTTCGCACGTTTTTCGAAACGGTGTGTGATTGGCAGCACTTGCACGAGTTTGCCTTCGTAGCCCCGCAGAACACGCAAGCGGCCCTCATAGATGGAATCACCATTCACTCCTTCGCGGATATCCGCGTGCAGGGCAAGAAGCAGAAAAAGGAAACGGCTTTTGGACCAGATCACTTCGTCAAGTACCAACACCTACGCTGGCTCATCATCGACGAATGCAGCACATCAGCCCTGGAAGTACTGGCCGTGTTAGAAAAACGCCTGCAAGAAGCGGTCCGTGCCAGGCATTCGTGGAAATGCCGCACCACCGGCACGCCCCGGCCCTTTGCCGGCATCAACATTCTGCTGGCCGGCGATTGCTGGCAATTCCCTGCCGTGAAAGCCACGTCCATCTTCCATAACCCCTTCAAGCACGGACAAAGTGTTCAAGTAGCGAACCTCCAGAAAGTCATGTGGACGCATGACCGAGGTAATATTCAACACCTGTTCGAACTCACCCAAGAGCATCGTTGTGTCGATCCTTGGTTAAGTGCAATTCTCCATGCCGCCCGACATGGAGCTGTAACTCAAGAGCACTGGGCGTTTCTGCACGGCTTCCCGACCTTGCACGCTGGCTCGTGGAACCCCCACACAAACAAGTGCTCTTGCAAAAAGCCGGCCTGCGATGCCTTGGCCAAGCAGTGGACCAAGGAAGTGATGGATCCGAAAAATACAAGAACCTGGCAGGATCGGCGCCAAGCAGAATGCGATGTCTGCGCGGCCGAACGCCGGCGGCGCTGCATCGTTGCCGGAGCATCCGACTTTGGGCCCAATCCAAAAGACAGGAAATTTTTGCAGGCACCATTTGTGCATGGACTGAATGCTGCCAAGTACGTCGCCGCACTGCTGCGGGCCCGGTGGGTGGCGGCCGAGCAACAGCATCTCTTGCTCTGGGTCGTGGCGCAGGACACGCCGCTCTTCCACACCGACCCTGACACGGAGGCCCAAGAGCTGCAGCACCGAAAAGAACAATGGCTTCAGCGACATGACCAGGCGACAGCAGGGATAATGGGATTGTTGCCACTCTTGCCGGGCATGCCTGTGCGCATCACCCAGACCTTGCCCGAACTCAAACCTTGGGGCTTGTTCAAGAACACCCGCGGATCCCTGCACGGGTGGAGCCTCGCCGAAGAAGACATTGCGGCAATCCCGGCCTGCCAGCAGCCGGAGCTGGTGCTCCAAAAAATGCCGGCATGCCTCTTTGTCGCCATCCCCGGTGCCACCTGGCAGCACCGCCCAGGTCTTCCACCGGGGGTCGCTTGCATTCGCCCGGTCGTGCAACATTGGAAGCTCGAAGCCCACGGCACCGCCACGGTCGCCAGACGAGGTTTTCCGCTGGCCTGCGATTATGCTGGCACGGCGCATTCGTTTATGGGGGCCACATTAGCTGCCTGCAGTTTGGACTTAGGATTTTGGGACACGGCGGCGAACCGGGACTCCCAGCTCAGTGCCTACATGTGCCTGTCCCGAGTAAAAAAAGCAGAAGACCTCTGCATAGCCCGTCCCTTTTCCCCTAATCTTCTAAGCCAAGGTGAACTAATAGGCCCCGATACGTTCCTCGCAGTGCATCGGCAGACCCTGACCCTGGCGGACGCCAAAAGCAAGTTTGAGCAGGAGCAGGTGCAAAGGAAGCGCAATCCGGAGACTCTTTTCTTTTGTCGCGGATGCACCCCGAAAGCCAAAGGCGGGCACGGCCTCCTGCCGTTGCGCGACTTCACCAGGAACAATTTGTGGCAGCCGGATGCTTGGTTGGAGATCGTGTGTCTCGGCATGGAACGCTTGTGCAGCCAGTGCCGCCACCCAGAGCCGTTCGGGAACCCCACCAGCGCCGAAGCCGACGCCGCCAGCAAGTGTGCGTTTTGCAACAAGACCCCACTTCCGAAATTCGGTTTTTGCAAGAAATGCCTGTCGGAAGCAAGATTGGCCTGTGCCCGCTGTGACGTTGGCAGAAAACTCAAACCCAAGACCTTGGCGGACTTCAGCCCCGCGGAAATTCAACGCCGCAAAAAAAACAGAGACCTACGAAGAGCATGCTGCATGAAGTGCGAGCTGCATCAACCGAACAAGTCCAAAGCAAAAGCCGGGCAGTGCCGCACGTGTCGGAACCTCGTCAGCGTGTCCCACTTGCGCCAGTATGACTCCAAAGCCAACGACGGCATTTGTCGCAAATGTTGGCGGAAGGCAACCGACTTGGAGGCAGCGACCGCCAAAGTCTGCCCACAGTGCAGCACACCTTTGAAACCAGCGGCGACGCCAGGCTCGTGGTGTCAGAGCTGCGCCTATCCACCGTGTGCAAGTTGCCAAAAAGTGGCACGGCCAAACAAAGGCCCGTACCACGCCAAACACAAACCGGTCTGGGTGTGCCCAGCTTGTACAGGATGTCCACAGTGCCACAAACGTTTGAAAGCAGGTTCGCAACCAGGCACGTGGTGTCAAAGCTGTGCCTATCCACCGTGTGCAGGTTGCCAACAAGTAGCTAGGCCCGGCGGAGACCACGCGTACCATGCCAAGCATCGCCCCTTTTGGCGATGCGACAAGTGCGCCCCAGCAAGCTGTCCGATGTGCCAAGCCAATCCCTTGGGTCAAGACGCCGGCGGCGGACCCGACGCCGCGTGCCCACAGTGTGCGGAACGGGGTCCCAAGTGCGCCAAATGCAAACAGCCAATGGTCGGCCGCCCGCATTCACACGGCTGGTGCCACGGGTGCGCCTTTCCGCCATGTGCAGCTGGCTGTGGTCGACCGCGCCCAAGAAATACCGATGCAGAGCTTGCCAAATACCATGCGAAACGCATGCCGCAGTGGACCTGCCAGCCGTGCCAGCTCTCACAGAACGAACCGGCCAAACGCCGTAAGATCCAAGTGGACGACCAAGCAGACGCCTTGCCACCGCTGCCGCCGCCGGCGGAGCCACCGGAACAGAACGCCAGCCCGGCAGCGTCCTTTGGCCAACCCAAAAAAAGAAAACCACTTAGCACGCCCACCCCCGCGGAGCGTTACTCAGCGCCTGCAGAGGCAGACCGTCCATGCTCACCTGCAGCAGTTTCTTTTGGCCAACCGAAAAAAAGACGTTCGTCCAGCGCCTGCCCGGGTTTTTCCTTGCCGGCAGAAGTCCCGGAAGCCATGCACCTCGAAGAGTCCCAGCCATTTTAATTGAGCCACCGGAGAAACGGACACGGAGTTCATTCAGCACCAGCCACGCAATGTCCTAGCCAGCGTGCACCTATGACAGGAGCCCAACTTAGCGGTTTGGTTTTGTCGCACCTGGACCTGGCCTGTGTAGAACTGCATTCAGAGCAAGTAAAGGTCTTGACCCATCAGCATATCATATCGTAGGACATTCCTTTTTGCCAGTGTAATCCGACAGCATTCGCAGACCTGTCATATCCCAAATAGCCATGCGGTTTATTCGGTGCTTCAAAGCTCGTTCGGACAACCGGCTGCAACCAGGGCGTTGCCCAGAGGAGTGCTAGAGCGTTGCTCACGCCGCGGTTTGGTTTTGTCAATCCTGTGCCAACGTGGGACGCACCTTGCCGGCAGACGTCCCAGAGACCAGAACCCGACACCTATCCCGAAAGCATTCGCAGACCTGTCATTTCCCAAATAGCCATGCGTTTTGTTGGGTGCTTCAAAGAGAGTTCAGACAACCGGCTGCAACCAGGGCGTTGCCCAGGGCAGTGCTAGAGCGTTGCTCACGCCGCGGTTTGGTTTTGTCGCACATTCAGATCTCGAACGGTGCACCTGGCCTGTGTAGAACTGCAGTTAGAGCAATTAAAAGTCTTGACCCATCAGCATATCACATCGTAGGACATTCCTTTTTGCCAGTGTTTGATCTCTACTTGAACCAACTTGGCTCAAAACAATGGCTCGGCTTGGGGATGCAACTTTGTTGAAGTCTCAACTTGCAACATATTTGGGCCAACATGTACGGTAAAATCATGTAAACTCATCTTGCCATCTGGTCATGTAACATAGCCACATGGAAAATCTCCATTCTTACGGTCGGTAACCCATCTATGTCTATGGGCCATCTATAACATAGCTATGTTAGTCAGAACCAAAGGGTAAAGCATCTTTCCCGTCCTGCAGTTTCGTTTTGTCAACGACCGAAAAGGACACGAGGCGCAGCCAGCGCCAACCTGGAAAGCTCCTTGCCGGCACCTGTCCCAGAGACAGATGAACCATTTTTTCAGCCACCCGTTGCAGAATTCACTACCACGGCGAACCACGAAGAACAGACAACTGGCTGCAACCAGGGCAATGCCCAGGGGAGAGCTCGAGCGTTGCTCACGCCGCGGCTTTGCAACCATTTTTTCAGCCACACGTTGCACAATCAACCACCAAGGACACGCCACGAAGCCAGTGCTGCCAACACCATGCATTTGGACCGCCGCGGATGAGTCAAGTTACGCACAACACACATAGGGAACCACTGTACCCAGAGCATGCCCTTAACTATTAAACCACTACATAATCTTCCGTCCCATAGTTCCATTCAACCACAAGGCAGAAAGGACCGAGAGTAACCATGTTTTCAGCCACACGTTGCAGAATCAATTACCAAGGACACGCCACGAAGTTACGCACAACACACATAAGGAACCACTGTACCCGGAGCATGCCCGTAGCTATTAAACCACTACATAAGCTTCCGTCCCATAGTTCCATTCAACCATAAGGCAGAAAGGACCGAGAGTAACCATGTTTTCAGCCACACGTTGCAGAATCAATTACCAAGGACACGCCACGAAGCCAGTGCTGCCAACACCATGCATTTGGACCGCCGCGGATGAGTCAAGTTACGCACAACACACATAAGGGACCACTGTACCCAGAGCATGCCCTTAACTATTAAACCACTACATAATCTTCCGTCCCATAGTTCCATTCAACCACAAGGCAGAAAGGGCCAAAAGCAACCATGTTTTCAGCCACACGTTGCAGAATCAATTACCAAGGACACGCCACGAAGTTACGCACAACACACATAAGGAACCACTGTACCCAGAGCATGCCCGTAGCTATTAAACCACTACATAAGCTTCCGTCCCATAGTTCCAGTCAACCACAAGGCAGAAAGGACCGAGAGGAACCATGTTTGCAGCCACACGTTGCAGAATCAACTACCAAGAACACGACACGAAGCCAGTGCTGCCAACACCATGCATTTGGACCGCCGCGGATGAGTCAAGTTACGCACAACACACATAAGGAACCACTGTACCCAGAGCATGCCCTTAGCCATTAAACCACTACATAATCTTCCGTCCCATAGTTCCATTCAACCATAAGGCAGAAAGGACCGAGAGGAACCATGTTTGCAGCCACACGTTGCAGAATCAATTACCAAGAACACGCCACGAAGCCAGTGCTGCCAACACCATGCATTTGGACCGCCGCGGATGAGTCAAGTTACGCACAACACACATAAGGAACCACTGTACCCAGAGCATGCCCTTAGCTATTAAACCACTACATAATCTTCCGTCCCATAGTTCCATTCAACCACAAGGCAGAAAGGGCCAAAAGCAACCATGTTTTCAGCCACACGTTGCAGAATCAACTACCAAGGACACGCCACGAAGCCAGTGCTGCCGATACCATGCATTTGGACCGCCACGGATGAGTCAAGCCCCGCATGACCCACCGCACGTACCAGTAACGAAGCTTCCCTCCCATAGTCCCATGCATCCACGAACCATCTTTTCAGGGCAAACAGGACCGTATCATATTGTAAGACATGCCCTTTTGCCAGTGTTTGATCTTTACTTGAACCAACCGAGCTAAACGCAATGCGACGAGCTGCAACCAGGGCGTTGCCCAGGGACACGACATTGCCGGCAGACGTCCCAGAGACCATGACCCGACACCTAATCTCTGCAGCATTCGCACGCCTGTCACTTCCCAAATAGCCATGCGTTTTGTTGGGTGCTTCAAAGAGAGTGCAGAAAACCGGCTGCAACCCGGGCGTTGCCTAGGGGAGTGCTCAAGCGTTGCTCACGCCGCGGTATGGCGTTGTCGCACCTAGACCTGGCCTGTGTAGAACTGCATTCAGAGCAAGTAAAGGTCTTGACCCATCAGCATATCATATCGTAGGACATTCCTTTTTGCCAGTGTAATCCGAAAGCATTCGCAGACCTGTCAGATCCCAAATAGCCATGCGGTTTCGTCGGTGCTTCAAAGCTCGTTCGGACAACCGGCTGCAACCAAGGCGTTGCCCAGAGGAGTGCTAGAGCGTTGCTCACGCCGCGGTTTGGTTTTGTCAATCCTGTGCCAACGTAGGAAGCACCTTGCCGGCAGACGTCCCAAGAGACCAGAACCCGACACCTATCCCGAAAGCAGTCGCACACCGGTCATTTCCCAAATAGCCATGCGTTTTGTTGGGTGCCTCAACGAGAATTCAGACAACCGGCTGCAACCAGGGCGTTGCCCAGGGCAGTGCTAGAGCGTTGCTCACGCCGCGGTTTGGTTGTGTCGCACGTTCAGATCTCGAACAGTGCACCTAGCCTGTGTAAACTGCATTGAAAGCAAGTAAAGGTCTTGACCCATCAGCATATCAACCTACCTAGCTAAGAACAAGGACTCGGCTGTCCCGTCCTGCAGTGGGGTTTCGACACCCAGACTCCAAGCGTCAAAGACACGCGATTCGGGAAAAAAAAGGGCAGGCATGTCGGTAGCGAGGGGGTGGTTTTCGCAGCCGTCACGGTAGGGCAAACTCACTTGAAATGCCGCAGTCTGTTGAGCAGGACCGGGAAAGTAATTTACTCTCATTTACTGTCATTTTACTCTCATGGACGTAACTCAACTATGAAATGACAACTGTTAGTGAGGCATGCAAGGTTAGCCAGAATTAGTAGTTGGATACGGC
>CAMXCT020004580.1:213142-253142 GCA_947184155.2 Cladocopium goreaui | reverse complement strand
CTCCTCTCTTTCCTCTCCTCTCTTTCCTGCTACTCTTTCCTGCTATATCCTGCTATCGTGCTAGAATCCTCGCTTACCTGCTACTCTTTCCTGCTATATCCTGCTATCGTGCTAGAATCCTCTCTTATCCTGCTATCCGACTAGAAATCTAAGCCAATCCAATCCACTTTTGATTGCTGCTGCTGCTGGTGGCTGTTCAAGCAAGAAACCAACAGGCAGACACCTTTTTCGAAACACAGCCGAAACGGCGAAACACCACTTAATTTCGTGCCGAAAATGACGAAAAATTAATCGCAAGAACAAGTTCCCTGGAGGCCGGAACGTCCCTTCTGAAATCCTATACTAGAAATCCTCTCTAATCCTGCTATCCCTTATCCTGTCCCTTATCCTGCTAGAAATCGCATCCAATCCAATCCATCCAATGTTGACTGCTGCTGCCAGCTCCCATGCCCTCAAAACAGCTCCACAACGAAGTCCTAGCGGGCGGTTCCGAAACAGCAAAACACCATGGCCCTAAAGGACGGAACGACCTCTAAATCAATCGCAAGAACAAGTTTCCTGGGGGCCGGAATGTCCCTTCTGAAATCCTACTAGAAATCCTCTCTTATTCCTGTCCTGCTATTGTGCTAGAACCCCGAAAATGCCTAACGTAACTTCTGAAACCGATAGAAAATGATGCTTTTGGCTCCTTTTTCCTCTTGCTGCTGCTATGAATTTTGGCCACCTTTACATCCGGTCCGCAAATGGGAAAACACCATGGAAAAAATCACCTCCCGGCAGCAAAACACCATGCCTCTGAAGGACGGAGAAGCCCCAAAATTGCACCTCGAAAATGCCTAACGTAACTTCTGAAACCGATAGAAAATGATGCTTTTGGCTCCTTTTTCCTCTTGCTGCTGCTATGACTTTTGGCCACCTTTACAGCCGGTCCCCAAATGGGAAAACACCATGGAAAAAATCACCTCCCGGCAGCAAAACACCATGCCTCTGAAGGACGGAGAAGCCCCAAAATTGCACTTCGAAAATGCCTAACGTAACTTCTGAAACCGACAGAAAATGATGCTTTTGGCTCCTTTTTCCTCTTGCTGCTGCTATGACTTTTGGCCACCTTTACATCCGGTCCCTAAATGGGAAAACACCATGGAAAAAATCACCTCCCGGCAGCAAAACACCATGCCTCTGAAGGACGGAGAAGCCCCAAAATTGCACCTGGAAAATGCCTATCGTAACTTCTGAAACCCATAGAAAATGATGATGAAATGATGCTTTTGGTTACTTTTTTTCCCTGCTGCTGCTATGAATTCTGGCTACCTTTTCTGCCTGCTGCTGCAGAGGCTCCTGCTGCTTCTGCTGCTTCTGCGGCTGGCTGCTGGTGGCTGCTGGTGGCTGCTGCTGCTGATGCTGCTGATGCTGAGGGCAACGAAGTCCTAGCGGGCGGTTCCGAAACAGCAAAACACCATGGCCCTAAAGGACGGAACGACCTCTAAATCAATCGCAAGAACAAGTTTCCTGGGGGCCGGAATGTCCCTTCTGAAATCCTACAATGTTGACTGCTGCTGCCAGCTCGCATGCTAGCTGTAGTAGTAGTAGTAGTAGTAGTAGTAGTAGTAGCAGTAGTAGTAGCAGTGCAGTACATCTTGTTCCTTTACGCGCTCCCCCTTGCGTCGGCCGGGGTCGGCGGATTTTGTCCAATTTTGATCTCCATTTTTGATTGCTGCTGCTGCCTCTAATAAAGCAAGAAACCAGTAGCCAGAGACCTTTTTCGAAACACAGCCGAAACAGCAAAACATCACCTAATTTCGCGCCGAAAATGACACAAAAGCAATCGCAATAACAGGTTCCCCGGAGGCCGAAACGTCCCTTCTGGAATCCTACTAGGAATCCAAATTTTGTCCAATTTTGATCTCTAATTTTGACTGCTGCTGCTGCCTATAAATGAGCAAGAAAGCAGCAGCCAGGCACCTTTTTCCAAACACAGCCGAAACAGCAAAACGCCACCTAATTTCGTGCCGAAAATGATGCAAAATCCGTCGCAATAACAGGTTCCCCGGAGGCCGAAACGTCCCTTCTGAAATCCTACTAGAAATGGTTCCCCGGAGGCCGAAACGCCCCAAATCCTATTAGAAATCCAATTTTGTCCAATATTGATCTCCAATTTTGACTGCTGCTGCTGCCTATAAATGAGCAAGAAAGCAGCAGCCAGACACCTTTTTTAAAACACAGCCAAAACAGCAAAACACCACCTAATTTCGTGCCGAAAATGACACAAAAGCAATCGCAATAACAGCTTCCTCGGAGGCCGAAACGTCCCTTCTGAAATCCTACTATAGAAATCCAATTTTGTCTCATTTTGACTTCCTCCAATTTTGATTGCTGTTGCTGCGTCGAATGAAAAGGAAGAAAGCAGCAGCCACACACCTTTTTCGAAACACAGCCGAAACAGCAAAACACCACCTAATTTCGTGCCGAAAATGACGCAAAATCAGTCGCAATAACAGGTTCCCCGGAGGCCGAAGCGTCCCTTCTGAAATCTTACTAGAATTCAAATTTTGTCCAATTTGGATCTCCAATTTTGACTGCTGCTGCCTCTAATAAAGCAAGAAACCAGCAGCCAGACACCTTTTTCGAAACACAGCCGAAACAGCAAAACATCGCCTAATTTCCTAACAGGTTCCTCGGAAGGAATCCTACTGGAAATCCAATTTTGTCCAATTTGATCTCCAATTTTCATTGCTGCTGCTGCTGCCTCTAATAAAGCAAGAAACCAGTAGCCAGACACTT
This sequence comes from Cladocopium goreaui, assembly GCA_947184155.2. NCBI lineage: Eukaryota > Dinophyceae > Suessiales > Symbiodiniaceae > Cladocopium > Cladocopium goreaui. Next base: position 250,361 of record CAMXCT020004580.1, on the reverse strand, counting down.
TTTTCGAAACACAGCCGAAACAGCAAAACACCACCTAATTTCGTACCGAAAATGACGCAAAATCAATCGCAATAATAGGTTTCCCGGAGGCCGAAACGTCCCTTCTGAAATCCTACTAGAAATCCAATTTTGTCCAATTTTGATCTCCATTTTTGACTGCTGCTGCTGCCTCTAATAAAGCAAGAAACCAGCAGCCAGACACCTTTTTCGAAACAGCCGAAGCAGCAAAACACCACCTAATTTCGTGCCGAAAATGACACAAAAGCAATCGCAATATCAGGTTCCCCGGAGGCCGAAACGTCCCTTCGGGAATCCTACTAGAAATCCAATTTTGTCCAATTTTGATCTCCATATGATCTCCATTTTTGACTGCTGCTGCTGCCTCTAATAAAGCAAGAAACCAGCAGCCAGACACCTTTTTCGAAACACAGCCGAAACAGCAAAACACCACCTAATTTCGTGCCGAAAATGACGCAAAATCCGTCGCAATAACAGGTTCCCCGGAGGCCGAAACGTCGAATGAAAAGGAAGAAACCAGCAGCCACACACCTTTTTCGAAACACAGCCGAATCAGCAAAACACCACCTAATTTCGTGCCGAAAATGACGCAAAATCAGTCGCAAAAATTGGCGTACGCAAACTTTGATAGCATGTTCTGGTTCTCCTGAAGTAGAAAACAAGCGCAGGGCCGCTTTGCGTCAACAGTTTGTTTCCTTTGACACCACACACTCACTGGCTGTTGACTCTGCTACTGATTATGTGGTTTGCTCTATTTGTAATGGTAACAAGCATCCGAAGGAATGGAAATCATTTGCGAGAACAAGATGTCCTGGCAAAACAGCTAAGCCTACAGAATCTTCTGGTGGTACCAAGAGAAAGGCTGAGCTCAGAGAACAGTTTATGAAAAAACGTGGCCGGTCTGCGCCATCTGCGCCCGAATGAGGTAGAGCATTGTGGCCCCGTTTCATCGACAGGTGAAAGTGGGCCCTATTCCAGACCCGACAGGTTCCCCGGAGACGGAAGCGTCCTTTCTGAAATCGTACTAGAATTCAAATTTTGTCCAATTTGGATCTCCAATTTTGACTGCTGCTGCTGCCTCTAATAAAGCAAGAAACCAGCAGCCAGACACCTTTTTCGAAACACAGCCGAAACAGCAAAACATCGCCTAATTTCCTAACAGGTTCCTCGGAAGGAATCCTACTGGAAATCCAATTTTGTCCAATTTGATCTCCAATTTTCATTGCTGCTGCTGCTGCCTCTAATAAAGCAAGAAACCAGTAGCCAGACACCTTTTTCGAAACACAGCCGAAACAGCAAAACACCACCTGATTTCGTACCGAAAATGACGCAAAATCAATCGCAATAATAAGTTTCCCGGAGGCCGAAGCGTCCCTTCTGAAATCCTACTAGAAATCCAATTTTGTCCAATTTTGATCTCCATATGATCTCCATTTTTGACTGCTGCTGCTGCCTCTAATAAAGCAAGAAACCAGCAGCCAGACACCTTTTTCGAAACACAGCCGAAACAGCAAAACACCACCTAATTTCGTGCCGTGCCGAAAATGACACAAAAGCAATCGCAATATCAGGTTCCCCGGAGGCCGAAACGTCCCTTCTAGAATCCTACTAGAAATCTAATTTTGTCCAATTTTGATCTCTAATTTTGACTGCTGCTGCTGCCTATAAATAAGCAAGAAAGCAGCAGCCAGACACCTTTTTCCAAACACAGCCGAAACAGCAAAACGCCACCTAATTTCGTTCGTGCTAGAACCCCGAAAATGCCTAACCTAACTTCTGAAACCGATAGAAAATGATGCTTTTGGCTCCTTTTTCCTCTTGCTGCTGATGACTTTTGGCCACCTTTACATCCGGTCCGCAAATGGGAAAACACCATGGAAAAAATCACCTCCCGACAGCAAAACACCATGCCTCTGAAGGACGGAGAAGCCCCAAAATTGCACCTCGAAAATGCCTAACGTAACTTCTGAAACCGATAAAAAATGATGCTTTTGGCTCCTTTTTCCTCTTGCTGCTGCTATGACTTTTGGCCACCTCTACATCCGGTCCCCAAATGGGAAAACACCATGGAAAAAATCACCTCCCGGCAGCAAAACACCATGCCTCTGAAGGACGGGGAAGCCCCAAAATTGCACCTCGAAAATGCCTATCGTAACTTCTGAAACCCATAGAAAATGATGATGAAATGATGCTTTTGGTTACTTTTTTCCCTCTTGCTGCTGCTATGAATTCTGGCTACCTTTTTTGCCTGCTGCTGCAGAGGCTCCTGCTGCTTCTGCTGCTTCGGCTGGCTGCTGGTGGCTGCTGGTGGCTGCTGGTGGCTGCTGCTGCTGCTGCTCCTGCTCTTGCAACTCCTTCTATTCAAAAGACAGCTCCCGGATGGGAAAACACCATGGCAGTGAAGGACGGACAAGTATCAAAATTGCGCCCAAAAACTCCCTAATGTAACTTCTGAAACCCATAGAAAAGGATGTGATTTTAGCTACTTTTTCCTCCTCCTGCTGCTGGTGGCTGCTGGGCCTCCTGTTCCTGCTGCTGCTGCTGCTGCTCCTGGTCTTGCTACTCCTTCTATTCAAAAGACAGCTCCCGGATGGGAAAACACCATGGCAGTGAAGGACAGAAAAGTATCAAAATTGCACCCAAAAACTCCCTAATGTAACTTCTGAAACCCATAGAAAAGGATGTGATTTTAGCTACTTTTTCCTCCTGCTGCTGCTGCTGCTGCTCCTGCTCTTGCTACTCCTTCTGTTCAAAAGGCATGCAGCTCCTTCTATTGAAAAAGCAGCTCCCGGATGGGAAAACACCATGGCAGTGAAGGCTGCTGCTGCTCCTGGTCTTGCTACTCCTTCTATTCAAAAGACAGCTCCCGGATGGGAAAACACCATGGCAGTGAAGGACGGAAAAGTATCAAAATTGCGCCCAAAAACTCCCTAATGTAACTTCTGAAACCCATAGAAAAGGATGTGATTTTAGCTACTTTTTCCTCCTGCTGCTGCTGCTGCTCCTGCTCTTGCTACTCCTTCTGTTCAAAAGGCAGCTCCTTCTATTCAAAAAGCAGCTCCCGGATGGGAAAACACCATGGCAGTGAAGGACGGAAAAGTATCAACATTGCGCCCAAAAACTCCCTAATGTATACTACTCCTTCTATTCAAAAGCAGCTCCCGGATGGGAAAACACCATGGCAGTGAAGGACGGAAAAGTCTCCCTAATGTAACTTCTGAAACCCATAGATAGCTGTAGTAGTAGTAGTAGTAGCAGCAGTGCAGTACATCTTTTTCCCTTACGCGCTCCCCCTTGCGTCGGCCGGGGTCGGCGGATTTCACTGTAATGTGACACAGCTATCAAATGAAATAAACAGAATATACAATGTAATAAAATTGTCATGATACTAGTAGAATAAGACTAAAGATAACATATACCATGTGAACCAATATACTACATTTAGGCATGTATACTTATACATTTGAGATGGAACGCAAAGTTTCAGGGTCGTCCAGTCCGTGCATGCGTCTTGCCAGCTTGCCAGGTGAGGCCATGAACTTCTCCGTGAATGAGCTGGGAGCAGACCCGCGCCGCAAATTGATCAAAAATCAAACCAATTTGTTTGTGGCTGCCAAGCGTGGAGATGTCGAGAAAGCCAAGGCGGGAATCCCCATTTTTTTGCGGAAAATGATTAAGAATGACATAGACGGCGGGAGGATTCCGGACCCTTGGGCCTGTGGCGTGTTGCAGACATGTTGATGCGTTGCAACACATTGGTGTCCCTGTCCGTGTACTTTGTATCCTCCTAGATTTGACCTGGACAGGTCCTGATTGAGACCTATGGCCTTGATGTCAACCATCAAGATGAGAACGGACAGACCTGTCCCTCGGCATGTGAAAGCAGGACTTCAAACGCTGAGAAGTGAGGTTAACTGAGGTTAACCATTGAGCATTGGTTGTTTCCCGGAAACCCAAACAACTGTGAGGCTTTGTTTTTCCCAAACATGTTTGAACAAAGACATCGTTGCTAGGTTTTTTGGGCATCTTTCAGGTACATCTACGTTTGAGGTGAATGACTCAACTGGCCATTCAATGTCTGTGTTTACCCAAAACCATCTCAAACCCAACATTTGGGTGGTCAAACTCAAAACCTATGTTCCCCCAAAATCGCCAACCGTGCAAATTTTGGGGAATACCAGAATCTTGACCCATCTGAAGGGAGGCGGAACAATGTCAGGGACGATCTCGCAGATGAAGTCAATGATGCATATCGGTATCACAGGGGAGACGATCTCCGCATGTCACTCCAATGGTTCACGTTGTTGAAGAGTCTGCTAGAATTGCTGGCCTGGGATTCGCACTAACAAAAATCCGGTCTTTGGTGTTGTGTCACGCTCTTGCTAGTCATGCATATCGAATCTAATCCATTCATCGGGCACACCATGGATTGAGGCCTCTACATCTGCATTGAATTGCAGAATGAGCTTTTGCGTCACAAGAATTCCTCCATATGTTGCAGCATATATGTTGCAGCATATATGCTGCAACATATGGCAGATTTCTGTGACGCAAAAGCTCATTCTGCAATTCAATGCAGATGTCTAGAAAAAGATACTCGGCTTGGAGGTGACTTGATGATGGCTGCGTCAACAACTGCAATGGACTGTCCGAAAATGTGAAGATACCATTGATGGAAACCATTCTGCATAGAGTCTCACAGTCTCATGTTCGTTTATCAAATTGGCAAATTGAGGATCTCTAGCAATTTGACCACATTTGACCTGGATATTGCAGACTCTTCCAATCGCAGTGTGGTGGCCTTGTGTCATAGCTCTGGCGTAGGACAAGAATGGAAGGACTGCCCTCGCGTTCCTTCAGCAGAAGCCGAAGATAGAACAGAATCCGCAGGTGCTCAAGTTGCTGCAGCTTGGCTGTGGGACAAGAGGTGTGTTACTTTGCAATTGCTTGATAGTTTGCCCCAAATGGTTTCGAAAACAAGTAGAGCGTAGAGCTTTCGGATCTTTTCTAGCTTGCAGACTCACTCTTGCAAGTAACGCCCCCAGTTTCATCATTTCAGTTCCTGTTGGCCCCTTCACCGCTTCCGAGGGCAAATGCTGTGAAGGAGGCGCAGAAGGAGCGCGCTGCAGCGGCGCGGGAACAGAAGAAGCTGACAAAGCCCGCAAGGACCCTGCAGGGAGGATTTCTGCCCGAGTTTCAGGGTGTGATTTCAGATAAAAACCAATGGGAAGACCAGTGGTATTTTTAGCCAACAGAAAAACACTCTTTTTCGTTCTGCAATGCACAGTTGCGGCTTGGCACAATGTGGTCAGGTCTAGTCAGGTTTGGACATCTTCCAAAGTCCCAAAGTTTGTCATCATTTTGCCCATTACAGTTTTGGGATGTTTTTGGAGAAAACATGAAAGTTGGAATTTTTCGCCCACAATTTCCCCTTGTTGTATGAGTGAGCCAATGTCTTCCCGCTCAGTGCAGGGCTGCAGCGGCGGCGAAGGAGAAGAAGGAGCGCGCTGCGGCGGCGAAAGAACAGAAGAAGCGGGAGCAAGAAGCCAAAGTTGCCAAAGCCCGCAAGGACCCTGCAGGGAGGGTTTCTGCCCGAGTTTCGGGGTGTGATTTCAGATGAAAACCAATGGAAAGACATGGTATCTTTAGCCAACAGAAAAACACTCTTTTTCGTTCTCGTCCGGTGGTCCGCGGGGGGATGGAAACATGAAACAATCCAGCAATTTGGGAAACCAACGGGGATGCTATTGTTGTTTTTGGCAAATTCCATAGTTCAGAACTGTGGGAATGAGCTGCTTGATTCTTGGTTTCAAGTTTCGGACATTTCTTGATTTTCAGCAGGCTTCACGTTGCGCCGAGGGGAAATATCTTGTGCTCCTCATCCTACCCTCTGGTAATTTAACATAGCTATGAAAATCGCAATTTTTAATGGGTAAATCCACTATAAATGGCCATTTTCAGAGGGTATGTGGAATGATGATTTGTGGCGACGAACATTTGCCAGATGGGCAAAACGACTGAACCGTAAACGGTTCCATCAGGGGATTTTAGCCAGCAACCAATCACAGAACCAGCAACCTGTCGGAAAATATAGACATAGAGAAGATCCAAAGATAATGTGATTTGCTGTGGATCACAAAAATCCCCTATGATGCTACCACTATGAATGAGCCGAGTATGATTCCAGTAGACAGGGGGCACTCACAGCAGAATCGGATCAATGGGTTGATAGATATGCAAGGATGTCTAAATTGCTGTGCAACAAAATCATAAAGTGCCTGCAGGTTTCTCCGTTGCTTTCAAATTGCAATTCTCTTTGAATTCGTCTGTGCCTTCACGGAATTTCCACAAGACTTGTCCCACGCCGAACCGCCTCCCATTCTTCCACAGCGTTCCAGGACAAGGCCCATGCCACTGCAGCCGAAGCCCAACAGACGCGTGCAGAGGCTGGCGCCTCTCAGAGCTCGCAAACCAGGAAGCGAGAAGCCAGCTCGGAGGAAGATTCTTCTTCCAAGAGGTGGAGAAAGATGGGTGTGTTCGATGCCCCTCTGGTCTGTTATTTTATGTTATTTTGTTGTCCACTTGATGGTTAAATGGCGGGTTTATCATGGTTTATAGATGTTTATAGTTTATAGACTAATTTATAGGTTCACTTGGAGTTGCATGGGGCTTCGAGAAAACACATCTAGTTCTGGTTGGGTGAGTTTGCCAACCATAAATGGACATTATGCTGGAAAACGGGGTAGAACTCATGCAACTGCTTGATGGTTGTATTGGGCGATGGTGGTTGATGGTACTTGATGTTGTTGGATGGCGGTGGATCGCGGTTGGTGCCAAGTTAACTTGATCAATCGGTGAAAGATGAGGGAAAGGTAGCTGAAAACCATGGCTTACCGAATGATGGTTTCTTTGATGAGCCACAGTTGCCAAACTGGAAATGTTTGTGGACCTGTGTGGACTGGACTTGCCTGGGACTCTTGTACTGTAGATCCACCAAGGATCATTGGAGAGGATAGAGCCATTTGATTTCGTTTGCCGTAGAGTGCGGCAAGGCTGAAAAAAGGTTTGCTGAAGAGGAAGCCTGGTCAGGCGATCATGTTGTCTCCGGACGATTTCGTGTTGAGAATCTTTGCTCCTCGTTGAATCATGTTGAATCATTCTTTCCTTTCATTTTTTTTTCATCCATTTTCATCCTCAATTCCTACTGTTGGTGTGTCATATTGTTCAGTGAAGTTCTGCACTCCACTGATCCTGCTGTCAATCAACTTTTCACCATGGCAGGGGAGAAAAGTTTGGTTTTAGTAAGGAACTTTGGCAAGGGGCAGGGGTGTTAACCTACTGCTGGTTGATGGCTGATGGTATACTGGGAACAGCATTTTTTTTTACATTTTTTTTTGGGACTGATGGGTTTATTATACATGAATGTGGGAAAAACCCATGGGTCTATTCTTGGGTGTTCAACCACCGAACATGGCATGGTTGATGGTGGAACCTTTTATTGGGTTCTTGCTGCTTTTTTGGTGTGAGTTTACCAGGTTACCAAGGGTGTTGATGGGGGACGCATTGAGGTGGTTTTTGTTTCTGTGTCACGTTTCTCACCCTCTGCCCTGGCCACGGACAGGCAGAAGTTTACGTGGTCGGGTGACTCTGGGACGCTCAGCGATGAAGGGTTGACGTGGACTTGTCTCAAAACGGGGAATATATATATAATATTGCTATATACACATATTTATACATATATTACATATAGAGATATTATTCTGAGTGGTGTTGAATGAGCCCAGTAATAGCATGAATGGGGGAGTGAGCAACGATGGTATATCATTGTTTTGTATTTGTACAGCCTTTACGCTCAAGGCAACCACCTAGGCTGGAAGTTACCCCCCAAGCATGTGGCTTGGGGGTGGTTTGAACCCCGAGGGGTGGTTCAAACTGAAGATCAGGTCGGGGCAGATCATTGAGGGATCTGTCCGCGACGATGAAGGAAAGCCTCAAGGCACGGTGCTGTTGCGTGTCCTCAAGGCGGTCGAACTGGACACTACGGGGCACTGCTTCACAGGGGAGTTCCTGACGGCCTCTGATCCGCACTACCGCTGGTGGATGAAAGAAGGCGAGGGCAAAGGACTGCGAAAGACTTGCCATTACCACTCTTGTGGAGTGCGAGCAGATCAATGCCCCTACGTCCGTGGGCGCAGCAAGGTCGTGCACCTGGAAAGGATTCGGGTGATCAGCAGCAAGGAGTGGAAGGCAGGAATCCCTGAGTGGTGCTTCAAGCAGCCGTGTAAGAAAGATGTTGAGGCTTTCCATGACAGGTTCAAGAATGAAAAAGAAGGAGAGCCTCAGGGCATTTTGTTACCCTGGGCTGAAGCCGAGGTGGACGAAGAGTCCAGTCCTGAGGAGTCAGAAGGCGAGGGAGATGATACCGCTGCCAAGATCGCCAAGCTCAAAGCAGAGTTGAAGGAGCTTGAGGCCAGGCCGAAGACGGGAAGAGATAAGAAGAAGGGAAAAAAGAAGAGTAAGAAGCTGGAGGAGGCCAAGAAGGCAAACAAAGAGGCCAAGCGCCGTAAGGCCAAGAGCTCAGGTGACTCTGGGAGTGAGGCTCAGAAGAAGAAGAAGAAGAAGAAGAAAGCCAAGAAAGACAAGAAGGCCAAGAGAGCCGCCAAGGCCTTGAGGAGTTCCAGTGACTCCAAAGACAACAAGGCCGAAGGTGTCAAGAGGCGCAAGAAGGGACAAGAAGAGAAAGGACGCGGCAGCTCACCTGGGGATGATTCAGATTCCTCAGAGGTAGATGAGCTATTTCAGAGAAAGCCATCAAAGAAGAGCAGCAGAGACATCTACCCGAAGCACGGTGATCGAGGACCTTTTGGAGCTGGCGTGGCGATGGAGTTTGGAGGAGATGATTCTTCAGAGTCTGACGCAGGGTCAGTTTTTCGCGATGCCCCCGCTCCGCAGCACAAGTCAGGGCAACTGGCTCTGATGACCTACAGCCACAGAAAGCCGGGCAGGTTGGCGGCCCGTTTGCTGATGAAGATGAGAAACGAAGTGGCTATGGGCGCAGCGGGGGCTCCAAACGACCCAAGCGAGAGGACACCTCCGACAGGAGTGCAGTATCTCCGCACAATTCTTCTCCCCCAGCTGGGGTCAAAGGCCAACCTGAGGACGCAGAGGGAGTTACGCACCCTGATGGTGTCGTTGGACTTGCTGGCAAGGAACTGCCCGGCAAGGGCAGCAGACGTGATCTGCCAGAGAGTGAAAGCGTTGGAGAAGGCCAGCAACGAAGGAAGTTGGACCAGCGCTCAATTTCTGGAGTTGATTCCAAACGAGAACGCCAGCCTTCTCGAAAGGGACGAGGAGGTCTTCATCAACAAGGAGGCCCTCTTGGAGCAGAAGTTGAAGAAGAAGGAGCATCCAGGTCCCGGGAAAGGAGGAGGTCCCCGCCCGGATCGGAAAGGAGAGAAGGGAAGAGGCAAGGGCCCGAAAGGGGAGGACAGCCAGAAGGGCCGAGGGAAGGACGGCGACAAGGCGAAGTGAAGGAGACTAAAGCGTCACCTGCAGCAGCAGTGGATCCGAAGTGGCCGATTACCCTCAAGTTCAAGGAGTTCGGAGGCCAGTCGCGCAGCATGCCGGAGGTCTTGGGACAAGTTTGGAGGCTGTTGCCATCCATGGGGACACCATTGGGGAAGGACCCGCGGGTTGGAGCTTCTTCCTCTTAACCCCATTGCTGTCTGACAGGTTCAACTTCGAGCCGGCCATCCAGGAGGCGCTGAAATTGCTGCTGCATGTCCTGAACTACTTGTCAATGGGAGGACGTGACAACCCCACTGCGGACTTTGCCATCCCTGACTCCCTTTCAAGTGGCCAGGTTTGTATGTTGGAGCACCTGGGCGAGAGGCTTACTGACCTGGGTGAAGAGGCGACCCAGTGTGCCAAAGTCGCTGAGAGCAGCCTGATGCTAGGCAAGGCCAGATTCGACTATGCTGGAGAGCCATTGCAGGTCATGGAGCCCCTCATTGCCGACAAGGTGATTCCAGTGTGGCCAAAGATTGGGGAATGCGTGGTCCAACCAGTCACGGACTTTTTACCGTCTGAAATGGCCGAGATGTTGGAAGATCCTGCAAACTGTTTGAAGCCCCCTTGGGAGTGGCCGGAAGCTCCCCACAAGAGCAAAGTTATGGCAACACAAGAGGAGTGGGACAAGATCGTAGCGGCTGGTCACGCCCGAGGGCTGATGGTAGCAGTGGCGCAGGATGAGGTCTTCAGAGACAGCATGGGCAACATGGTGCTCAACGGTGCAGGAGGCGTTCGGAAGGTCAAGAGGATTGGAGGAGAGGAGCGAGTTATGCAGCGCTTTATCTCCAATTTGATTCCCTCCAATGAGTACCAGGCCCATCTGGGCGGGGGAGACAAGTTCCTGCCGTACTTGGGTCAGATATCACTCTTCCAGATGGATGACTCCGAGATGATGCTGGTAGATTCGGAAGATTTTTGCTCTTGCTTCAACTTGTTTTCCTTGCCGGAGCCATGGAGGAGGTACATGTGTTTTGAGAAGACCGTGGACGGTGCGGTTTTTGGTCTTACCCCGGGAGTCCGGGTGTTCCCAGCCATGGCGGCGGTCCCAATGGGCTGGCTCAATGCGGTCTCCGTGATTCAGTCTGTGGTGAGGACTCTAGTGTTTGAGGGCGCCAGCGTGCCAGAGGACAGTGAGGTGGCAAAGATCAAGCGCATGCCCACCACTGATGATCTTACTGTCATCTATTTGGATTCGTATGATGAAGTCCGCCGTCTTGATGCTCAGTGTGCGGAGGCACTGGAAGGAAAAGCTTCTGCGCGGCATCTACGCTTCAAGAAACTCTGTGAGGAGAAGGGCCTGCCCCTGAATGACGCCAAGCGACTAGTGGGAGCGACGCGGGGCTGCCTTCAAGGAGGAATGCTTGATGGCAAGAAAGGCTGGTACAAGCTAGCAGGTGAAAAGCAGGTCGACCTTATCAGCCTAGGAATGAGCATGCTTACCCTCTTTGAGTGGAAAGAATTTGAGATCAGACATTTTGTTGGAAAGGCAACGTTTGACCTCTTTTGTCCATCATGGAGGGCATCTTCGATGACTTGCGAGTAGCGATGTCAGCGGGTGCCTTGCAGTCCATCAGGCAGGGGTCTTGATGAAGTGATCATGCTCATGGCCACCACCTGCCTTATGGGGTCTTCATTGAGGGCGAAGTTGGACCCGGAGATCAGTTGTTCTGATGCCTCACCCACCGGTGGTGGTGGTGCAGTTGCCACTGAGTTCATGCCGGAGCCCTTCACGGTGCAACATGAAGGCCAGGAGTGCTGGACCTGCGACCGGCAGTTCAGGCATGAGCAGAGGTATCCTTGCCCTGCGAATTGCCGGGCAGCCTTCTGCAGTCTTGAGTGCATGTGGAAGCACAGGGACCCAGAACTGAGGCATGAATCCCGTGCGTGTGTGCGCGGCAAGTGGCACCCACCAAAGTTTGGAGAGCGGTTTTCGGGTCCTCATGCCCCATTGACCCATGCAGTAGCCACCATGGGGTGCATTGAGGTGCAGAAGCCATTTGACATTTTGATATTTTGTCGGGCGATGGCATTTTCACGGAGGAGGGGCGCACCAAGATGGAAAGCCTCACGGATGATCCGTGGCTCTACTGTGAGCATTGGGCGCCAGAGTGCCGTTTGTTTTCAAAGGCCAGGGGGAAACCCATAACTCTCAATGATGGCCGTGTCATCACCGGGCCTCGTCCCGTGAGAGACGCCAGGCATGTCATGGGCTTCAGCAACCTCAATGGTGAGATGAAAGCCAGACTGCGGCGTTCCAACAGCATGGCCTTGCGAGCCCTGAAAAGAGGAGAGGTCACAGTGAAGCATCGGTCTCCCCGCCACTGGACGCTGGAGCATCCCTATGGAAGCTGGCTCTGGGAATTCACTTTGGTGAAGAAGCTTGAGGCGGCGGGGTTTGATCACGCAGTGGGAAGCAGCTGCTGGAAAGGGCTGATGGAACCTTGCATTACCCAACGGAGGAGGAAGCAGAGTATCCGTGGAGTTTATGTCTGGCCTACGCACGAGGCCTGAAGGCGCAGGTGGAGAAAGAGAAAGTGTGGGCCATGGCCTACCAGGAGGCCAGGGAGGGCTGGTATCAGAACCAGCTGGCCAAGAGTACCCAGCGACTCCAGAGTGAAGAAATTTCACGGCCAATGGCGAAGTTCTTGGCTCGTTGGGAAAAGGAGATGATTCGAGGGGAGGAGCTGACTCACCTCCGCCAGGATCTTTTCTTGTCAGCCTCAATGCGAGGAACTGGCATCAGGTTTCACATGACCCTGGGGATTGATGATTCCCCCCAGGAGATTCCATATCCTGCCTTGAGGTGGAGATGGCAGACAGTGACATCCTACCCATGGAAGCAAGAGGCTCATATTAATGAGCTTGAGTTGAACGCCCTGGTGGTCATGTCCAAGCACCGAGGGCGCAGCGTGGATAAGTTTCACACCCGCTGGCTGCACGTTTTGGATAGCATGGTCTCTCGAGGCGCAGTAGCAAAAGGTCGATCCTCCAGCAGAAGGTTGAACAGGGCACTCAAGAAGCACGCGGCGGCAATGTTGTCACAGAACAGCTACTGCTTCCCTCTGTGGACAGTAAGCCAATGGAACTTCAGTGACAAGGCTTCCAGAAGACATGGGTAAAAAGAAATTACACCTCCGTTACGTGGGGTTGGAGCCCCGCACGCTACGTGCTTACCGCCAGGCCCTTGACAACTTTCTCAAATTTTCAAAACAAAAGAGTCTCAGATGTGGTTCGTCCAAGAAGCTGGACCATGCTATCAGTGAATTCATCAATCACTCCTATCAAGAAGGAGATCCAATCTCCTATGCAGGCCATTTATTGTCGGCCATCAAGCGTTTTCACCCTGAATTCAAACTGAAGCTGCCTCTTTCTTCGCAGCTTTACCGCAACTGGGTTCGCTCTTATGCCCCAGTGCGCGCTACTCCCGCTTCATGGGACTTGGTTGAGGCCATGATAGGTCAGGCCCTTGCCAGAGACCAGTCGCAGCTTGGTTTGCTATTGGGGCTGGCATTTCATTGCATGCTCCGAACCAGTGAGATGCTATCTCTCACCCATGCTCATGTAATGGTGCATGATTCACGCACATCGCTGAGTGTGGTGCTTCCAAAGGCCAAGACGTCAGCTGGCAACCCACAGGTGTTGCAAGTGGATGACCAGACTCTCGTGGACATGGCCATTGCCACCGTCCGCAAGCGATCAAGGAGTGCACTGCTCTGGACAGGCAGCCAAAGTGCATTTCGTGAGACTTTTCAGAGCCTTTTGGAGGGGCTAGGATTCCCTGCAGGCAGTTACCTACCATACTCTCTCCGTCGTGGAGGAGCCACATGGTTTTACCAAGCCACCTTGTCCCTTGACGCAACGGTGATTAGGGGCCGCTGGAGTTGCAGCAAGACCGCCCGTGGGTACATTGACTCCGGCACGCTGCAGCTGGCCCATTTAACATGGACTGCAAAGCAGGCCAAAACCGTCCAAAAGTGGAGACTGAAAGGAGCTCGGTTGCGGCTTCGCCAGATGCAAAAAGACGCGGTACTGACTGAGTGAGCCTGAGTGGACATATTTGAGAGGTGGGGTCCTTACTCCCCTTTTTACGGGTCTTTACCCCATTTTTCTCGGGTCTTTACCCCCCTCTTTCTTTTTGTCAAACTGGATTGACTGAGGCCTTCTTTAGGGCAAGCAGGGTCCTTCTTTAAGGATTTATCATTGTTTCGTTACCGGTTCTTTACCAACATAATGTTGCGTCGACTTACAGGTCCTAACCTAACCGGATTAATTTGGGCAATTTTCCGTTCCAAGCTGAAGGTATGACTAAGTACATGCCTCAGTCAATTAGCAACCACGTGGCACTCCGATTGAAAAATAAAAGTGCTGCAATGATATTATTCTGAGTGGTGTTGAATGAGCCCAGTAATAGCATGAATGAGGGAGTGAGCAACGATAGTATATCATTGTTTTGTATTTGTACAGCCTTTACGCTCCCCCCCACTATCCAGCCCTCTTTTACCACCACGTACGGTGCGAATGTCTTGAGGGTCGGTTCTTGAACCTTCTCCTTCCTGAGGCCTTCTTTAGGGCAAGCAGGGTCCTTCTTTAAGGATTTATCATTGTTTCGTTACCGGTTCTTTACCAACATAATGTTGCGTCGACTTACAGGTCCTAACCTAACCGGATTAATTTGGGCAATTTTCCGTTCCAAGCTGAAGGTATGACTAAGTACATGCCTCAGTCAATTAGCAACCACGTGGCACTCCGATTGAAAAATAAAAGTGCTGCAATGATATAGAGATATAGAGATATACACATGGATGGATGTATTAACACTCCAATATGTCCAATATGGCAACTTCAATAAAGAAAATGCGGGCAAGTCAAGCCATCAGTTTGATTTGGGGGCACTTTGTTTTAAGACACATTGGTCTTTGCTTTGGAGTGGGGATTTCGCCCAGTTGGTGCGGTCCACTCTCATCAAGTGCCGCTGCGAATGAAACGCCGTTCCAAGGAAGTTGAGAACTATGCCCAGCTGCTGGAACAGTGCCTTTTCTTGAAGCGGTCCAGATTCAACGCCAGAACTCTTGAATTTTCGGTCTGTAATGGACCCAAATGAGTCCCAGAGCTCATGCTCCAACAGATTGCGACACAGTTTCACCACAGATGCCTGTTCGAATTGGCACAGTCCTGTTGTTTGCACACCATAATGCTGGTGTGACGAACTTAGACTTCTGCCAAAAATGGGTGTGTTGGTCTGTTGTTTTTTCGATCTTCGCAATGAGTTGCGGTTGTCCGCGTCGTCCGAGCATCGAGTTTCTGTCCCCAAAATCTTCGCAAAAAACCTGCAGGGTTCTGTGGCTCTAGCGGGAGCCGAAGTTGGCCGACTGCAACATCCCCAGCCATGGCGCCCTCAGTGAATGAGGCGCAGCGGATGATCGATGAGCTGCTGTGGAAGGCAGCGCAAAACAACGTGCCTCAGGCTGGACCGAAACTGGGATCATGGCATTGGCACCGAAAAACGGCTGTAGCATGTTCTTGTAGCAATGAAATACGTGCCTGGAAAATCTCACAGGTATGGGTCAGGAGACAGAACAGTGCCTGGATTTGCGCTAGAGTGTGCCTCCCACATGTTGTATTGCTGGGGACACCGTGAAATTTTATCAGCTTCAGAGGGTTGGCAGACGGTTGTTGTGTTTTGGTTTTTCTCCCACGCGCTGCAACATCAGGTCATTGAAGATTTGATTCAAAAGCACCAAGCAAACAAGAATCAGGCGGAGCGGGCCATGGTGTACTTGGTGGTGGGTTTGGGCAATCTTGGCCATTCAGATAGCTCAACCGGCTCAACCCGTGTCGTTTGGTTAGAAATTGCAATTCTACACCAGCTACGTGCCAGTTCCTTTCTCCGCAATATTTGATTGAACTGCCACAGATCTTTTGCTTCCAGTTGTGGCTGCATCATTTGGTTGCCAAGATCTTTGTGCATCTTTGTGCGAGAAATGCTCAGAGGCTTTACCCCCAGGCCATCAATAATTTGCCAGATTCGCAGTCCCAGTGCAGTCCCTCTTCTTTTACGGGCTGACTGGTTGTTTTGGCAGACTTTTTTCACCTGCTCGATGGAAACAAAGTTGATCCTAGTTCTTCGTATTTGGGATTTATCCGATGTTGTACTCCCTCATTAGCTTTGCCGTCCCACCACATTTTAGTATCCCAAACCTGTCTTCCTGATGTCTTTTGGGTGTGTCTAATCAATTCCTAAGTGCACAGTGGGCACCATTTGCCGACCTCACCCAGCACCAGGTCAGCCCTTCTGGGCAGACGCTGCTACATCAAGCTGCCCAGAATGAGCAGCACGCATTGGAGGTGCAGCGCGGGGTTGCGGTGGAGTTTGTACCATTCAAACTATTCAAACAATGGCTGACCTGAATTGCCCAAGCCACAGATTTTGGTCAGTTGCAGCACCAACGGTTTATGTTTTTCGGTCCCCAAGTTTGACCCATACTGATCCTCCAGTTTGCTCGGACTGAGGTGAGCCAGTTGCTGGTGAAGCTAGGTCTGAAGGCCACCGATGTGGACAAGCACAACCAAACGTCCATATTCTATGCAGCCAGGGATGGCAATGCAGAATTGCGGCTTGGCTGTGGTCGGGTTTAGTCAGGTTTGAACATCTTCCAAAGTCACAAAGTTTGTCATCGTTTTGCACATTACAGTTTTGGGATGTACCACAACACATTAAAGTTGGAATTTTCCACCCACAATTTTGCCTTGTTGTATGAGTGATATTATATGTGATACCACTCAGTGCAGGGCTCACGTTGAGGTGCGAGTTCCTTCTTCAGCACGGTTGCATGGTAAACCACATGGACACGGGGCTGCAGACGGCGATATTTTACTCCGCGCGTAACGGCCACGTCTCTTGGTCCAGGATCGGTTCATGGGTGGGCCTAAGCAGCTGCATAGCCAAGTAGCCTAGTAGCCAAGTACATGCTGACATGCCATTGGCAATTTATGCTCGGGATTTTCATGCCCCAGAACAAGTTCAGCACTCGTAGGAGTTTTGACCCCACGCATCACCTTTCGGATTCATCACGGGGGAACTTGGACCCAAAATTCTGGGGCGTTAAGCTCGTTTTCTGAACCAAGATGGCGGCAACGGACGTCTTCCTAAAGCGCGGGGCCAATGTGGAAATCAAAGATAAGAGGGGCTTCACGCCCATCTTTTGGGCGGCCGAATCTGGCCGCGTGGATACGATGAGACTCAATTGAAAAACATCAGAGGTTTTCGTGGCACATGGACGTTTCCTCAAATGGGGGTAACCAGGTAACCCCAAATCAGCCAAAATTGTGAGTCGTTCCGGTCCTTTACCAGTTCAAACGTGTTCAATGACCTCATCCTGCAGTTTTATGCAAGGAAAAAGCTGATTCAGAAGGGTGCCAACACCAAGCACCTGAGTACCATTGGAGGTGACCTTTTCACCTCTGCTACAGGCTCTCATTTTTTTTGGGGGGGTTGTTGTGATTTTCTTGGCAATGACCCCTCTGTTTGTGACCTGACCACTATGAGTACGTCTCGGACTCCTCCATGGTGAGAGATTCGTTGATTTGACGTTCTTCTGATTTTCTGCTTTCTGCCATTCCTTTCTGGTGAGATTTGGGACCTCAGTGAAAGAGACAGAATGCGCAAGACTGAACCAACAGATAAACGGACAGTGTACAAAGAAAAGAGATACGACGGTTTTTTTGACAGTCACCTCCATCTTTAGTATTATACTAGATTGAATTCATGTAAACGATACGGACAGACAGACACACACACACATAATATATATACATGTATATATATATATTATAAAATATGATATAATATACATAAACCGTCATAATTATATAACATACACACACACATACTGTATATAATATGACGCATGACATAGCATAATACAATACAATAGACTACAATGCAACACAACACAATACAATGCAATGAAATATAAGATATAATATAAATATATATATATACACTGCTATAATAAATACAGCCCGGCTGTAATACGATATCATACATTTGAGATGGAACTTTGTGCCAGCTTGCCAGGTGAGGCCATGAACTTCTCCGTGAATGAGCTGGGAGCAGACCCGCGCCGCAAATTGATCAAAAATCAAACCAATTTGTTTGTGGCTGCCAAGCGTGGAGATGTCGAGAAAGCCAAGGCGGGAATCCCCATTTTTTTGCGGAAAATGATTAAGAATGACATAGACGGCGGGAGGATTCCGGACCCTTGGGCCTGTGGCGTGTTGCAGACATGTTGATGCGTTGCAACACATTGGTGTCCCTGTCCGTGTACTTTGTATCCTCCTAGATTTGACCTGGACAGGTCCTGATTGAGACCTATGGCCTTGATGTCAATCATCAAGATGAGAACGGACAGACCTGTCCCTCGGCATGTGAAAGCAGGACTTCAAACGCTGAGAAGTGAGGTTAACTGAGGTTAACCGAGGTTAACCATTGAGCATTGGTTGATTCCCGGAAACCCAAACAACCGTGAGGCTTTGTTTTTCCCAAACATGTTTGAACAAAGACATCGTTGCTAGGTTTTTTGGGCATCTTTCAGGTACATCTACGTTTGAGGTGAATGATTCAACTGGCCATTCAATGTCTGTGTTTATTATAACCGCCTATAGAAGCCCCAAACCATCCCAAATTCAACTTTTCGTTGGTCAAACTTAACACCCAGCGTTCCTGCAAAAAAGGTCGCCAACCATCCATATCTCGGGAATAGCGGAATCTTGACCCATCCCCATCTGAAGGGAGGCCGAACAATGTCAGAAAAGATCTCGCAGATGAAGTCAGTGATGCATATCGGTATCACAGGGGAGACGATCTCCGCATGTCACTCCAATGGTTCACGTTGTTGAAGAGTCTGCTGGAATTGCTGGCCTGGGATTCGCACTAACAAAAATCCGGTCTTTGGTGTTGTGTCACGCTCTTGCTAGTCATGTATATCGAATCTAATCCATCCATCGGGCACACCATGGATTGAGGCCTCTACTATGCTGCTTTATATGGAGGAATCGTTGTCACGCAAAAACTAATTCTGCAATTCAAAGCAGATGTGTTGATTAGAGATACTCGGCTTGGAGGTGACTTGATGATGGCTGCGTCAACAACTGCAATGGACTGTCCGAAAATGTGAAGATACCATTGATGGAAACCATTCTGCATAGAGTCTCACAGTCTCATGTTCGTTTATCAAATTGGCAAATTGAGGATCTCTAGCAATTTGACCACATTTGAACTGGATATTGCAGACTCTTCCAATCGCAGTGTGGTGGCCTTGTGTCATAGCTCTGGCTTAGGACAAGAATGGAAAGACTGCCCTCGCGTTCCTTCAGCAGAAGCCGAAGATAGAACAGAATCCGCAGATTCTCAAGTTGCTGCAGCTTGGCTGTGGGACAAGAGGTGTGTTACTTTGCGAGTGCTTGACTGTTTGCCCAAAATGGTTTTGGAAACAAGTAGGGCATAAATGGATCATTCCTGGCTTTTAGACTCACTCTTGCAGGTAGGGTCCCCAGCTTCAGCCCCTGATGTTTCATTGCTTCACGTCCCTGGCCCTTGGGCCCCAGGTCGGATGCCACAAAAAAGCAGCACAAGGCTCTAGAGGAGGCTCAGAAGAAGGAGCGTGCTGCAGCGGCGCGGGAGCAGAAGAAGCGGGAGCAAGAAGCCAAAGCCCGCAAGAAAGCGGAGGAGCCTGGCATTTTTGGCGGAACCAAGGTGTGATTTGAAATGAACACTAGTGAACCACCAACAAAATCACGTGGTAGATGATACAGTACCATTTTGTGAGGGAGTTGTCCTACAGCACTTTTCACAGCTCAAATGATTTTGGACGGAACAGGAAAAACCGAGGCATGTATAGCCAACAACTAGAAAGTAGGTTTTCCCTCCAGCGCTGGGGAAGGCGGATGGAAGCATGAAGCAACCCCACCAATTGGGAAACAAATGAGAGATGCTTAAGCAAAAAACAGTTCAGCTGCTTAAGTACACTACGTGTAGAGAGAATCCAGAGATGATGTGGGTGTTCGTTGGGGATAAATGATGTATAGGAGGTTTGCTGTGGATCACTAAATTTCCTAAGATGCAATCTCTATGAATGACTCCAGTATCATTCCAATAAGACCGAGGGCAGTCACAGCAGAATCAGATCAGTGGGTTGATAGATACGCAAGGGTGACTAAATTGCTATGCAAGAAAATCATGAAGTACCTGCAGATCCCTGCAGGTTCTTTCCGAATACTGATCCTACCCCAAAAAAGGGTGTGTGACACCCTTTTTTGTTCTCCAAAGCTCTGATTTTTTATTTTGGTTGCTTTATGTATTTTATGTTGCTTTCAAATTCCAAATCTCTTTGAATTAGCCTTTTTCTTATGGAATTTCTACAAGACTTGTCCCAGGCCGAACCGCCTCCCATTCTTCCGCAGCGTTCCCAGGACAAGGCCCGTGCCACTGCTGCAGCCGAAGCCCGACGTGCGCGTGCAGAGGCTGGCGCGTCCCGGAGCTCGCGAACCAACAAGAAACGGTCAGCCAGCTCCGGGGAAAATCCTTCGAAAAAGAGGTGGGGAAAGATGCGCACTGTGTTCGACAATCCTGTGGATGATTTAGTAAAGGGGATTGTGAACCTACCTGTTAGATTGATTAGGGACTATCAATATCCATTACTGGAAGAGGTGGGGAAAGATGGAGAATCTATTCTCTGGAAATCGAACATGACTAGCTGGAAAATAGCCCATTTAGTTCGATGATTTTCCTATTAGAATACCCATTTATAGGGGATTTTCAATTGTCATGTTGAGCACCAGAGGAGATGGAGTTATCTATTACGTTCCTAATGGCTCATATACTTGTACGGCTTTGTATAGAGATCTGCATTAAGGTTTCCAATGGTCAGGTTGATGGGGACGCATCAGGGTGGTTTCTGCTTCTGTGTCACATGTCTGAACCTCCAGAGCCCTTGCCACAGGCAGAAGTATCACTTTGTCTGCTATGACACTGGTCAGGTCGTACCGCGTGACTCTGAGACGCTGAACTATGAAGGGTTGATGTGGGCTTGTCTCAAAATGGGGATATTCATGGATATTCCATATATGATACACACTCCATTATGGCAACTTCAATAGTTAATAGAGAAAATGCCGGTAGATTAAGCCATCTGTTTGATTTGGGAGTACTTTCTTTTAAGACACATCTGCCTTTGCTTTGGAGTGGGGATTTCGCCCAGTCAGTGCGGTCCACTCTCATCCCAGTGCCGCTGCGGTTCATTCAACCGCAGTTCCAAGGAAGTTCAAGGAGAACTATGCCGAGCTGCTGGAAAAGTGCCCCTTCTTGAAGCGCTGAATCTGGACCAATGGACCACCAAAACTTTCGATTTGTCGGTCTGTGATGGACCATGATAGACCAGGATGAGTCCCAGAGCTGCACATGCTCAAACAGATTGGGACACAGTTTCACCACAGATGCCTTGGGGAATCGGCGCCTGCCGAACAGCGAGCGGCAGAAAAGCTTGTGACAGGACGGCTATGGATGTTCAGTTCTAGATTCTAGAGGTCGTTGGGTAGAGCTTTTTGGGGTTCCGAATTCACTCAAGAACAAGCTTTGGTTTAGTGGGCCTGTTCTCTACTGTGTTTTGGAGGGATCAATTTCATTTTCATCATTTGTTGTGGCAATTCTGGTAGTTTCAGAAACTCTGATGCATGCTGATATGCTGATGTCAGAATATCTAGAGTAATCTTCGTGTTGACTTAAAAGACCATGCGTATTACGATCAGTTTGGAGAGTTGATCCGAATTCACTGCATGGCACCGAGGACAAGACGTATTCAGTCATCCTGAAGAGATTGGCTTAGCTGGATCTTTGAGTGCCAAAAGGGCAGTGACTCTTGGTGCTCTGGATGAAAATGGGCTCAGCTGACGACAAAATGCCGAGCCAAAAGGCACGCCTGAAGAGATTCCCGTGGCAATCTTTCATGATCTCCCCATGGGAAATCGTATCAGATCACCAAGGTGCTGGAGCATTTCCTCAGAGGAGTGCTGGTGGAGAACGGAGCGGGGAAGCTCAAGCCATGGATCCGCATGAAAAAGGCCCTCAGTGCGGTAAATGAACCATTTTTCATTTTTCTAAAAATGGTTTATCATAAAGTTTATCCTCATTTTATCTGGAAAAAAACACTTTAAATATCATTCCAGACCTACGTCCGCGCCCGCTGCCTTGCCCGTGAGGCGAAAGGGGAGGCACGGAGAGGCGCAGAGCAACAAAAACCTGGCCCAGGAGGTTTGTTTTTGAATGGGATAAAATGGTGGTTTTTCATGAGATATAATGGTGATTTTTCATGGTGATTTGGTGATGATTTTTGATGGGACACGGTGATTTTTACTGGGATATAATGATGTCTAAAATTGGATACGGACATTTAGTGGGATACAATACAATGGGTTTCAACATGTTTCAAATGAAATTTCATGGGAGATCGCCCCTAGTGATCAAACATGGCTGGGAAATCGGAGAACACCAGCCAGTTTGGATGGGTATTCGCGTCAAAACATGATTTGTAGTAGATATGATGTAAGATTAAAACATGAAAGACGTATTTATCAGTATTTGCAGGAACAAAAGTGCTTTTTTTAGATATATGAAATGCTTATGCTGCAAACAAATCAACAGCATCATTTTTTGTTTGTTTATTTTTGTTTCAATCTAACACGTCAGAGACATTAGTTGTTACTTCATTTTTTTTTAATGTTTTGATGGGAACTTCGTCAAAGTAAATGATGGATTTTCCGTTGCAAAGTCCTTGGAAACCTGGCCACCAGGTGGCGACGTCGAGAGGCGGGGAACTGGTTGCCATAGTGATTGGAGGTGAAAACAAACCGCAACTCGCGGGTTGAAAGATGCTGAAAAATATTGGAATGCACCTCTACTCTGATCACTTGGTGTTCCTATTGAATTACAGTTGTTTGTTTTTTTTTGCTTAGTCAGCTTTTTCATTGTTGCGACTCACATTTCTTTGCAATTGTCCAACTAGGCACATGAATGTGTCACAAAATCAGCCACCAGATATAGGAATATTGGCCATAGGCAAGAGGAATTCTACTATCAAACATTTGAGGGTTTTAGACCAGAAACCTGAGCATTTGTTGGTTTTTCGTGCTTCGGTGGCAGGTACCTGCAAAGTATTCTTGACTGCGATCTCTCCGCGTCACAGGTTTGAAACTCAGACGCATCGGAAGTCCTTGGAGCCTTGGGCACCTTGGGCACAGGCGTGATCCCACTCTGGACGCCAGGCAGTGCGTCAAATCACCCAAGATCGCAACGTGGCCACATTTGAAGAGGCATGAGAACGGAACATCCTCGATGATTTGATGGGAAGATCATTCGTGCATATCTTGAGGGGATTTTCCCAATTTTCTGGCTATTTGTTGTATAAACTCGGAGGTGAACCTGGGGAGCTTGCGATTTTTTTGTGATATTTTGCCTGCGACAGGTGAAACAGCCAGGCTCCCAGATCACCCCGTGTTTGATCCCAGATGGTCCCACCCAAAAATTATCGAAAAGCAACTCCAGGGTATAGATGATATGGAGGTTTCCTAAGTCATGGGGTACCCCCAATCATCCATAGATGAATTTTCCATGAAAAAATGCAGCGATTTTTAGGGGTACCCCCATTCCAGGAAACCTCCATATGCATCTCATACTTCTCAGCTTTCCAACTTTCTATGGCTCAAGCCTTGGCCATTACTATGCCATTACTATCCAGACATATCAGGACAGTAGCTGGTCGTTTCAAACATCTATAATTTTCATATTAATATGATGTCATGGAGATTGCGGAATATAGAATCCAGAATATATATATAATTAATATAATTATATCATATAGAATCCACAGATCTATGTATAGATAAACACATATATATATATATTTATAAACATGATGTGCATTCTTTTTACCATCGATGATCCCCTCCACAGTGTCACATGAGGTTCGTTCTCCTCGCGGCGAGCGATCGCAAAGACGAAGTGCGGTCACAGGTGCGGCGTGCCACGGCGTGCCACGGCATGCCCCCTGGGGTCCTGTGAATTTTCCACCAAAATGACCCAAGATGCGTGGTTTCTACATGGCTGGCTGAAGCAAAATGACCCAAAATTTTCGTCACAGATGGCTGGCTTCTTGAGTCCTTTCCACAGCCAACCGGGGCCCTGTTGGATGCAGAATGACCAGCCATTGATGTCCCCGTTCGGAGGTGTCAGAACGCCGTGACTCCGAGTTGGGAGTCCTGGAGCGTGACTCCGAAGCTGTCGATTCTCTGGGAAAACCCAGAGGATTCCTAGGTTTTCATATGTTTTCATCCATTTTTGGGTGGTTTCCAAGGTTTTTCAATGATATTTTTGGGCAACGTTTTGACTTTTAAACCTCTTACAATCTTTCCTAGCCCAGCTTGTGATGTTGGACAGTCATTGTGCCACTTCCGCTTGCCAAGAATTGAGGCTGACAGGTACCACAGAGCAATTGGAGGCACTGGGTTTGCCCTACTTTGGGGCCTTCCGGGATACCCCCAGGTGGCTTTCTGAATGGGGAATCTGAGTTGACTCCCATCAAAACATCCATTCATATTATTCAAATATGTGATTTCAAGTGGAATGATGAGAAGCCATGGGATGGATTCTGGGGTATACAGCATTTTCAGACAAACCCTTACAGTGTTGTTCCATGGGCAAACTTCGCAGAATCCTTTGTGACTCAGGTGGAAACGACTGAAGATCCACCAGAAGCACCTGTAGATGAGGCAATCAGCCGGACAGTGACACACCAAGAGATGTACATCCTCAAGCATGTTTGTGTGCAAGATCGAAGTTTTCCCAACAGCACGGCCACAGATTTTGGTTGCTTGGAGAGGCATCTTTTGGTGTCTTGCCCGACCTGCCAAACTTTAAAGGCTCTGCCGGGGAGTGGAGTCCGGCCACCCTGTCATTTCCGGAAATTCAGAGAAGACTTGACCTGGACGATGATGAAAACCCCTCAGTCAGTCAGGTGGGCAAACACGAAATTGACAGTGTCAACCGGTCAACCCATGCCAACCCCATTAATGTGGCCATCCTCATTGACATAAGCCTACCATGCCTACCATTTGGGGATGGTCTTTACAAGCTCTAAACATGGCGACTTGGGGATGGTTTATGGCCTATGTTGGATCCCAGAGACCGATGTGGCAGGAGAAGGGAAGACAGCGACACCGCCCACTGGTAAGAGGGTAAAGGGTCGACTGGTGGGGGGTGCTCAGTTTAGGAGCTTGAAAACTATTGAAGCCTTATAGGTGTGACAAAAGTCTTCGGGGGGATATTCAACATCGATATTGATCATGGGATAATGTGGTAAAGCCCATGCCATAAACCTAGCATTTGGGGATGGTTTATACAAGCCATCAACATGGTGATGACTCGGGGATGCTATATATATATAGATATATATATACTGTATATATATATATAGATATATATACGTACTGTATATATATAAAAATGACTTTGGCTTTACCACATGAGCCCGGAAAACCACTCCCCAGGCAGATCTTTTCGGACTTCTGTGACCGACTGGGGCCTCCTCCGAGTCCTCGGACTCAGGTGACGGGCAGTCGAGCGAAGCATAGCCAGAAGCCTCCGGGGCGAAGCTGAGAGGGTTGAGAGCTGCCGGCCTTTTGCTTCCAAGATGCGGCTGATTGACATAGATAGATGTGGAATGATGTGGATAGTGAGCAATTTTTTTCATGGTGGGCAAAACCTCATCATAAAAAAACATGGGGTACATACATGCCCCATTTTCTACTGACTAACCATGTGCCTGTCTGATTATTGCACCTGGGAGATCCCGGCTGTGGACCGGTTCTGGAGGTAGTTCATCTACAAACGATCCATCTTGCTGTATTGCCGGCCCGATATATCGGGATCCGCATAGACGGAGAGAAGCCAGCATCTTGCCACAGATGGAAGCCGTGAAATAGCCAATTCGCCAATGATGCAGCAAAAGATGCGCTTCGTTCTGTACCACTGAGGGCTGAGCACAGAGCTTGCACGGAGTCATTCATGAACTCCACCGACCATACCGACCCAAGACAATCAATGATTCTCCTGGGGCATGTTGAGTGGTCTGGGTCAAGATCGTGAGTTCATTTCATTATGAGAGAACAATACAATCGTCATAGTAATTGCATGCATGAACTTGTCGTAATCATCAGAAAGTGATCATTATGATTTCCTAATCCCATCATCTTTACCAATCCCACCACATCATAATTAGTTATAGTTGTGATTTACTGATCATATGATGGGACTACGTACGCATCATTATAATGGGTTATAGTCATGATCACCTAATCCCATCATCAGGTCCTGGTCCTAGCTGCCACCCCGCAGGCAGATCATGGCCAGGCGCGTTTGGGCAACACGACCTAACTTACGATGCCTGGGATGCCTGGGATGCCTGGGATTGGGAGAACCTGATTCATCAAGGTCAAAATCAAGATCAAGATCCATCACCAAGCAACATCAACAAACTGATTTGATATGAACCAAGATCAACGAAGTGACTAAAAAAATCCGGGGCAGATGGATGAGAATATAGCGATCTACACCCCTCAGCCAATGAAATGGTGTCCACTTGCCTCTGCAGACTGTCCGATTGAGCAGTGCCCAAGATACCCAGTGGCAAAGTATTGCAGGGCTATACTACCTATATCTACCTATACAGTTCTGCGGGAAGTATTGTTTTCGCCATTCTGCGGAACCCTATAAACCAGCCAGCTATGAAGAACCAGATATGGTCCGCCCATCTGGTCCCTGATGTTCCCTCTGGAAACAGGAGAGGCCACCTGACTCGCCGAGACAGGCCAGGTCGATTTTGTTTTTCGGGCTTTCAACATGAGAAATTCTGACAGTCCCCAAAAATCATACTGTTCCATACGGTTTCATACTGTTTGGGGGCAATTTTCGCCCATAAAATTCCCTTGGAGACTTGGAGACACTTGCCAGATGAGATATGACTCGACCAGCAGTGAACATTGGGGTTGGGTTTCTGCCGTAAAACTCGCTGCCAGAAACCTGACGTCGAACGGCCGCAACCCCAGACTGAGCAAGCAGTGCCCACTAGCCTTGATTTCACTTGTCACCCACATACAATGGTATCTTGCAGATGATTTACCCAGGTAGCATCAAGTGTTTCACCAAAGTTTTGCATTGTGAGAGATCGTTGAAGCGGCAACTGTATTCGACTTCTATTTTGTTGTAAAAGACTTGGATCCTAGTCTTGTTACTGATACACATCCTAACAAGAAGTCCTCACGAATGACACTTCATGCCTGCAAGGACCTCTACTACATTTGTCTTTTTGTGAAGTGCTTGTGAGCTCTTTGAATTCTTTACACTCAAAGATAGAAGCAAAGAGCAGTAGTCATCTCTTTCAATGCTCCGGATTACTTTGAATTCCTCACTGGTTTGATGTTCATTGGATTTTTTGGTGTCAGGAGATTTGGCCTTGTGGCTGCAGCCGTGAGCCTCTTTCCAGAACGCATTGCATCCTGTTTGAGTTGCTGATTCGATGCCCTTTGCGCAGGAGTAAGGCAGGGTCACGAGGTCTGTCCATGAGAAGTTTGTTCAGGAAACCATCGAGGAATTTATGGCAAAGTGTCGAGCGAATGCAACTCAGGGGCTGTGTATTCGATGAGTTGCTTCGTGAGTTGGGGCAGAGGTTGAATGGAAATGGGCTTTGCCTCCTTGTTCGTTCACAAAAATTGCGACTGGGACGTCAAGAAGTTCGGAATCAAAGCTACGCAGCTACTTGGAATTTAGAGTCTCCGGAGCCCGAGACTGAACCGAGATGGCACCTGCAGCACTTGTCCTGCAGAGATCGCCTAGTCGTGGCCCTCCATGTGGCCATGCAGTGCTGTCGTGGATCTCACCATCTCTGCGATGCTGGCAACATCTATCCCTGAGCACGTCCAAATTTTGCGCATAGAGATAGTCTATGATTCGGGAATATTTGACATTATTTGACTGTGTGATTGAATTTGGCACCATGGGCATGTTCACAGTGATGTGCAACATGGAAGGGCGGTGCAAAGCCCACAAGAGGCTAACAGTGACCTGACAATGAGAGCAAAAGGTGAAGGGGCGACATCGATAGAAATCGCTTTGTGACTTTTTGGGCGCCTTTGCGCGTTGTGAGCCGGGTTTCTACTGGTTGCGATGGTATCCAACCAGTGGCAATCCTTGGTTTCATGGTATGCCAAGGATCCCATGGGCCGCCGATAGTGCGGTTTCAACAGCTGCAGGGCACTGAGATTTTTCCAACCGCACGAATCGTCGTTGTGAATCGAGAAGAACTCCTCTTTTATGAGTGGATTCCCTACAAAAATGACATGATTTCGGTGGAATGTTGGGTATCATTCACCATTATTAACATTTATTAACATTTATTAACCATTAATCACCATTAATCAATATTCATTCAAGGGTATCGCATGCGCATAGGCCGCATAGGGGATGACAATCCTGATGTTCTCAGGCCTCCAGTGGTGCCAATGTCAAGCACAAGGACTTGAAGGCGCTGGGGACATGCGGAAATCCACTCATGGCAGTGGGAATCTTCATTCTTCACGGGCAAGATCATCATTGAGCAGTGTTCAAAACGCCTGTTGATGATTGTAGGGGGCTATACCATGTTATACCACCCCTCTTTTTTGGGGATTCACAGCAAATGTTGGATTTCACATTGGCATACTGGTTGTCATCACAACCGGGCGCCAATCACAGCCCAGAGACGTATGCGAGGCACATGAGAAGGGCGACAAGAATGGACACTTGGCATTTCGATGTCGTCTGAGTAGGGGAGTCTGTCTTCGTAACTGGCCATTTATCCATGATTTATCTATGAAAAACGGATAACATGATATAAGATGGGTAGAGAACCAGTAGAACATGTGATATCGCCAATGAACATTTCAGGAACTGATCAATATATGTTCAGTTAAGCAATATCTTACTCTTGTCTTTTCCGCCAATGTTGGATTTTTTTGGGTCCTCCCAACCTTGGGCCATGGTAATCAAACATGGCCTGGAAAATCCACTATAAATGGGCATATTGTATGGGAATATCATTTGTAAATCGGGATTTACCAGATTTAGATATCTTTGTTAAGAGTCGAGTTGTATCTGATTTACGTATGAAACTGGAGATTGACTATGGCCATGTTTGAATTGCCAGAGGACATGCAGTTCAACTTGCAACAAGTTATCGTGGGTAAGATGAGGAGTCTATATCATTTACAACATGTTTTGGTGAGGTCACGTGGGAATTGCTAAGGCAAGTCTGATGCTAGAACGTCTGAGAGGCCAAGCATTGCTGAAATTGCACCTGAACATCTGAGGGGAGGGAACAACACCGTGGTACCATCATTGTATATACGTCATTTTTTGTCATGTCGTCAACATTTAGGGGGATTCGCAACACAAAAGGTAACTTCAACATACTTCAACATCGATTTCAAAACTGACTTTTCCCACTAAAATCACCAATACTGGCCATATCATGACCATAAATTCTGGATTTCCGCCCATTTCTTTTGGAGTTGACCAGTCCCCTGGTAGCCATCGCCAGGACGGACATTTCCTGCACTCACGGGCCTGGTGCTGAGGGAGATCCCGTGGGAGTCTTGCTGGGAGCGGAGGTGGGGTTCTCCATCCAGTTCTCGGGGATGTTTCATTTTAAGAAATCCCAACTTCTTGGGCTAGTGATGACCGTCTGGTTATGTCAAAATAGCTATGGAAAATCACAATTTTTCATGGGAAAATCCACTATTTCTATGGTCATTTTCAATAGCTATGTTAAATTACCAGAGGGTACTTCATATTACTTCCAACATTGGATTTCAGAATTGGCTGCTCATGTCCTGTTGCGGATGTTGCGGACCCCCGTCCTCGCCAGAACCTACCGATGGTGGGTGCAGCCGGTGTCTTGGTATTACCAAGGAGGCCAGGACGTGACTTCCACTTAAGCAAAATCTCCATAATGTAAGATGGAATGATGGAAAGATCATTTCAATCTATTTCAATCTGTTTCAATCTATTTCAACCCATATCAATCATGTGTTCCAACTTGCAGATGTCTCTTTCTTTAAAAGAAACCATAGCATCCTTGACCTGCACCTCCTAGAATTCCAGGCAGGCTGAGAAGGCGCCCGAGAAAGTGCCTGAGAAATCCAGGAAAAAGGCCCAGGTGCGGCACGGAAAATCCATGGGAAAATCCCAGATAAATCAAGACATCTGGTTTGGGATTTATTATGATTCATCATGATTCATCACTATTCATTATGATTCATCAATGTTCATTATGATTCATACAGATGATTTTCATATAGATGATTTTCATATATTTTTCATATATATATATATAATTATATATATAATAATATATATATATAATAATATATATATATATATTTCATATGGATTTGAAGCCTCCAGATGTTTTGGGACAGAGAAGCCATCTCCGGCAGGTGGACTTCACCGATCTTGTAGCGCTTCTGGCCGTGAGATCCTGAGATTGGGTGGTTAGTTCCCCAAGAACTGATGATATGCCATGGGAATCCAGGGGAATCCATGGGTTTTTTCCATGGTTTTCCACCGAATTTTGCAGAGCCATCTCTGGATTCCTTGGTCGCCATCTCGACAGGATGAAGAGCTGGATGGTTGGGGCGGCGCTGAGGCAGGGGTCCCAACTTGATGGAAAATCTTTTTGGTCAGGTGATCAAAATTTCACCATGACCACATATTTCACCAGATCATCATTGAATCATGAATTCCTCATGATATCCCCTGAAAAAACATCATTTTTAGATGGTTGAATCAACCATCAATTTCTCCCCAAGAGATGATAATCGATATTCCATTCCCATTGATTTGTAGATATGGGGGTGTCCAAAAAATGGGGGTACCCCTTAAAAACGCTGGATGTTTTTTTTTTTCAGGGAGAATCCTAGCTATAAATGGATGATTTTTGAGATTTTTTGAGGGTACCCCTATGACTTAGGGAACCCCCATATCCCCTGGCATCCTCATCTATTTCCTTCATCTACCATGGCAAGGAACCAGCCTGGCAGCTCTTTGAGCGTCGCAAGGAGCAACAAAACTTCCATCGGCGTGGCTGCCAAGATAGTCATCCCCAAAAAGACAGAACAGCGTGGCTTCCATCACTTTCTTATTGGTTAAACATGGGAATTGACATTTCTATCATTTCTATCTGTTGAATAAGGGATAACCATGGATAACTGGATAACTTTAAAGCTTGTCTGAACATGGATGCTAAGAAAATCTGTTTCCCCCCAAAATTGACCAACATTGACCCATGAAATCTAGGGCTCTAGGGGTTCACAGCCTCTGTTCGCCGAGGTATGTGGAGGACAGCGGGCGGAGAGAAGCTATGCATAGATATCAGTTCAGATGAACATAGATGCCCTACAAGGTCCTGCACGTTTGCAGCATCTTCAGTTTGTATGTTTGAACTGTATCATATATACCCATCTACGTATCTACGTATCTACGTATCTACGTATCTACATATCTATCTATCTATCTGTCTGTCTGTCTGTCTGTCTATCTGTCTATCTGTCTATCTGTCTATCTATCTATCTATCTATCTATCTATGCACATAGAATCATATATATATATATGTATCTCACCTGGATAGTTTTCGCACCGCCATAGGATTCAGTGGCAAGTGGCGGTGCAGCCGCAGAGCCCGAATTGGATATGGAACAGGCGCAGCGCAGCCTGCAGTTGGCTGATGACTTTTGCAGTGGTATGCTACCCCAAATCTACCCTTGATATATTGAGGATTATCGCAGACTATCATCTCAATCCCTTACAGGAAACATCCGTGTTGTCAAGGGATTTTCCAATCGGCCAAGAATAGGTTTTTGACACTGCTCAGTGCTCAGCTGGTGTCATCCCATCCTGTCTCTGCTTAAATCTTGGTGTCTTCTCGATTTGAATCACATTTTCTCTTCAGTGAAATTGATGAAATTGGTGAAATGCACCAGTTTTGAGTACCTACATCACTGAAAAAACCCATGTTTGAGCAGTTTGAATTACATCACTTATAGTCCCCATTTTTGGTACTGAAGTTGCCAGGTTTCTTGCTGGGGAAACTCACATTCAAGGTTCCCCTGGGCACAACAAATTGTGGCAGGTTCGAACCTTAACATTGGACCAGCCGGCCGCCAAACCATCACAGGCCACAGCTGCCTGAAGGGCTGTTCTTTTATCTTCTTTCTGGGGGGAAATGACGGGGATTTTTGTTGCCCTGGCCCATTTATAGATGATTTACATATTGCCACGGTGATTTTCCAGTTCGCAATGTTAGTCTACAAGATGGTAACCAGCAGGAGTTTTTGTACCATTTTGGGTATTTTTTTCAACAAAGATGAGGATTTTACCAGAGATGTAGCACAAATCATGTTTTTTTTTCCCCAGCTAACATGATGTTACCAGAACAAATGGAGATTTCACCAAAGGAGGAATTGAGCCAACTTTCACCACCAGGGGGACTTCCTCATCAGAAATGTGATTGAAACGGATCAGATTGGAGATTATCACCAGCAAACATGGAGGCATACACCAACAAAGATGGGAATATTTCACCTACCGCAGATGGGTTTCTCTTAAAATAGGGTGCCCCACAATCCAATGGTTTACCATCTTCCCTATATCAACATTGCATAACATTGCTATCTAGAAATTGTTTGGGGTATACCCTATTGTCAGACACATCCCCTAAAGGACATGTTTTCTTCACCACCTCACAGAACTTCAGTTCATCATGTGGTACATGTAAAGCGGCCCCATGAAGCATCGCCACTGTATCAGTGGGATGATTTAAGTCTTTTTTCCAATTAAGCTATGTTAATATCTAGAGGGTTCAGTCTCCAGAATAAACGAAGCAATCAAGCCCCATGTTGGCTGGTCCCCGAATATGGAACCTGCACAATCCAATGGTTTGAAACCTTAGTTCCCCTATTAAACTGGGCATACATTGGGGTATCCCTATGGACTCCTTTTTTCACCTGGTGATATCATCCTAGTGACGTGAACGCCAACAAAAATGGGGGGTAATGGTTGGTTCCACCATTTGAGGCTTCAATAGACATCAATAGACAATCACCAAAAAAATGGGAGATCCCGTGGAATAATCCCAAAAAATCCCAAAAACCCACTCGCTGCTCAGGGTCCAGGCATCCGACAGCTGGCTCAGGAGTGCCAGCCACGGCCGCGCCGGCAGATAGGATATGAATAAATATTAGACATCTATACATCACAATCTATTCCCTCTCTCTCTCAATGTGTTCACATACATACACAATGAATTTGTATATATGTATATGTATATGTATATGTATATGTATATGTATCTGCATATGTATATGTATCTGCATATGTATATATATATACTATACATGTGCTATATATATATATATCCACGCGCACACACACGTCACACGTCACACGTCACACGTCACACGTCACACGTCACACGTCACACGTCACACGTCACACGTCACACGTCACACGTCACACGTCACACGTCACACCTGTATGTATGATACATCCTTCATCTCGGATCAGGAGCCGGCCCGGCGGGAAGAATGTCCAGTGTGCCAAGCCGAGTCCGGTGTGCTCAGTCCGACCGCGGGTTGATGCAACGGAGATGATGGAAACTGGGTAAACTGAGTAAAGCACCGGAAACGTCTGAAAGACACGGAGATGATGGATAAATCATGATAAATCAATTGGGGTTGTCTGAAAACTGGGTAGACCTTGAGACAAAAACCCAAAATTTTGCTGTCGAATGGGGCTAAATGATGAGGCGAAGAGGCTTTTTGCACTGTTCTCCCGAAGAAAATCAGAGAAGCCCAGATCCACTGTCCTTTTGTTCAAGTTTGCAGATTTGGGCATGGGCTCAACCTGTTCATCCATTGGCTCAGGTGGATAGTGGCTCTACGGTGTATGCAAGAGGGAAAACCCCCTCCGGAGAAGGAGGTCGCGAAGACTTTGCATCAAGGGTTGTAGCAGGGAAGGTGATTTGTTCAGCCATGTTCAGTGGGCTAGTCTGGTTGTATGGAACGGTTCTCCAAGAACCCCGGCGGGGTAGATGATGTTAGTTTGATGTGATAGAATTTCACAAAGTTGGGCATGATCACCAGCAAGATCATGGTTTTTGCGATGGTCTCCATTGGGGCGTTCCTTGAACGGGGTATCTGAGTTCTGCATGAATTCATGTTGCACAGTGGGAGTGGGAAATACTAACGTTTCTATAGGTTTCTGGGGTTCTGCAATCTGCAGAGCCAGCGATAGAAGCTTCTGGAAGTCTGCTTTTTGAGCCCATTCACCAGTGGATTCCAGGCACTTGCCCTTCAGCCGGTGAAAAAGCAGACTCTCGGCTGAATCAGATGTTCAGTCCATCAACTTTCATTTGAACTTCATTCGACTCCTGCACTACAGTTCCCGCAACAGGAGGACAGGTCGGAATCTTTAGAGGGTTCGACATGTTTCGATCAGCTTGCTTTATGCTGATTTCCTACGGCTCTTGTGGCAAAACTCAGGCCGAACTCTGCCAAAAAATACCAGAAAATGCACTCCATACAATGTAATTGGGCATGGTTTCAGCCTCAGTGAACGAATCCAGCAGGATGCAGCCCATTGGTTCTGTGAAAGTTCAACTAGGGCCATCCAATATTTTTGAAAAAGACCCGACAGCACCAAGTTGTTCTCCTTTTTTTGGGGGACATCTCCCAAATCCGAGGATGATGGGATACCCCAATGTTTTTTTGGCCCAAAATCTGGTGGGAGGATCCGCAGCCATTGTTAAACTGTTAATCTGAGCAAATTGATCACACCTTGTGGCTGTTGACCATGATGACATTTCTGGATGATATCCCCAAGATTACGGAAGTTAAATCATGTGAAAACCCTATTTCATGGTTCAAACATGTTCAAAAGATATTAGATGATGACATCAATGATGACCATGGCACAGTTCTCCAAGGTTTCAGCAGAACCTTTGCTCCATGCTGTGCTCTTTACGCTTTGATAAGAGCACTGCAGCCCCTCGTCCTTCACCACCATCGCCTAGCTCGGTGCGCCCGGGGAAGCCCCGTGAAGCTGTGAGGTGCGTCCCCCGTTTCCTTTTCAGGTACTGCCACCGCCAATGCCGGATGTTGTGCAGTATTGGAAAAAAGCAGGCAGGGCAGTGACGCAGTCAGTGCACGAAACCTATGGCGAATCAATGCAGTGAGCCATGGGATTTGCCAGGAAAAAGCCAAGGTATTGGCCTCAGTTGCGGCCATTGGCGGTCCCATGTACCCATCAAAATCATCCAATACCAACCCAGCAACCCAGCCATCAGCCAGTGATTGGAATCAATTTTTACCAACCCATATAGTATTTTCACTGAGTGAATCAACATTTCCAAGAACATCTTTGGAGGCTTGCTAAAATCAAGCCACTAAAAAAATCATCCCAGTCATCATAATAGTAATAATGTAATAATAACAATAACAATCATCATCACCATCATCACCATCATCATCATCATCATAATCATCAATCATCATCAATCATCATCAATCCATTGATATTCAATAATTTCTAAGAAAACAACATCATCACCATCATCATCAGGATCATCCAACATTAAGCATAACCGTAGCTACGGAACCGGGGTCGGGATCCCGGCAGCCCCAAAAATGAGGGCCGTGAGTTGGCCGGCTGAGGGTGGATCGGAAAGAAACTTTCAGATGTTTCATATTAATATGAATATATACATGTGTATATATATATATATATGTATGAGGGACCTTTAGGTCATATTATGCATATGCTGGCTGCTCGAGACTTCATAGATTTAAAAGATTTACAAGAATAAAAAGAATTGAAATAATTAAAAGATTTGACAGATTTAAATATTTAATTCTTTTAAATCTTTTAATTCTCCAGAGCTTTAAAAGATTTAAAATATTTAAATATTTAATTCTTTTAAATCTTTTAATTCTCCCAGAGCTTTAAAAGATTTAAATCCCAACAGGTTCCCAGAATCTCACGTCCTTTGGGGATTTAAAATATTTAAAAGAATTAAAAGATTTAAAATATTTAAAAGATTTAAATATTTAATTCTTTTAAATCTTTTAATTCCTCAGAGCTTTAAAAGATTTAAAAGATTTAAATATTTAATTCTTTTAAATCTTTTAATTCCCCAGAGCTTTAAAACATTTAAAAGATTTAAATATTTAATTCTTTTAAATCTTTTAATTCCTCAGAGCTTTAAAAGATTTAAAAGATTTAAATATTTATTTTTTTTAAATCTTTTAATTTTTAAATCTTTTAAAATTCTTGAAGTCTCCAGGATCCTCCAACCATAGGGTCAGCTCACGAGTTTAAAATCTTTTAAATCCTGTAATTTCTCCAGAGCTTGAAAAGATTTAAAAGATTTTAATATTTTTAATTCTGGTTATAATCTTTTCAATTCACAGAGCTTTAAAGATGTTAAAAGAGTTTAAATCCAGAGGTCCCAGATCTCACGTCCTTTGGGGATTTAAAATATTTAAAAGAATTAAAAAGATTTAAAGATTAAAAAGATTTAAATAGTTAATTCTTTTTAAATCTTTTAATTCCTCAGAGCTTGTAAAAATATTTAAAAGATTTAAATATTTAATTCTTTTAAATCTTTTAATTCCTCAGAGCTTTAAAAGATTTAAAAGATTTAAATATTTAATTCTTTTAAATCTTTTAATTCCCCAGAGCTTTAAAACATTTAAAAGATTTAAATATTTAATTCTTTTAAATCTTTTAATTCCTCAGAGCTTTAAAAGATTTAAAAGATTTAAATATTTATTTTTTTTAAATCTTTTAATTCCCCAGAGATTTAAAAGATTTAAAAGATTTAAATATTTAATTCGTTTAAATCTGTTAATTCTTTTAAATCTTTTAAATCTTTTAAATCTTTGAAGTCTCCAGGAATCCTCCAACAATAGGGTCAGCTCACGATTTAAATCTTTTAAATCTTTTAATTCCCCAGAGCTTTAAAAGATTTAAATATTTAATTCTTTTAAATCTTTTAATTCCTCAGAGCTTTAAAAGATTTAAAGATAAGAAAAAATCCCAAGAGGTGGTCCCCCCAGAATCTCACGTCCTTTGGGGAGTTAAAATATTTAAAGAATAACAGATTTAAAGATTTACAAGATTTAAAGAGTGAAATAATTTAATTTCTTTTAAAAATCCTTTTAATTAATATTTCCCTCAAGCTTTAAAAGCTTAAAAAAGATTAAATAGATTTAATTCTTTAAATCTTATTAATCCACACAGAAGCTTTTAAAATTTAAAACGATTTTAAATATTTAATAATTTCTTTTAAAAATCTTATAATTCTTCTTTTAAAAATTAATTAAAGCTGATCTTTTAAATCTTTGAAGTCTCCAGGAATCCTCCAACAATATGGTCAGCTCACGATTTAAATCTTTTAAATCTTTTAATTCTCCAGAGCTTTAAAAGATTTA